>JAGFMF010011868.1:3274696-3342410 GCA_019455555.1 Galemys pyrenaicus | reverse complement strand
GCTCTGTCTGTGGTGAATCCTCTCACCCCCCCACACCTCTGGCCTGTACCCCAGTGCTTGTATGCATAAATAAATAAATCTTTAAAAAAAAAACAAAAAAAAAGAAATGTTCCTTCTTCCTCTCCCATCCTTCCATTGTTCCCAAGGCTCAACTTACTTCAAACCAAATTCCTGAGAGTCATCTGAAACAGAAGCGACAGCATTTGCACAGCGTGCCGTTTGCCAAAATGTGTTCCAAGGAATTCTAGCCTACTCTCCTGGCCTCAACCAGAACAGGCCTACTTTTTCTGCTTAGCCACGTCAGGATTGCATGCGTATGAGCTGGGATTTGGGTACAGACAGCAGTAACCCACTTCTCTAACTAAAAAGAAAAGGAACTATACGCCAGCACGCTGGCAAAGAAGGTGGAGCAACAGGAAGCTGAACCAGGCAAAGTAGGTCTGGCTGTCGGCAGGTCTGCATCCTCGGCACACCCACCACACCTCCAAGAGCCGGTAGAGTTCGCCATGTTTGCTGAAGGGATTTCTTCAGTGTTAAGTTGTGTTGATTCTAAGATGGTCAGCGGTTCAATAGCAGCCTTCCCAGATTCCAAAGGAAAACGTTCCTACAGGTGGACATATTGCATCTAGAAGCACCCTGATTCCCAAACAATGTTTGTTTCAAGGAAAGGGAGGCTGAGGCCCACATACAGAGCATGACTGACGTGCCAGGCACTATTTTAAGAGCGTTTATGTAAATTGACTCACTTCATTCCATCTTTCCAGGCTGGGGTGGCTGGAAGAAGCTTGCCAGTGTGCTTCTCTGAGCTCCTGCTGCAGGAGGCTTAGTTGCTGCGGCCCCAGGGGGTGCTGCCCTCGGTATCCACCTTGGACAGAGGCCCGGCTCCCAGGGGCTCCCGGTCACTCTCTGAGCACGTCAGGGATACCAAGGCAGGGCCCCCCAGGAGACGCAGGGGCCCTCGACAATTGACTTTTGACTGAGGAACGCCTCAAAAGGTTGCCACAATTAGAACTGTGCTGCAATCAAGACCTTCACTTCCTTTCCTCTCTTTTTCCAGGAGTTGGGTCTGCATCTAGGTCTTACTTTCCCAGTCTCCTCTTTCTTCCACCCATACTTCTCACGGTTGTTTCCCTGGCCCATAATACTCCTGTATAGTTTATCTCATCTTGGCGTCAGCTTCTCACAGAACCTGAACAAATACAGTGGATCTTTAATTTCATCCTAATGTATGGGTGGGAAAGTGGAGGCCCAGAAAGGTCAAGTAACTTGCCCAAGGTCACACAGCTGGAAGGGACACAACTAGTAATTGAACCCAGGCAGTCAGACTTCATAGTACCTGCTCGTAGCCACTTCACTACACGGTATCTTATTTAATATTAATGAGGTAAAAGAGTAAGAAAATGCACCACAGGGTCTAGAAAATGAGGCATTTGTTAGTGGGATTGGTTTTCGGCAGAGTAACAGGACTAGGCGTGGGGAGCTGCCTTGGGAAATGCTGGCAGAGTGCCTGGCAGTGGATCTGCTGCTGTGACTTGAAGGTTCACGGCACAGTTGTGCTCCTGGACCTGCTCTCATCAGTGGATGGGAAGAGGATGCTGAGGACAGAGTCAAAGTTGACCTTCCACTGCTGCTCGGGATGGAGGCCTTGGAAACGTGCAGGTTAGAGCCCATCGGCCTTTGTTCACTATGTGGCCCCTTAGCTTAATTCTGTTGTCTATGTGTCTCCTCAACTTAGGGAACCCTCACCACAGTGTGGTACAAAGACTTCTGCCCAGTGAGTTGGGGGGCCTGAGCTTCAGACCATGGCTGAGCAGTGTCTGGGTTGTGGCAAGTCAGTGAGTTTCTCTTGGTCTTGATTTTTTCATTAGTACAAAAGGAATGGACAGGATCAAGGATTTTCAAACCAGACCTTTTTCAGCCCCAGTGACACTTTGGAGCTAGTAAAGAAGACATTGTTGGCGGCATAACAAGAAGAAAGCGCTCCTGCTCACCTTTCTCCTTTTAGCAAAGTGTCTTCACTATTATCCATTTTAAATATTGGGACTCGGAGAGCAGCTGTAAGGGTTATTGGTTGCAGCCTATAAAAGTGACCTCTGCTAGCCAAAAGAGAAAGGAAGTTTATTAAAAGGATATTAATGCTGAGGGCAGTTAGTCAAAGATACGGTAAGAGGCTGGAGGGCCAAGCTTCGGTGGAGGCAAAACACCAAGAGTGCTGAGAAGCAGCCATCTTGAAGACCCCCTTCAAGGCAGTCCTTTGGTTTCTTCTTAAGATCGAGCCCAGGATGAATTCAGTAGGCAAAGCTTACCTGTGGGACAAGAAGGGAGGACCTTGCTCCTTGGAATTCCAAAGTAGACAGTGGTCACCAAAAACCCTTCCTGCTGAGACCTCACAAATAGACACGAGATATTTTCTTAGAGGAAACCAATCTCTCTAGGAAGAAGGAATGGGTACTCAACAGCGCCACCCCCCCCCCCCCTCAACAATGCTGACGACATGTATTGATTTAGTTTGTGAAGAATTCCACTCTTGACCTACTTGAAAGGACAGGACCCACGTGACCATCTGAGATGGACGTGCCATCTGGAAGTCCTGTTTCTGCTGAGAGAGGCCAGAGCCGTCCCCTCTGGTTTCCTGAACCCAGATCTGCTACATGTATCTCTCCTGACAGCTGGTGGGGTGAGGACAGAATGGAACTGTCTTGACGTAGGTCATCTAAGAAAGCAGAGGTGGGGAATGCAGACTTAGATGCAATTGTTTATTTTGAGGATTGAACTCATAGAGAACGGGACAGGGGAGCTGGAAAAGGATGTATTATGGATGTGGGTAGCACAAAATGGCACTGGGAATCCCCAGGACTGGAAGTGAGAGCTGTGAGGTGCTGCAGGAGCCAGGTGTGGTCAAGTCCACCTGGGGATATATAATCACTTCCTTCAGTGTTAGCTGGAGGCCAAGGTGGGCGGTGGGGGAACAAGGGGGGACTTCAGGGCCAGGCACTAGAGGTGTGCCATGAAGCAACCCCTTTGCTACTTGCCTTCTCTGTCCTTCTTCAATGGACACACACACAATGAACCTGATATCAGTGTAGTTTGGGGTACAGTGGGCTTTGTGCTTTGACTGGTGGGGGCTCCAAAAATTGCCCCCTCTGACTATCTGCTCAGTACAGCATTTCTCCTAGTTTGACAACCTATGTTTTGTGAGGAACCTCCCACTGCTTTCCCAGTGTCTTTTCCTTAGTCTTTCTGTTCCTCAAAAGACATCTCTTTTGCAGAATAAGATGGAAGAAATTTGCATTCTACTCACCCTCCGTGTTGGATCTGCCATGGGGGTGAGGTTCTGTTCTCTCTAGCCAGGGCCTGAAATGCATGGGGACAAGCAGAGAACCTGGCACAGATGGAGTTCCTGGGTTTGCTCAGGTGGCCCAGAGGAGAAGGGAGAAAGCGTAGATTTGAACCTCGTTTGGACTCCAAACTGTTTCTTAAACGCTTGTGTCTGGAGTCTCCAACTAGGCCTCACCAGAGGCTTGAGATATTTTGGGGGTCCACTGACTTCCAGCTCACCTCCAAGTGGAGACAAGGAGTTAGACTCTCTTGGGTATGGCTGCCGTTGTTCCTAAGGGCCAAAGCCCTGTACTCCAACCCTGGAAGGAAGAGTTGTTACAGTTACAAATCTATTTTCAGTAACTATTTCTTAATAATCAGTTCCATTTACCAATATTTATTGGTCTCAGGCACTGGCTTAGAGCTTAATGTACCTTCTCTCATTTGCCCAGTTATTCTTCAAGTCTTAATTGTTCCTTCCTTGGGGACATCTTCTTCTACTAGCCTTTGCTCCGCCACCCTCCATTATATGCTCTAATTGCATACAAACCCTGGCTTTGAGGCACTCATCTCAGTTGACATTTTCCTTTCCCCCCTTTTATTTTTTTGATTAATGCCCAAGAACTTGATGCTACACACTCCCCACCTTCCACCTAGCACAGTACCTGGCACATAGTAGACACTCAATAAAATGCTTGTGGCATGAAAGAATGACTGCATAGCTTCTCTAGAACCCTGCATGCTGAGTTTTACACTGAGGCTCAGAGAGGTTAAATGCTGTCTCTGGGTCACACAGCTCAAAGGAAAGCTAGGACTCAAATGCAGACTCATTAGGCTTCAAGACCAGCCTTCACCCTCATACCTTGCTATTTCTGGTGTCCAAGTACATATTCCTTTTGCCCCAGTTCTGGCCTGCCCATCTCTCTAGCCCTCTTATTTCACCTCCTGCCCTAGGATCTTGGCACTCAAACCTGTGACCCCTCCTGCTGTGAAACTTGCCCTTTGCAAATGCCTTCCATACCATTCGGTGGGCTCTTGGCTGCCAGCACTGGTCCCCATCTGCTGCGATGGCGTGGTGCCCACTCACAAGATGGCATGCTATTTTTACTCAGCTTAGGTGCCAAGTCAGCCAGATGTTCTTCAGCAGCACAGGGAAGCTGAACATTGCTGGGATGTGGAGGGGAGCTTCCAGTGTCAGCTCTTTGGGGGACTCTGCCTGAAAGTGGACACCCTCAAGAAGTTCCCAGTTACTGTCCCTTTCTGGGGCTCAGCACTGCTCTAGGAGCTAGGAGTTGGAGATATGCTGTGTGGTGATGGGTCTGCTCCAAGGTAAAAAAAAGCTACTGATAACATCTCCAGGGAGGGGCACCCTCCTGCTGGGCCCAAGGAGTGACACCTGGCTGTAATGGTTGCCTGGAAAATTCCAGGTTTGGCTGGCTGCCCATGGAGCTGGTCTGGCCAGGCTGAATCCAGGCAGTGGTGAGGATCAGCTTTCCTCAGAACAGATGGAGTTAGAGGTCTGCTGTCTTAACCCTTGCTCTCTCCCTCCTGGGAAGGGGTTATCTCAGTGGAGGCCTGGGCCCTAAATAAGAGCCAATGAGAAGTACTGGGGTGTGTGGCCACCCCCTTGGGCCTGGTTCCTGTTCTCCTGCTTCTCCACTCCCACCCTGTGTGACCTTGAGCAAGTCACAACCTTTCTGAGCTACAGTTCCCTAAAGGGACAGCTCCGCACACCCTCTCCCAGCTCTGGGAACCGAGGTCCAGTGAATTGAAGGGAACCATTGTTCCCTCAAGCTTTGCTGGCCTTTTCCCAGGACTGGTCTGTCTTGACCCTGCAGTGGGGTAATAAATTCTGTCCAGCCACTCCACAGTGTGCAAGTCTCACGCACAAGAACCCTGTTTCCTCAGCCTTGGAAAACACACAGAGTGTTCAGGAGAACGCTGCCACGTCCAGGTTTCTGGACCAAAGACCTCCTGCTCCATGAAGCACGGGGGTTCTGGGAGAGGAAATGATTGCAGCTAAGGCAACTGAACTGAGAAAACCAGACTCCAGGGGTGTCCTTGGGGCCTAATTGGGCACACCAGGCCTGCGGTCCTGAGCACGGCTGACAGACATCACTGACTCCACCGCCACATCAAATTCGAGGTGTGGACTGGAGCACCTGAGTTTCTTGTGCACATCATATTCTGATCCAGGCAGCCCGGAGGGTACCCTGGAAGTTACAGGAGTAGGCAGGATGATGGACCCTCACTGAGTCCATGTCCTAGTCGCTGTGGCCCATAAATATGTCGGTTTGTGGCAGAGGAGAATTAGAGCTATGGATGGAAATGGCGATTGGCTGCCCTGGAGTGGGTGATGATCCTGGACCAGCCAGTGGCCCCAGTGGGATCCCAAGTGTCCCAAATGTGAAAGAGGCAAAGGGAGAGGCCAGAGTGATGATGTGAGAGGGATTCAGCCTGTGCTTGCTGCTTTGAAAACAGTGGAAGAGAGCCAGGGCCCAGGCATGTTGGGGCTGAGAGGTGAGGAGATAGGATCGCTCTAGTGTGCCCCAAAAGTGCACAGCCCTGCCAAGACCCTGCTTTGAGTCCAGTGAGACCTATTTCAGACTCCAGCCACAGAGCTATATGGTAATACCTTCCTGCCCTTTTGAGCGATTGAGTTTGTAGTAATTTGTTACAGCAGCAATAGAAAATAATAGTGTACATCTCTCACATGCTCACAGGTGGTTCTGCTGCTGGTGGTGTCCAGATCAAGAGTGGGGCTAAGTCCTGGGCTGGGTCATGACGCAAGTGGGAGAAGACCACTCAGTGGCTTCCATGGAAGCTTCTCGTTGCCCTGTTTGTTTCTGTCCTCTTGTTCCTCCGTGTGCACAGATTATTTGAGGTCCTTTGGGTGTGTGATATGTTCCAAGTCAGGGGTTTCCTAGTTTGTGGGTTATAACCCACTGAGAGCTGTGGGAGTTGCTATAAGCTCCCCCCCTCCTCCCATACCCTGTGAGATCTCAAACAATTGCATTTCTCAAATGTGTGCCAGTGTCATGAACGGGACACAGTGGAAGTGGTTAGGAAAAATGGCCTTGACCTTTGCCTCATGTTTAGACTTGCTCAGGGGTTAGATCTGGTCCCTTCTTTCTCCTTCAACCTCACCTTGCTCTTATATCCCCATCACCTTGAGGGCTCTTGTCTCAGTGAGGACTGAAGCCACTCTTGAACAGGAATCTTGCCTGCCTTGGCGCTGGGAGGGACAGGGTGGTCTCCTCTTTATTCTCCTTGGGTTGAAAGGTGCCTTCTTGGGGGCTGTTCCTGACTGCCTTGAGCAAGCGGAGCTGTTACTTTTTCTTGTTGCTCTGGTCAGCTTTCTTTTTAGTGTTTATCGCAGTTTGTAGCTACATATTTATTTGAAGGGTTAACCTTTCTGTCTGGATTGATTTTGGTGAGGGGCAAGGCCAGGGGTGTTTTGAGCTTCCCAGCATGCTTTGACCACATTATGTGCTTAATACATATTTGGTCAGGGAATGAATGAATAAATGGCTGGATTACACCTAAGCCCTCGTGAGGACAATGCCGGAGTGTGGCCATTTTCCCCAGTGCTCTAAGGCTTGGACTTGGGGTTTGTCACTGTCTCTTACCTTCACTGGTCCCCAAGTCCCTCTTGTAAAATGAGATCCTTATGCGTAGTTTCTTTTTCCCTCCCCCTTTCCTACCCCTTTTTTGTCTCTTCCCCATCTCCCCTGTTTATCTTACTATAAGGATTAACTGGGCTGCTCTCATCTCAGTGTGATTTGTTGTCTCCTAGTGGGAAAAAAAAAAAAGATGCTTGCTTCGTGCCTGGACATCCTTTCTCTCATTTTAATATCAAGTCGGTAGGACTTTTGTACCGTGTGAAGCTGAATACTACTATTTACTTTTGTTTTGGCCCCCAAGCTTGCCTGGTTCGTGTGAGTCCCAGCAGTTGCCGGAAGGACTCAGCTTCTGGTCTTTCATCTCATCTCGGCAGGAGACGTGTAGGCTGGAAACACAGGAGTGACTGCAATTGTAATGGGCAGGACTGCAGGCTAGACATGAGCACCCGCAGCCTGGGATGGGGAGGTAAGATGGGACTCATTCCCCCAAGCTGCCAGGGGACTGCTGTCCCTAGAGAAGTTTGGATGGGATTTGAAACCAGTGGGGTGGAGGGGTAGGCTATGGGCATGAACCAGCCCAGGGAGCGAGGACAGTGGCCGGATTCAGTTTATCATTTATTATAGAAATATCTTGCCATGAGTAGGAATTATTAAAAATCTCACATTCGGATAGATGAGGAACCTGAAACTCAGATAACTTATCCAGACTAAGAACCCAAATTTATTTTACTTCTTTTTTTTTTTTTTTTTTGTATTCCTACTGCCTATCACTTCCTCTTGTAAAACCGAAAACTTCCTGCTGTAGTCTACAGGAATTTGTTTGTATACGTCAGTTGCTAAAGGCTGATGCTTGATTCTGGCTTGGGGGCTCTGGAACTGCTTCCTGGGGGAGGCTCAGTTTTTGCAGAGGACTGTATAGTGAATATTTGAGCACTAGCTTCTAGGTACCCATCTCTTCTGCTTCTAACAATAAGCCTGGTTTGGGGGGGACAGGTAGCCTCATTTCAATGATTCTTAGTCCTTTTGTCTGCCTGGATAGAGTATTAAGCCCAACTCCAGAGATGGACCATAGCATCTGAATCCAAGCCAGACAGCTGATCCTTCTGAACACAGTTCAGAGATGGTCACATGTCCTAAGCAAGTCCAATCAGAGTGAATTTGAAGAATTTTGAGACACTATCAGAAAAGATTTTGACTCTATCTAACTGGATTTAGATCTGAAAGGAGGTGAGGTTGGTGCTGTGTTACCATATTGTCATCATGAGGTCAAAGTAAAAGATGGGTAGAAATGGAGTCTTAATGGCATAGCTTGAGCCTTGATCCAGTCATGCCTGAAGCCCAGGTTTATCTTTAAACTTTTTGATTACGAAAACCAGTAATTCCCTTTGTGTTCATTTAAGCCTGCTGACGTTGGTGAGAGTCCTTGTTCCTACGGTAAGGTGGAAGCAGCAGAGACTGCAGGTTGGAAAGCACTGCTCAGAGAGAAGCCACAATTAACTTGAGAGTGTGCTGTGCTTTCCAACCTGTATTGCTGCTCCATGGAGTTTCAGTTCTAGCAGATGGAAACAGGCAGTCAGGTAAATATATATGTGGAAAGTATGTTATGTGATTAAGTGCTAAAATAAATAGAGAGGACTGAGGGGATTCAGAGTGCCAGAACAGGAGTGTTAAACAGGGCTGCCAAGGTGGGCTTCATTGAGAAGGAAACATTTGAACAAACACTTGGCAGACATAATAGATGAGCTCTGAGGAATGTTCTAGAGAATGAGGTGCCAGTGTGAGGGCCCTGTGTTGGGAATATGGCTGGTCTGTTGGAGGGAGAGCAGGGACTCAGTGCCCCTGGCCCAGGGTGAGCAAGGGAGAGAGGAGGCGATGCTGGGAGGTGACTGTACTAAGCCTTGGAGGAGTCCAGTTTTCTCCTTGAGTGGTGAGCAGCCACGCCAGGTGTGCACAGACAGCCTGAGACTGTCTTACTATTTTTTTTCTTTTTAAAGGCAAAGTGAGGATTTCTTTTATTTGTACTTAAACTTATAAGCTATAAACCAACTAGCCAGCGAAAAACACAAAACAGCTTCCTGAAAATAATAGGAGTTGAAGTAAAACAGCGAAGGGGCAGAGGTCATCAAGACAGCCAACACCTTGACCCTTCACCTTAACCATCAAAGTTTTTCACTAGCCTCACAAACCTAGGAAATAATAATCCTTCCTTACATAGTCCTGTGCTTTTACTTCTTGTTCTTGAGGTTAGATTCTAGACCCAAAGGATATTCAACCAGAAGCATATCTAGTTCTCTACAGCAGAGACATCTTTCATCATGTCCAGAGCAGTCACGTCTACTGAGATCTCTGGTTAGATTCCACTCATTTCCTTCTCCCCAGATTGACACAATAGGCATATCGAGAAGCAGAATATCAAGGCAGAGATACAGAACTCTAAAAGAAGGAAAATCCTGGGAGAAGTAACAAGGCCACTGCCCAAACTGAGACTGAAGAGTACATCCACCTTCATGCATCTTTAGGCTGCACCTTCAAGGAGTAATTGGGAATAAATTGGTGATTTGCTGGGTACAAAAAAGCATAGCGATCTACCATATTATGTTATGACTTTTTCCAGAAATTTCCAAGGTGGTCTTTGAGTCAACTGAGGGGGTAATTTTGGTGGAATTGGATGAGGGGCTGCAGGGCTTCCCCTCCAGAGTGGTGGGATGGCTGTTCCAGGTCTGGTGGCTCCAGTATTCTTGCTGTGAGCTTGAGCACACCAGGTTGACTTCTTCAGAACTGGCTGCTCCAGTCGGGCCTCTCCATATTGGAAGGCTTCCGGGTATGCTCCCAGGCACCCCCAGTGACAGGCTGGCATGTTGGGTCGGTGCCGAGCCCTGACTCACACCAGTTGCTGTCCTTCAGTCAGCTGCGCTACGGCCACCTCTTACATTTCATTCTCTGATTCTAGAGCCAGGCCTTAACTTGTCTATAACTGAGGTTTGGGATGTTGGAGAGTTCTTGCATCTGCTGGGGGCTGAGGTATTTTTGTCTCTGTAACCTGTCAGTGAGCACATGTAGCTGGGTCTGAGAGAACCCAGCTCTGCTCCTCTGTTTCTTGACCAGGACCGTATCTTCCTTCTCCCTGCACTGTTCTCTCCAGGAAATGGAGCGTAGTCTGACTGGGACTTGTGGAAGAGTCAGGGCTGTTCTGAACAAGCAGATCCGCAGAGGAAGTAGAGAGAGCGCCTCTGCGTGGGCATCTCTGCAGGACTTTTGCAAGGATGCATCACCTTCTTCTGGCATGAATCTCAGGTACTGGTGAAGAGTCGCTAGCATTGGATGCTTCCGGACAAGGCAGGACAAATTAGATGCACATGCATGTATGTTGCCGAGTTGAGGGAGAAGGATAAAAATCAAAGACCCAGATTGTCTGAAAGATCCCCGCTTCCTTATCTAGGTGGAGAATTAGGAAGATCTCTAGCTGTAAAAACATCCAAAACAGGGCACGGGAAGAGATGAGTCAGCTCTGCATTAATAAGAGCCAACCACTGCAATATAGCAAAAGGTCCCATTTTACAATTCAGGTGAACACTTACTGCTTTGTTAAGGCTCAAGCAAGTGCAGGGGCCAAGGGTGAAGACATGAGACCATGGAGGAGGCTTTCCCAGCATTCACCTGGGGAGAGCTACTGGAGGTTTGGCCCAGGGCAGCAGAGAAGTGGGGGTGTGTGGGGGGAGCAGTAGCTGGCTACTGGATGCATTTTGAAGGTGAAGCCCACTGACGGTCCTGATAGCTAGGGGGTGGGGAGTGAGAGAAAGTCATCAAATACAACTTCTGGTCCATGGAACTGGAAGGATGAAGTGGTCACTTTTGGAGATGGCAAGGCCTGTAATGTGTTCAGAAAAAATTAAGTAAATGTTTTAAAATGGGGAGGTTTCATATTTAAAAAGAACCAACCTACACTTCTAATAACTCTTGAAAAATGGAAAGATTTGGCAAAACCTGCTCTACCTTCCACCTCGCTTTCATCAGCCAGAGCGAGCTGGCAGCCCCTGCCTTCCGTGGGCAGGTGCTCTGACCAGATCCCCCACCTGTTCAGAACAGGAGAGGGTACCAGGAGGGATCTGAGGGGGAGAACTAGGGAGGGTTCTTAAACTTGTGTGGGTGCAGGAATTACCCAGCGGCAGGGCCATCTATAGTCTTTACGTGCTCCCAGGAGATTCTGATGCTACAGGTCTGGGGACCACACTTTGAGAAGTACTGCAGGGGTACAGCCATGCCTGTAGATGGGGTTTTCAGATGAGCTGGGAAGCGCTTCCAGGTGGTTGCATTTTGATGGGATAAGAACAGGGACAACTCTGGTGGGTCAGGCTACTTTGAAGATGGGGGAGGGGGAGCTGGGGGATGCTTCAGGGTTCCTCATAGCTGCAGAAAGCAAATGGGTCGACTTTCTTGTCAAAAACTGGCTTTTCTGGGATGAGGTTGCTTGCCAGCAATGGGGCTATGGATTTGAAGCCAAGAGAGGAATCAGTAAAGCCAATGGCAGGAGATAACGTCTCCTATAGACTCCACAGGAAGGATGACTTCCCTGCAGCCACTCAAACTGCTGTACTAGCTTATTATTTATTCCAGTTAAGCCCTGGGGTCATTATGCAACCCAAGTGCTTGGTCTTCTATGAATAGAAGCGGAAATAGATGGCATTTCCATCTGCATCTTCAGCTTAGAGAACCCCAAGGGAGAAAACAGCAGCCACTCCACTGTGGCCTCCCAGTTACCCCAAGCATGTGAGACTGGAGAAGTTTCTGGAGCCTCTTTAAGTTGATCAAGGTGAAGGTTGAGAATCTGGTCTATGTGTGAGAGCAGGATAAGCCATTCTTTTTTATTCCTGACAAAGAAAATATTTCTCTGTACATCTGGTTTGCGTTTTCCTTCAGGGTTCTGCCAGAAACAATTGTGAAAACAGAATGCAGCCCAAGATTGAAAGAATCTATCCATCTTTCTGGAATTCTCCATCTGTGCAACTGGGCCGCATGCTAAGATTTGAGGAATTCCATAATGTGAAATCGGCGTGGTTTAAAATTATTGCAGGTGGTCACTGGTTTGCTGTGTAGTTTCTCACCTTTAGATGTTGGCTCCAGTCCCTCTGTGCCTTAGAATGTTCTCTGTAGTCCTGCTTTTCTAAACCCAGCCATTCATCCGTCTGGTATTTATTACACTTCTCTGGACAGTGACACCTCCTGGGTCAGTGGTGAGCAGAATGAACAGCCACCACTCTCGTGAAATTCACTGTGTTTCGAGGTAGGTCTGGAGCACCCATTTTCTCACCAGTCAAATAGGGATATTGGTGACAGTTCCTATGAAGCACTGCTGCTTGTTGTTTTTCATTTTCCACTCATCACAAAGGGATGTGTGGCCCCTACTGTGCAGGATTTAGATGTAGTTTGTACTGTGTGAGTTGGGTAACACTTGAATCCTTGGAAACCCTGTTTGGTGAGATGAGTCCCACGATCATTTGCATGCATGTCACAGACATGTCCAACTCAGTGTAAATTTCTAACACTCCAATTTTCTGTTGATGTAGACACATAATAACCTGCTTGGGTCTTTATCTTCACGCAGTGTTCTTCCTGCTTGCGCCTGTCAGTGCCTAAATTTGCCCTCTTGCTAAGGAAACCAGTCTCACCCTAATAACTTCATTGTAACTTGAGCATCGGCAAAGACCCTATTTCCAAATAAGATTCTGGGGATTGGGACGTCAACATCCTTCAGCAAGACACAGTTGACACAAGTCAACCTAAGATGTGCTGGGAGAGGGGGTGCTTGCATGAGTGGTGGAGGGCCCAACATCTAGATGGATGGATTTAGGGGATATGCTGACGTTGAACTTAAGAGGGCTGAGTAATTGATTGACTGTGTGGAATAGGGAGGGTGGAAAGGGTCAGACTACACAGCATCTTATATTCTAACATGAGATCGCTGGGACTCCTGTTAAATGCAGACTCATTCAGAGGCATCTGGGTAGGATGGAGAGTCTGTATTTCTCATGAGCTCCCAGGTGATGTGGAGCAGCTGGTCATGAACGCAGGGGAGCAGTGAGAACTGGGAGCCTTGCTGCGGGTACGGCCGTCACTAACCCTGTGGGACTATTAGTCACGGGATGTGGCTTGTCCAAACTGATGGGCCCCAGAAGCATAAAGTGCACACTGGTCTTCAAAGACTTATTATGAAAAAGGAGACCGCCAATAATATTTTGATTTATGGGACTCAAGTATAATATTTGATTAAATCAACTCCACTCATTCCTATTTGCCCTTTTCAGTCACTAAAACTGGTCACTAAAACGCTGAGAGGTAGATACGTGCCTGGCATATTTCACATTTTATGTCTATCAGACAGGCCTGACTTAGAGGGCTGATCTGGGAGTCTTGGTTCAAAGACGCTTCCTCCTTTGGGAAGCGTCTTGGCCATCCCAGCTGACTGAGATGCTTCCCATGTTACTCTTTCAAAAGCCATTTACATGTCACTTATCACCTCTCACTTTGCTGTGTAGATTGTGGCCATTTCAGTTTGCCAGCTAGATTCTCAGGCTCCTCAAAGGCAGACGCCACCTGGCTCTGCGTGTCTCACACCACTTGTCATTTCTTTGGTGAGGCAGTGACTGAGGCCAGGCACATTCTAGTGAGGCAGCTCTCTCGTCGGCCACACCATGGCTTCCCAGGATCTGACTGAGCGCTGATGTAAAAGAGGTCAAGGCAGAACCTAGTCCTCTGGCCCTCATCTCAGGGGGAGTGGCAGAGCCTCTTACAGGCTGAAATAACACTGTTTTTTGGACAATGGGTGGAGGTAGGGGAGCAGGAGGCCTCTGGAGGAAGAATTTCCATGCATTCCACTCGCCTCTAGTTACACACAAGTGGTGGCGGGGTCCTGCTTTTGGTGTGGTCATGGTGTCAGGGCTAGGGCAGGGCCGGTTCTTGCTCTCCTGCTTCTCCCTCCCTCTCTTGCCAAAAAGCAATGGGAGTGCAGTGTGCACCCGGAGAGGCCACCATCTCTCCTGCTCCTCAAGCACATTCCCCTTCCTCTTCAGGGCAGCTTGGCGGACTGACCAGGCCAGGCCCACACAGTGTCTCGCTCACTGTCTCCGATTGCATTTGCCGCTGCGTCCCCTCTTCCTCACCTAAATTTTACGGTGAAATCTGAGATGCAGATTTGCATTTGGGCAGTGTTACAAATATGGTTTCCTAAAAAGGAGACTCAGGTGCAGTTTGTAGTGTAAAACATTTACTATGGGCCAAACCTTGGGGGAGGAAGAGGAGGAAGCAGGACTGTAGAGAGGAGGAAGGAGGCAAACCACAGGGCAGGCCTGCTGAGGCCTCGGGGTGGCCGCGGAGGCAGGGGACTTGGAGTGACTGTCACCAGTAATTGTCTGCAGTGACCCAATCTCGGGGAGGCCTGGCTTAGGGGAGGCCCGGCATGTGCAGTAGAGGCGTCCCTTGGCCTTCCCCTCACAAGATCTCCTTCACGGATGTTCTCTGGGGGCTCAGAAATCCTGATTCAGGGATGTGGGTGCAAGGAATTCACTTGAGAGGTGAACCCAGGCACAATGAGGGGGTGGGGAAGTGAGGCAGGGAAGAGAAGAAAGGCCATACAGATGAGCGAATGAATAGCTTACTGCTGGGGCCATGCGCTGAGTGCCCCAGAGATCTTTGGGACACCACGCAAACAAAGAAACTTAGGAGCAGTCCACACTCTACCACCCCCAGCTGGGACCCCCGGGGCATTCTTCCTGCCTTGGAGAAGGTAGACAGGAGGCAGACATGAGGAGCCCCTGAGGACTCTGCTTCCAGGAGACCCCAGCCTGCGTGGGGCACTGTCTCCTCCCTGAGATGCGTGGGTCCAGTCACGTAGGAACAGGCAGTTCTGCATGTAATACAGCACATTCTGCGGACATTTTCTGCTCTGAGAGGGTCGAGTTCTCGCTTGCCTCAGTGAAGAGCTCCTGCTGGTCCTTGGGAGTAACACGTCTCCATCAGAGCTGCCAGGGGCGGCAGAGTCCTGTTTGGTCAGGAGACAGCTGTGGTCAATCAGGGCTTCTGGCTGTATTCTTCTGAATTCTAGGAGAGGAAAAGGGGGCACAAGGAGGGAGGGAACCAAATATATTCTTTAAGCCCACTGGTTTCTAGGAGCTCATCCAGTTCCTTCGCCTAAGCTCCAGGTTCGTCCAAACCTAAAGGCAAGGCAGCATAGCAGCCGTCTCATTCTGTCCCACCGGCAGTCCTGCTACGGCATGCTTAGGGCCAACGCACACTCCTCACTTAATCCTGTCACACTGCAACATCAGTCTTATTAGCCACTTTACGGATGGAAAATGATACCGCTGAGGATGGCGAGCTTGCCCAATGCAGAGGTGGACTTGGACCCAAAATGGAGGCACAACCCCCTCAGCTGTATTTCAGGCTGTATTTTCGAGAAGACGACAGTGCAGGGAAGGGCTGATGTGGAGGCAGAGAGTGAGGGCGTGGCGCGGAGTAACAGAGAGGCTGCTGTCAAAGCCTCATGTTGCCAGAAGCCAGTTCAGCGTTCCAGGCTAACTGTGAGCTCATCTCCTCTGGGACCCAGAAGCAGAGGCCAGCGGCCGTGCTGGTCACTGGAGACCAGTCCACGGCAGCCAGCCAGAAGCCCTTGGTGATGCGCACTTGGTCTTGAGTCCAGCAGACTCTTCAGAGCCAGGTGTTTCAGCCCCTTTCTTCGAGTGCGCTCCTCCTGCTCTGGGGGATTGGGCCCTTTGGTGTCCAGCGTCCCCTCCCCTGTGCCATGACCTCTGCAGATGCCGCCCTGCATGGCAGTCATCCCAAGGGGCATGGGACGCCTCACGACTGTAGCGGGGACCTCCAGACTGTGTGTTTCAGTCTCCCCCAAGCTTCGAAGGATGGAGCCAACCTCATTAAAAGGAGGGGAACTAAGGTAAAGTGAAATAAGCTCTCCCATAAATGTTTTATTTTATGGTGCCATTAGCATACTAATCTTGTGTGGGGCTCTGCCAGGCCGGCCTGTGCCTAAGAATCTTAGCTGAAGTCCAGGAAGGGGGCCAAGACAGAGCAGTGGGTAGTTCTGACCCTCCTCTGATTCCTGCCATCCGTGTCTGTAAAACTGGGGGACTGAGACGCCACTGAGAGCAAAGGTCCCACGGAGACTGAACTAAGAGGTGTCTTGACACAGGGAGGAAGTTGGCCAGTACCCAAGAGAGAGAAACCAGGAAGTTGGCACCCTGAGTTAGGGCTGGGTTTGGAGTGGGGGGACCGGCAGGGTTTCACACTTCTTTAGGGGCGCTTCCAGGCCTGGCTAGCACACAAGACCTGTTGTGGACGGATGGGCAGGGCCCCAGGAAAACGGGCAGAGGCGGGGGCGAAAGGACCTTCTCCGTAGATGCTCCACTTAATCGTTACAGCAACGCTGTTCAGGACTAGCAGCTGTGGTAGCAGGAACAGCGGTGTTTCTGGTAGTGGTGGTGGCTGCTGTCATGGCGGCCGTAGTGGCAGTAGCAGTGGTAGGGCTACAGTGGTGGTGGTGATAGTGGGACTACTAGAAGTGGTGGTTCTATTAGTAGGGGTGGGGTAGTAGTAGGAGCAGTGGCATTCCATCGTAAGGAAAAAGCTGTGTCAAGTGCATACCATGCTCCCAGCACTGCGTTCAGCTGTGAATGTGTGTTTTTTTTAAAGATGTACTTATTTATGCACACAAGAGCTGGGGTATGGGCCAGAGTTGCGGGAGGCGAGAAGATTCACCAGAGACAGAGTGGGGAGCAGAACAGGCAGATCCACTGAAATACACTGCTGAGGGGAGCAGCAGAAGAGGCAGGAGAGGTCTGCTGCACCATGTGGGTCCCCTCTCTGACCAGGGATCGAACTCATGCTGCTATGCAGCTGATGCTTCATGGTACAGCACTCAACCTGCTGCACCACCAGGGAGGCCCTGTGCATGCATTTTCTTGTTGACTCTTCACAAAGACCCCGTGATAGTATTTTCTGGGTTTTCCAAATCGTCCAGAACAATCAATAACTGGAGTGTATCTACTTTCCTGTGATAACTCCAATGTCACATCATTTTAAAGAGGAGGAAACTGGGCACGAAGGCACTCTAACTGTCCAATGCTCCATGGAGGAACCAGGATTTAAACCTAGGAAGTCTGCCAACATGTAGGGTCTCATTGTAACCCTCCCTTTATCCAGCCTCATAATCATCACATGATAGGCAGCACAGGGGCACCGACCCAGGCAAGCCACAAGGCCTGTCACACAACTCTGAGTCCACCTTGTTTAGAAAGAAGCAGCCACAGACAATATGTCATGAATGAACAGGCAAGGTCGTGTCCATTGAGATTCATTTATGAAAACATGTGGCTAATAGGTAGGGTTGCCAGAGAAAATATTTTATTTGCTAAATCTGGCAACAGTGAGCCAGTTTTGACTGTGGGCCATAGCTTCCCAACATCTAATCTACTGTTTCTAATTTTTGTACTTTATAAGCATTTCCTCCATTCCGAGAAAACACCAATATGGTAGGGGTTATTATTCCCATTTGTGAATATGGAAACTGAGGCTCAGAGGGATTAAGTGACTTGCCAGATGCAGTGCAGGTGGCACATGCAGAGTTGGGTTTGGAGCCAGGTCTGTTTGATACCCCAGTTTCATCATGGCCAAGAGACTTGAGATTCTGGGAACAAGGGGCCAAAGCCCCAGTGACTCCTTGAAATTAGGCAAAAGAGGAAGACCCTCCTTGCTTCCTTGGCCACTCTTCTATTTGAAGCCAGACTTCCCTTTGCTTTATTGGATTTCACCTGCATTAAAGGCAGAGAAGGAGGAGCGTGACATGCCCTGAACATAGACCAGTGCAAGACTCATAGGCAGATACATGCTGCGGCTCCATAATTCCTGGTAACAGCTGTGAGCACTGGGCCTCATTGTGCTTTCTCATTTAGCCTGTCTGATTGTCACTATGCCCTGTCTAAGCTGGTTTCATCCCAGCTAATATAGCAGAAAGATTGACTATGGGGTCCATGAACTCCGCTTTTGAGTTTAGATCAGTGGTTCTCAGCTGGGGGAGGTGTGTTCATTTCCTCCCACAGGGAACGAAGGGCAATGCCTGCAGGCTGACTTTGGACCGTCACAGCTTGGGGGAGGTCCTACTGGCATCTGTGACAGAGAGCAGGGACACCGCTCAGTATCCTGCAGCGCACAAGACAAGCCCCACCACAAAGACGAGTCAACCAGAACACCAGAGGAGCCAAGGTCCAGAAATCGTGCTCTGTGGTGAATCAGTGACAGATGGGTCTGCTTTGGGGCTATTCGTCCTCTCCTTTGACGCCAGGCCCCTTGTTTTCATATCTCTTTCCCATTTTGTGCAGGTAGGAGGCAGGGGGCTGATGGCCCTTCAAGGTAAAGCACTCTGGTTGTTCTTCCTCTTCCCTGTTCTCTGCAAAGGATACCCCTTGTCATAAACTTCACCCCTATTTTGTAGACCTGCTCTAATACTCACCTAGAAAGACAGAACTCCCTTAATATAATCACAATTGAAGGAATTGAATGTGGGAGACCTGGGTTGAACCACTACTTCCCTTCGGCTATGGAGACAAAGGAAGGAGGTGGGTGTTTACAGGATGCTGGTGGCAAGGGTTACCTAGGAAATGGGACCATAATAAGCCTGTCCAGGGGGAAGTGCAACTTGGAGAAGTTGCTGCTGGACACAGCAGCACCTTTAGGAATCAGATGATCCAGGAACCTGGGAGGTGTGGCTCCAGAGTTACTCCTTTGAAGAAGAGTAGGAAATCGATCTGAGAATAGCTCCAGGACTGGCCTACCTGCTTCTCTTGCTAGAAGGAAGAAGTGGAAGATGTTGGGTTGTGCTTCTGGGCTGTCTTCACACTTTCCTGAGAGAGAAGTCTTGAACTAAGAACAGAAGTAATCTAAGAGTTCCTAACTTGGGGTGGACTCACAGTATAAGCCTTGCACCTGTCTGTATTCAGGGAGATACTGGAAGGTGTTACAATGATGCTTGAGGCAGCCACCAATGAATAATTGTTTCTTAAAGTACCAAGACCACCTGCATCAGAATCCCCTGGGGTTGTTGGTCTTGCCAATTTCAGGAGTCTACTCAGAGATCTAGAATCAGAATCTAAGAGAGGAAGGGGAGGAAGCCAAGAGTGAGAATTTTCAACCACATTCCCCAATGGTCCTTTCATACTCTGAACAGTCTTGGTCATGTTAGTTCTGGCTTGGGGGACTCTTCTTTCCAAATTTCCTACTTAATTGATTGACCATGGGTATCATTCAATCATTGACATTCTTTGCAAGTTTCCCTGGCACATGGGAGGGTTTCCCCTAGGTATGTTATAGTGATAAAATTGAGTTTTAGCAAAAGAGAAAACAATTGGTTAGCTGTTGCTTTTCTCTCTCTGCATAAATGAATTATACTGTGTGTTGTGTGTGTGTGTGGGTGTGTGTGTGTGTGTGTGTGTGTGTATGAGAAGAGGGATATAGAGGGTTGGGAGAATGGCCCCTATCCTAAGAGAGGGCTGCTTTGTAAGGAAAGAACAATTGTGAGTTGGAGCCATTATTAGATATTCCTGACCCTCAGGTCCATTTCTTCTATGGACCAATTTCCTCTCTAAGCTATCTCTAAGATAATATTTTCCTGAAAACCTGCAGTGAGTCAAAAACCGTTTGGATGTGTCATTTCACTTTCTCACATAGCTCTGCCATGGACATTAAGTTTTCTCATCACAATAGATGAGGAAACACAGATACAAAGAAGTAAAATAATTTGTCTGAAATCACAGAGCCTGCAAAGCAGTAGAAATAAGGTATGTGATATACTTTCAAGTGAGACTCAGAATAAATTCCCTTTTCTTGTCACTCTTCCAGAAAGATTATGAGTCAAATTAACATTTAAATACTCAGTTGGGTCCTACTGCTGGCATAACTGTATGCGGATTTTTGCTGACCCCTCCCCTATGAAACTGGTAAAAACTGTTAAAAATTTTACAACCTGGAAGCAATCGTAAAAGGACAGAGCAAACAAAGAAACATTTATTGAAGATGTAGGAGTGGTGAGGAAATTTCCTCCCTAAAGTTCTTCTGGAGCTGACTGAGCAATCAAGGCAACATCAGCCAGATCAGATGAGGAGGAGAAAAGGACAAATTTAATTACATACAAGTGAAAAGTCTACATAGATGTAAATTCTGAAGTACATGAGACAAAAGGTTTTATATTCTGAGCTAAATAATGGGTAGGGGAGCTTAAGGTGAGAGGAGGGGACTCACATGCTCTATAACTAGATGGTGGCCCTGACATCTAGAGAAGCTTCTCTGAGAGAAAGTTTATTTCTGGAGATATCCCTAATACTAATTCTTCTAGGTAGTTAAGGCTATGGTAATAGTCTCTCTTGAAAGCATCAGAGACTCAATTGAGCTTAGACTGAAATAATCCAAATGCTCAAGTGACACATCTTTGAAGACCTATTCTGAACGCCACAGGGAAGCCTATCCTTCAAAGAAAACCTATAAATATTTGGTAACAACAGCAAGGGCCTATGATATTTGAACCAAGACTTGCTCTCTCTCAGCTCAGCAAAACAAAAGTGCCATTCAACCAAGAACGCTGATATAGTCAAGAGTGCAGCTCTCAGTCAAGGGCTTTGTTCCCGGGGTCCCATTCTGCCTCCCACTACCTGTTCCTGAGGCTAAGTTTGGGCAAGTGAGACTGAGAGGTGGGAGTTCTTCCCACTGTCACTTATAGAATGGAGGCTCTACCTTTGTCATAGCACAACTGAGAATGCTGGGATTCAAATAACCTTTAATCTGGCTCATGGAGGGGGAGTTATATGCTGAGAGAGAGAAGTTAAAGTGATTTAAGGTAGTTCCCCCCGCCCCTCCATCAAATGCTAGCTCAGAGAGAAGCATGCCAATGTGCCCACATAACTAGAGCTTTGGCTTGGAGATCTTTCCCTTAGGAGAGAAAGCAGGTCAAAGAAAAGAGAGCCCCAAATGTCTCCTCAAAGGAACTAACTTCTCTTGCAACAAAGTATGGCGAACCAGACAAAGGCCAGGTTGTTGTGGTGAAAGACAATCTGGAGCTTGATATAATCACTGGCGATGCTGACCAAGCTATAGGTCTAGTTTGCTGAGAGAGACAGGGAAATAGTTGGGATGAACCCTTATGGGATCAGCAAAAATGTCAAACGGTGATCTTAGCAATTATCCTTTGAAAGAAAATTGGAATTGGATTGGACTGGCTGAAGCATGTTCCACCCAAGTGTATTTTTGAAAATAATATAGCAATGAGTCCAAAATTAGTGGGCTTAACAGCCAGGTGTGACCAGGAAGGAGAAAGTCTAAGAGGATCTGTTAAAACCATAGTGACCATGGGCATCTCCCAGGCTTGCAACCTTAGGAGCAACACCAGAAGGTTCACACTACAGGATTAAATAGGCTTCATTAAAATAATCTGGCCAATTACTAAACAAGTAAACAAGGAAATAATAATAAACCCCAGGGGAAGGTGGACTAATACCTAAAGTTGCTACAATATATAATCTCAACTGTCCAGTTTCCAATCAAAAATTTACAAGCTATGCAGTGAAACAGGAAGCTATGACTCATATCACAGAGAAAACCATCAACAAATATTGTGAGAGGGATCTGGTATCAGATTTAACAAAGACTGCTAAGTAGCCATTATAAATATGTTCAAAGAATTAAAGGAAGCATGATTAAAGAAGTCAAGAAAGGTAGGATAAAATGTCACATGAGGAACTCCCCAGTGGTGCAAGGGGTTGAGCACCATACTGTGGAGCTTCCACAGCCACTGCGGAAAAATCCCCTGCCAGGGAGGGGACCCACATGGCACAACAGACCTCTCCTGCCTCATCTGCTGCTCCCCTCAGTGTATTGATCTGCCTGTTCTTCTCCCCACTCTTTCTCTGGTGAATCCTGTCACCCCTTGCACCTCTGGCCTGTATTCCATCTCTTGTATGCATAAATAAATTAAGTTTTTTAAAAAAAAACTCACATGAAATAGAAACTATCAATAAAGAGATAAAAAGTATTCAAAGAACATAATGAAAATTCTGGATTTGGAAAACTACAATAAATGAAATAAAAATTTACTAGAGGGATTCATCAGTTAATCTGAACTGACAGAAGAAAGAATTAGTGAACTTGAAGGTAGAGTAATAGAGATTATGATATTCAAAAATAGAAGGATAAAACAAGAAACAATTTAGTTTCAAGACGAGTGGGACATTATTAAATACACCAGTATATGTGTAGTGGGAGTTCCAGTAAGAGAAGATTGAGAGAAGAGAAAGATATTCAACATAATAATGGCAGACTGCCCAAGTGTGTAGAAAACATTAATCTACACGTTCAAGAAACCAAACAAATTCCTGTTAGGATGAATTTAAAGAAATGCACAATCACATCATAGTATAGATGCTGAAAGACAAAAGCCAGGCGAAATCTTGAAAGCAAAAAGAGAAAAACGACTCATCACTTACAAGGGAACTCCAAGAATAGTAACAGCTGAGTTTTCATCAGAAGCAATAGAGGTCAGAGACAATGGGATGACACATTCAAAGTTCTCAAAGAAAAAAGCCTGTCAATCAAACTGGACCTATTGTGGTAACCATTTCATAATATATGTAAATCAAGCCATGATGCTGTGTGTCTCCAATGTATAAAGTGATGTATGTCAATGATTTCTCAAAGTGAAGAGAAAAAAGAATCCTTTGTTCAGCAAAGCCATCTATGAAAAATAAAGGCAAAATAAAGACATACCTAGATCAATAAAAGTTGCAGACACTTGACAAATGCTAAAGGCAGTTCTTTAGATGAAAGCTAGTAACTCAAGAAAATACGAATCCACATGAAAAAAGAAAGCAAATTGTTAGTAAAGGTAATTAATTGCAAGAGACAGTATAAATGTATATTTCTTCTCCTTTTTTCTTAATTGATAAATAGCAATTGCACAAGACAATATGCATATACTATACTGTTAGGCTCATACCAAATACAAATGTGATGTGTTTGTCAATCACAGCGCAAGAGAGTCAGGTTGGGGCAAAGCTGTACTGGACTAAGGAAATGACTCCAGATGGTAACTCAAACTGACAGGAACAAATGAAGGGAAGCAGAATGATGAAAAGAAGGCTGATACAATCAAGGCTACATGTGTGTGTATGTATGTGTGTATGTTCTTATGTTCTGATATTTAAAACAGTAATTATAAACAGTAATAATTATAGCAAAGCCTTGAGGGTTTTTAACATTTATGGGTGTAATCTATGTAAAATCACCCAGAAAAAGGAAAGTAAAATGGAGCTGTGTATGAGTAATATATAATCTCATTAGAATTAAGTTAATATAAATCTGAAGCTGACCCTGGCAAATTAAGATGTAGTAGTCAGCTCAGAAAGAGCCACTAAGGAAATAACTGAAAAAATATACTGGAAAAAAATCACTAAAGAAATTAAAAAGCTCCCTATATATATTGAGAAATTTATTGAAAGAAATTGGCTCACATGACTGTGGCAGCCAGCTAGGATAATGGTGGGCTGAAGTCTAGAAGAAGGACATCAGGAAGGGTAGACTTGGAAACTCTTGAACAGAAGCTGGCACTGTAGGCCACCAATAGAATTTCTTCTTCCTCAGGGAAATAATAGTCCTACTACTCAGGCTTTTGATGATGCACCAGGTCTACCAGTTTATCTAGGACAATTTTCTTTACTTAAACTCTACTGATCATGGATGTTAAGCGTATCTACACAATGCCTTCCAAGAAACATCTAGATTTTGTTTAATGAAATAACGGGACTATAGCTAAGCTGGCTTAATATAAAATTGATCAGCACATCTCCTTAATAAAGTTCTTGTGCCTAAATTTTCGCTTTAGAATGGACTTTTAGGGGAACCCAAACGAAGATACCCCCACACCATTCTCTTCCTTGACTCAGAATGGCGTGCAGTCCCCAGCCCATGGAGTAAAGCTCCATTTGAACCCAAGCGATCCCCATGACAGTCCATGCTCTCAAAACCCATGACTTCTTGGGTTTTCTCATCCAGAATGTTATACATTTGGAGATTGTGTCAGCTCTCTCTTGGATGGTGTTTGCTCATGCAAGGCCAAGTTTGACACGTTATTTTGGCTGCCACAGCCCCCTGTATCCATAAGCCAGTGTTTTCTGTCATCACCTTTGCTAAGCATCCCAGGATCCAAATAAGTACTGCATCCCCTGAGTAGTATTACAGCGGTCTTAAGAAGGCTTTCATAGGAAGGTTCCTGATTTAAATTTTTCTCCATTTCCCCTGGGCCTGGCATAGAATATTTTCACTACAAAGCCTGACTCAGGATAGAAAAATAGCAGATAAACATTGCCATATGTTTTTAAACCATGTAGGATTATTTTTTGAGTGAACTGATACTATTCTAAAAGCTTCAGATGAGACTCTTTTATCATTTATAGTTATTAAAAACAGAAGGAAGAAATTGGGTTGGGGAGGCCCATTCTTTTCTTTCAAGGCTTTTATAATTAATTCTGAAAAAATGCAGCAGGAGCCTAACAACTCCAAGGAGTGCATGTAGGGCGGGGGCCAGGAGCCAGGAAAATATCGGTTCTCTCCATCAACAAGAACAAGGGCTAAGGATTGTTAACAGCTTCTACATGCATACAATGTGCTGAGGGCTTTTCGTGCTGAATCTCATTTGATTTTCCAAACTACTGCAGGAGGTAGGTGCCTTTTCTATTTTTAGCTCCAGTTTCAGGATGAAGAAACAGGCCCCCTAAAGCTACCGGACTTGCAAACAGACTCCTAGGCAAAAATAGCAAAGCTGGAGCTTGAACTCTATTAGCATCCAATTCTGTGGTGTGTACATGGAGCCACTGTGCCCAATGGCTGCTTCTGAAGACATGGGTGAGGCTGACGGGGCCATCCTAACTCTCCAACACTAGCTATGTGGAGATGGCCCCCTCCGTGTTGGTGTTGAGAGCCATCAGGCTTTTGACCAGGCTCAAGTGGAAACTAATAAGATTATGACGGAATGGAAAAAACGAGCATCTTGTTTCACCTCCCTCCCCAAAACTCTATTTCCCTATCACTTGCAACATGTTGTCAAAGGGATACAACCTTTGTGCTGTGGAAGCAATGTCACTTAAGACGTGAACTTGTCCTCCTACATGTAGCTAAATGATTAATTTTCTTCGTATTAACTTAAAATGAGCCCATTTAAAAGAGTACTTTTTCCTTGAAAGCGTTGCTCATTATGCTATCATTTTAAGTAATTAAATCAGAATAAATGGCTCTGTGAAGCTATTTTAATGTAACATCTAATTATATCTGACCTAGACTGTGAACCATAATCATTAAGCACATGAACTGTGTAATGTTCTGCACGTTCTTTAATAATTTATATCGCAGAATTCAGTGCATGGATCGGTAAGCAGGAACGGACCCCTGTTGTCACCCAGGACCGACGGGTGGCCAGTCAGCCGCTGTCCCCTTCCACAGTCATTCCCCCTCTGTGGAGGCTCACCTTCAGTGGAGGGACACTATGTTTCTATTTTGAAAGCACATTCGTTATTTTGACAAGGAACTCAACAATTTGATGAAATAGGCGACATGTATGTGCTTTTGGCAATTGAAATAGTTTCTGGGCCTGAAAAAAGGTGGCCCTACCCGAGCAGTTCATCATGTTGTTCAAGAGCCTGAACCAGAGTCACAAGCTGGCTGCTTCAGGAAGGGTCTCTGTGTTGCATTTACATTTGCGATTGGAAGTCTTTAACTCGGCTTTGGGAATGTGTTCTTGGCTGCAGCTCAAGAGAAGACCTCTCCAAGACAAGGAAGGATGTTTCAACCAAATTTGGGAAGACACGTCAGCGTGACAGGTTTTGTTTCTGAATCTGTGACTGAGGAGGTTCCATTCTTGAAAAATCCACGGCTGTTACTAAAATTAGTTTCAAGTTTGGATCTCTTTTTCTTTTTCGTTTGAATATGTCATTCTCCTTGGGATATTATCTTTTTTCTCTCTCTCTCTCTCTCTCTCTTTTTAAGTGCACAAGCATGTCATGCTTTCAAAAATAAAGATGGGTGTTTCCAGGGCCGCCAATTAGGGGAGAACGGAAAACAGAAGATTTGGCTTCTACAATAGCAATGCAAATTCACTCTCTCTTCTCTGTAAACTTGAAAAGGTCTGAAAATATAAGGTTTTTCAGTACTCGTCTGGTGCTGAAGACTACCCTGCCTGCAATCATTCTGGCTGACGGGACCTGGACTAACAGATGCTGTTGGATATGCTACGTCCTTGATCCCTTTTGCGTGAATAGTCCCATGTCCCATACAAATTATTAATGTTTGATTTTCACCTGCTGCTCCAGACCGCTAGCACTGAAACAGAACACACCACATACATCCCTTCTTAAAGTCTAAAAAGTTCTGATTTTATAAACACCTCCAGACCCCCGGGGTGTTAGAGGGACCGTGAGCTTGCAGTAAAGTTGACACCAATGTCCTTTAATGAACGCTTACAGTGTCTGAGGCATTTTGCTTCTGTTGTCTCATTTAATCTTCACTCATTTGATAGAGTAGGCTCATTTAACAGATAAGAAAACTGAAATCCAGAGAAGGAACTTGTGTTAGATAGGAAAATAATCTTCCTCTACCTATAGGTTCCTATGGCTGGAAAAAATTTTAAATGGACTCAAAATTAGGAAAAGACAAGGCACATACACAGAATAATGGAACTTTCATCTGGTCCTTCCAGAAAGGTTATATAGCCTCTAGAGAGGGGGGAAACTAGAGTAAAGAACTTCACAACTTAAAGAAAAAGGAATTCTGCAGGGTTCATTTCCATCTGCATGGAAAGAGACCTGGCAAGCCCTAGTCTCACCCCCACCACCCTAAATAGCTCACCCCCACTGCTTCAGAGATTTATTTCCTGTTTTTAGGGGGATAGGTAATTAGGCAAAACAAAAGCCAAACCCCCGCATTCTTGGATCTTCTGTGTATGAATTTCTTCCAATTTAAAATAGTCAACCTGCCATTTAGGCGCATCATGGGGCAGCCTGTCTTTCCCCGGGATTCCCTGCTAATGTGTTTACCAACTGAATGTTCTTCTGGATGGATAAGGTACTATAACATTTGCAGACATGTAGAACTTGGTGACTATTCAGAATGCCTGGCCGAGGGGAGACTGACTCAAATCATTTGATATCTGTACTTCACTCTGCGTTGGCTCACGCCTCTGGCCAAGTAGCACGTAAGGCACGAACAAAGTCTTTCTGCTCACTTTGTCCTCACAGCAACCCTGTGAAATAGTGCTGTTTTCTCCCCTCCCGTGTCCCATTTTACAGGGAGGAAAGCTGAGGGAGGTTGTTTAACTTTTTCTCAGGCCTCACCATTCGAGGCAGCTGGGTTAAGATAGGAGCGTTCTGAAATCTCAGCTGACCACCATTACCTTGTCAACTTACTCGAAAGCTCAGGAGTGTTAAAATTCACCTAGATACAACTACTAAATCGTGCCAATGTAACCCACAGCAAAAGAAAACTTTCCGACCACAGGCTCATAAATGTTAAAGTGTTCTGAGCCAGTTTATGGAGCCAGTACCTTAAGGCGGAACTCAGTCCATACGGGGTTGGAGCCCAAGGATCTGGCTGTAGTGCTGGCACAGACCTACACTGGGTGGAATGAACCCCTTTCAGTCATGCTCTTCGCCTGGGCTCACAATGTTGGGTCAGTTTCATAAGGATGACTTCTGGTTCCTACATGAAATAACGGACACTTGAGTCGTGTCCGTGTCCCAGGTGCTTTTCTGGGGGATGGAGACGGAGAGTAAGGCAGCCTCTGCTCTCTAGGGGATTATACTCTAGTAGCAGGAAGGATGATCATTAAGAAACTAAGGTAAAGTACGATATGTCAGGGACTACTAATGGGTATGGGCTTCTCTCTAAGGTGATGAAAATATTCTGGATTTTGATCATGGTGATGGTTGCATAACCTTGAATATTCTAAAATCCACTGAATTGCATACTTTAAATGAGTGAATTTTGTGGCAAATGATTGACATGAAAATATCAAGTGATAGTAAGAAATTAGAAGAAAAATAAAGCAAGGCAAAGAGAGTGACCGAGAGGTGCTGTGTTGGACAGAATGGTCAGGGAAAGAAAAGAAGATGCTGTTGGTGCCCTGCCATTCCCCATCTGCCTACCTGGATTCAGCACTGGAAGAATTTTGACCCTAGTGGCAGTCCCCCACCTCCTGCGCTTGTATTGCTCAGATTTTATTCCCAAGCACTTTCTTCTCTGGAATTCATCCTATATAAGTATAATGGGAATAATAAAGCAATGAGGAAGGGGTGTGTGTTATGGGTTGACCCATGGCCCATGTTCCAGAGCCATAGATTGAAGCCCTAACTTCTTCCCCCTGCTGTGTACCTCAGGATATGGCTATATCTTGAATTAGGGCCTCTTAAGATGAAATTAAGTTAAAATGAGCCCTTCAGGGTGTGCCCTAGTCCAATGGGACTGATGTCCTTACGAGAAGAGGAAATCTGAGCACACACCAGAGATGTGCATGCACAGAGAAAAGGCCATGTGAGGAGTCACCTGCAAGCTGAAGCCTCAGAAGAAACCACACCTCTCGGCATTTTGTCCTTGGGCTTCCAGCTTCCAGAACTCTGAGAGAATACACTTCTGTTGTTTAAGCTATTCCATCTATGGTGTTTTTGTTAGAGCAGCCAGAACTGACTAGGCAGTAGTCCATTGTGGTGCCAGCAAGGTATGGAGCAAATTCTCGATGATTCCAGCAGTCAGGTCAAGGAGGAGTCCTGGAGCCCTCAGTGGTTTTTTTAGGATTTTGTTGCTCTTTATATCAGAGGCGACCAGGTACACAGCAGGCAGGGGGTTGGGGGACCAAGAGGCTGGCAGGCCTCCTAGCCCCCAGCACGTCTTCACTCTCTGGGCTCTGTAGCCTCTCGTGTCTCTGCTACTACTGCTGCTTTTACTGCCTTCCTTTCTCTCTCTCTCTTTCTCTTCTCCCCTCCTCTCTTGGTCTCTCGCTGTTGGTATCCTCGTGACTCCGCCCTTGTATGCCCATGTCCAAGCCCAGGTGCACCCACTTGCGCATGCCCACACCCTACTTGGAGGTGTGCGTGTAGAACCACAGGTGTCCATCATGGATACCAATGGCGGGAGGGTGAAAAAGGCTTGACAATTTTTCCATGCACAACTCAAGGATAGAGTCAGAGTAATAAAGAATAGGAAGGGACAACCAGTCCATGGGGTGTTGAGAGGTGGAGAGGGGGTGTAGGGTCAGAGAAAGCAGGTCTTTCCACCTTCCCACCACTGTGATGATGGACACCTGTGGTGCTGCGAGCATTCCAGGGTGGGCATGCGCAAGTGGGTGCACCTGAGTTTGACACGGTGGCGTCATGAGGACGCCAGAACCAACAGGACCAACAGGACCAACGGTACTGACAGCAGCAGCAGTAGAAAGCAGCTGAGAGGGTGAGATGAGCCGGGGCCTGGGAGGCCGGCCAGCCTCCCGGCCCCCTGGCACCCATGCCTGCCATGTACCTGGTCGCCTCTACTAATAAAAGTATGAAAAGCCACCGAGGGCTCCAAGACTCTCTTTCCTTCACCCGTCTGTCCTGAACCTTGCTCCTGTGCCGCACTTCCTGGGTGCTACAGGGGGCCACCAGGTTTGGAATCTGAGCAGCCTCTGCAGCTGGAGAAGCCCGAGGAACAGAGCCTTCACGAAGGAAGGCAGACCACCAGCAGCTTGGCTTTACCCCGGTTAGACCATTTTCGATCTCTGACAGCACGGTACGATAATAAATGTGCATTTTTAAAAAGCTACTTCATTTGCAGTGCTTTGTTAGAGCAGCAATAGGAAATGCATCCAGTTTCTGTTGCGTCTGCTCAACTTCGCTAGATTGCAAGTAGTCACAGAACGCATGTGAACTTAGAATTTTATATTTCAGAATATTTCGTTTCAAATGGGTGTGGTTGTGTGCCAATGAGACTATTTTCAAATGGAGTGGCAAGCTGAATTTGGTCTGCTGCCTGCATCTGCCAACACCTGGAATGTAGAATTTCTACCACAGGATACTGGAGAAAGGGGTGGGTCTTGATGAATATGTACCTATCCCCGAGATATTGTTAAAGGAGAAACTGAAGGTGCAAGAGACTGTTTATTCTCATTTGTATAAAAAACATAAAGATAGGTGTAGAGTCACACCGAGCTGTATATGCATAAAAAACATCTGGAAGGATTCACAAAAAATATTTTCAGTGGCTCTTCTGAAGGAGACCGTGAGTCTAGGGTGGGAGAAAGGCTGCTATTTCCTTGTACTCTTTGTACGCCTGGAATCTTTGTGTTTGAATCATGTGCAGTGCCTTTTTTTCTATTGGATATTAAAAAGAAAAATGTTTACAAAGTACCTATTCAAAAGCAACAGAAGCATTGTACCAAATGTCAATTGTTACCTAACTTGGATAGCAGCGCTAAGAAAGCTTTTTATTTCATCTAGCACAGGTACAAACTGATGGATTTTCATTAAATAAGCACACCTGTGTGCCCAGCACTCCGAGGAAGCCACAACAGGCCAGCATCATGGAGAACCTTCTGCCCAGGTATCCACAACACCTGAGATTAACCAGTATCCTCACCATAATAGCAGAAATTAGTTTTGCTGAGTTCTACACTGTTCCTAAGTAGAATCATAGTATCTGCTCTTTTATGCCTTGTTTCTTTCACACAACTTTGCCCCTGAGACGGTCTTACTGTGGGAGAACGGGTAAAGATGGTTATTTTCACCCCTGTAGCATATTCCTTTGTGGAAATGTATCATAATTTTTCTTTGTTATTGGGTAGTTTCTTTTTCTTTTTTATTTGGGTAGTTTCTGCACTGGTATTATTATGCACAGAGCAATTTGGAATTGTTATTGATCGCCCTGATTTGAATCCTGTTTACAAAATCTTTCCTGTCTTTAAAATCTCAAGGACATTTTTCTTTTTTTTCATAAAAGTGTACTATATATATATATATATTTTAGTATTTACTTTTGTGTAGTAGAACTGGGGTATATGCCAGTGGTTCAGGGGGTGAGAGGATTCACCAGAGACAGAGTGGGGAGCAGAACAGGTGGATTTACGGAAATATACTGAATACTGAAATACAGGGGAGCCCCAGGCGAGACAGGAGAGGTCTGCTACACCATATGTGGGTCAGCTCCCTGGCTGGGGTTCAAACACAGGACATCATGGTGATGGTGCTTGAGATTTAGGCCACCAGGGAGGCCCTATCATTCTCTTCTAAGAGCTTTGTTATTTCACCTTTCAAGTTTAGGGTGACTGCCCCTCTGGACTTAGGGGAGGGGAAGAAACAATTTTTCCCATGCAATTGATAGAAATACCAATTGACTCACCAGCATTTATTGAAAAGATCACTCTTTCCTCACTGTGGTGTAGTGTCCTGGAGTGGACTTCTAAAATATTTCAGAAGGAAAGTGTGTTAAATCTGAAAGTGACCAAAAACTCCAGGCAATCTGATAGATTGTGTTTGGGCAGGGCAAAAACATCCTGTCTCACTCAAACAAAAATGTGTGTGTGTGTGTGTGTGTGTGTATTTTAGCTATGCCTATGCCTGTGTAGGGGAGTGGGTATACAGATGTGTCTATGTATGAGATGTCTACATTAAGATGCCTACATTTGTTAGGAGTGTGTGTGTGTGTTAGGTATGCATTTGTGTTGGCTGTGTGTGTATAACGTGTCAGTGTATATCAGAGGTTTGTGTATATTAGGTTTGTTGGGTGTACGTCTTTAGGTGTGTGTGATTTAGTTGTGTGTATGCATTAAGGAGTGTGTGTGTGTTTAATCAGGGTGTTTTTGTGTGGAGGCTCTTCAGGTTACAAGGAGAGGAGGGTGGGCTAGGGGGTGTGAGCATGTGATAAGCGGGCCCCAGGGCAGGGAACCACAGACCTAGGTTTTTAGAACAGGGCGCAAGTTCAGAGATTGATCAGCTGCACAAAACGATTGATGCCGAGGAAGTGAAGTGATGGCTAGGTTCCTTCACGTGATTTTTCACTTCAAGTCAAAATGTTGTTCAAAATGGGGGTTCCTCTAGGCAGGATTTGTGGTGGCTGCACCTATTGAGAGTGGGAATGTTGGGGACAGGCAGGGTGATGAATCCTGTGGTCCCAGTTAACCTCTCCCCGGAAACAAAGAAAGACCCTGGATTCCCTCCCTCTTCCGGGAGCCACGAGGTGGGTAGTCATCTCAGACTGCTCTCTCGTCACCAAGCTAGAGGCCTGCTTTTAGCTCAAAAAATTTATATATTTTTAGTTTCAATGAGTGAATTTTCTCCACATCTACTTAAATAATACAAATTCTGCCACCAAATTTTTCTAAATGTCTGTCTTCTGTGTAATTTTTATGTCATGCTATTGAGACTGCTGCTCGAGATACTTCAGTGGATAAATTATTCTCTACTCCACTTCTGCAAAAAATTACACTCTTTGATGTGAAAATTATATGCACTTAGAGATATGCTAATACGAAAAGGATTTGAGAAGTGCAGAAGAAGGGGTAGCAGCTGACTCGGAGGCTGCTTTAGTCGTCTGCACCTGCACTGGGCGAGTCCTGCAAGGGAGTGAGAGCCTGCCAACTCTTTTTGCCCCAAAGTGGTTTTTCGTTTCAAAAGCCATTGATTTCTGGAAGTCTGATGGCGGGAGGGATTCTCATGCAAAATATGACCATTTTTAATAGTAAACGGCCAGGAGGTGCTAGTGGAGATTAGCTTCGTTTTAGGAAACTTCCCTTCCTGCCTTCACGCCGCATTCAACAACTACTTCAGGGGCTGCCAGAACTAGATATTCAGCAGAGAATAAAGCAGGCAGAGTGACTGCCCTCTGAGTTGTGAGACCCTAGGACGTTGAAGGTCTGTTGTTAAATGACACTGGGAAGCTACTCCGGGTGAGACCGTGGCCACTGGAGGTGGGGTCTGTGTGGCCTCTTCCCCGAGCTGTGAGAAAGCCAGATCTCAGACACACCTTCCCAGACCGAGTTACTCAGAACCTGCATCTCTCTGAGACCCTGGGGTGAATGAGTCACCTTTCCCCTTGATTACTCAAGGGCATCATCTGGGGAGTTTAAAAAAGTTTGGGACCCACAGAGTACTCCAAGCCAATCAAATCAGAACCTTGGGGATGGGACTCAAGTTTCTGCAGAAAACCAAGGCTCTAGATGGGCTAGACCAGTGTGTCTGGCCAGGAGGGGAGAGCAGGGAGAGGGCAGGAACCTATTTGTAATAAACCACTCAGACAAAAGCTAGTGGGTGAATGTCAGACAGGGGCAGAGGATTTAAATAGGCTTTCACCAAAGAATATTCAGATGGCCAAGAGACACATGAGGAGATGGTCGACATTGCTTATCATTAGGGAAATGAAAATCAAAACCACAATGTTGTAAACGGTGTTCCCTGAATTTGAGAACTTTGAGAGGAGATTGGGAGATCTTTTAGTCAATGGAAGAAGGGAGATGAAGCAGAAAGGAAAAGTCATTCCGCCGTGGAGGGCCTGCATCTCAACTAAACCTAATTCAACCATAATTTCAGGGTTATAGAAAAGTTGCAAGAACAGTATAAAAAAATGACATATTCTTCACCTGACTTCCCGGCCCAAATAGTAAGTTTTTCAAGGTTGCATGGGTGCTCTCTCTATAAAAACATGTATACACGCTGAATGTATATACATATATAGACACATATGTACATATATACATATAATATATGACACATGTGTACATATATATATATCCTTCTCCCAAACCATTGAAATAAGTTGCAAACATGATCCCCTCTTATTTTAGTATGCATTTTCTAAAAACAAAGACATTCTAGTATATAATCATTGTACAAAGAGTGAAATCAGACACTTTACACAGAGAGAATACTAATATTAATCTATAGACCTTGTTCAGATTTTTTAATTGTCTCAATACTTTCTTTTAAAAGAAACCCCAAATCCAGGGTGGTCTTCCTTTCTCATCACTCTTTGGTATTTCATCTGTTTGTTCCCAGACCCCGGAATAAGTAAATAACTGCATGAGACAGTTACCCTAGTAAAGGGTTTCTCAAGTTTGGTTTGTCTGGTGTCCCCTCATGCAAGGGTCCAGGTCATGCCCTTAGGCAGCAATACCACCCAAGTGGCCCTGTGTCATCTTCAGCTCTCCTGGTGTGCTGTTCCACTGCTGGTGATGTCAGCCTCGACCACTTGGCTCAGATGCTCTCTCCTATTTCCATTTTTCCTTTTGCAATGCATTACATTGTGATAAGATACTTCGGGAGTGTGTAAATATTGTTTCTCCTCAAAGTTTTTTACCCATTGGTTTTAGCATCTGTAGCTGATTTTTGACAGAATCAGTTATTACTATGAAGATGATGATGATGATGGTTGACAATGGTCATTTTTCAATGTCATCATTCCTTCAATTTTTTTTAACTGTAAGGAAGGGTTTGTCCTTCTCCCATTTATTTGTCTAGTCATCTAAATCCACAGATTATTAGTTTATTCACATGTTATACTTATTTACTCTTTTTTTCGCCATTTTATTCAGGGAACACAGTTTACAACACTGTGGTTTTGATTTTCATTTCCCTAATGATAAGCAATGTCGAACATCTCCTCTTGTGTCTATTGGCCATCTGAATATATTCTCTGGTGAATGCCTATTTAAATCCTCTGCCCATTAATCCGTCTGACATATATCTTATAAATGTCTTCTTCCATTCAGTAGGTTCCCTTCATTTTACCAGTGGTTTCTTTTGCTAGGTAGAAGCTTTTTAGTTTGATGTAATCCCATTTATTTATATTCTTTCCTGTTTGTCTTGCTGTCGATGAATGTATAGATATTACTAAGACCAATATGAAAGAGCTCATCAACTATATTTTTTCCCTGTGTATTCTATGGTTTCACATCTTACTTTCAAGTCTTTAATCCATTTTTAATTAATTTTTTTATGCATACAAGAGCACGGGTACAGGCCAGAGTCATGGGAGGTGAGAGGATTCACCAGACACAGAGCGGGGAGCAGAATAGGCAGATCAACTGAAATACACTGCTGAGGGGAGCAACAGGCGAGGCAGGAGAGGTCTGCCGTGCCATGTGGGTCCCCTCCCTGGCGGGGGATCAAACTCACGCTGCTGTGCCACAGATGCTTCACAGTGCTTCACAGTTCTCAACCTGCTGCGCCACCAGGGAGGCCCCCATTTTGACTTAATTTTAGTATACGGTATAAGGTGGTGATCTGTTGGGTTGTCAGAAAATTGTCAAGCTCATGTTTTCTTGAAAAACAGAAAAATATATGTCATGACTTTTCCAAAAAGGTAATAGTCTCATTCTTTTGAATGTAGCCATCCAGTTTTCCTAGAATCATTTTTTGAGACTACAATTTCCATAGTATATACTTGACTCCCTTGTCATAAATTAGTTGTCCATATATGTGTGGTTTTAAAAGTCTCTTGAATCTATTCTATTGATCTACATGTCTGTTTTTCCCCTAGTACCATACTGTGTCAATCACAGTAACTCTGATATAGTTTGAAGTCAAGGAACATGATACATCCATTTCTCTTTTTTTCTCACGATTGTTCCGGCTATTTGAGGTCTTTTATAAGTGCATACAAATTTTAGGTTCTTTTTTTCCTTATTTCTGTGAAGAATGCCATTGGGGTTGTGATAAGAATTGCATGAAATCTATATATTTCTTTAGGTAAAATGACTATTTTGAAATACTGATTCTTCCAATCTATGAGCATGGAGTAACTTCCCATTTCTTTGTGTCTTCATCTCAGCAGTTTCTTCATTTTTTAGTGTATAGGTATTTCACTTCCTTGGTTAAATTTATTTAGTTCTTCTGCTGGAATCATAAATTGTACTGTTTTCATCATCTTTCTGTTAGTTCTGCATATAAGAAATGCAACAGATTTTACTATATCAATTTCATACCTGCAAGTTTGTTTATTGTTTCTATCAGGTTTTTGGTGGCATCTTTGAAGTTTTTCCATATATAATAACATATCATTTACATATAGTAACAGTTTTATGTTGTCTTTTCCAATCTGTTTATATTTTATTCCTATTGCCTAATTTCTCTGGTCGTGACTTCCAGTACTATGTTAAATAATAGTGCTGAAAGCAGATATTCTAATATTAGAAGAAAGACTTCAGGTTTTCTCACTTGAGTATATGAGCTATAGGTTTGTTACATATGACCTTTATTATCTTTAGGTAAATTCCTTCCATAACCATTTTAGTTAGATGCTGAATTTTATCAAAGGCTTCTCATCGATTGAGAGGATTATATGAATGTTAGCTTTCGTTTTTTTGACTTGATGAATAACATTGATTACTTTGCCTATGTTGAACCGTTTTTGCATCTCTGGAATAAATCCCATGTGTGATGCTTTAAACGTATTTTAAATTCTGTTTGCTAGTATTTTGTTGAGCATTTTTGTATATATATATATATTCATCAGAGATTTTGCCCTGTAGTTTTCTTTTTTGGTCTGGTTTTTGTTTCAGTTTTATGATAAAAAGAGCTAGAAAGCATCCCTCCTTTTTAATATTTTAGAACAGATTGAGAAGGATATGTATAAGATGTTCTTTAAATGTTTGGTAGAATCCACTGGTAAAGCCGTCTAGTTCTGGACTTCTTTTTGGGGTGAGGGGTTTTTAATGACCATTTCAGTATCTTCAGGTTTTCTGCCTTTAACTTGGTCTTGGGACATTGCACAATGTAAAGAATTGTCCATTGTCCTCTAAGATGACCAATTTGTTGGTATACAGATGCTCATACTAGTCTCTTATAATCCTCTGTAGCTCTGTGGTACTGGTTACTCTGATTTTATTTGAGTCTGTTCCCTTTTTTCCTTAATGAGTCTGTCAACAGGTTCTCAATTTTGTATATTTAAAATAAAAGGTTCTTTATTTTTGTGGATTTTCTTGTTCTCTATTTCATCTATTTCTGCTCTGATTTTTATCATTTTCTTCCTTCTACTGATTTTGTGCTTGCATTTTTCTTCTTTCATTCGGTTACTGTAAAGGTAACAGACATTGTGTTAACATTGTGTATCTGAGTTTTTCTTCTTCCTTTAGATGGGCATATATTGCTGTAAATGTCCCTTTTAGTACAGCTTTAGCTGCATCCCAAAGATTCTAGTGTGTGATATTTTCATTCTCATTAATCTTCAGATAAATTTTGAATTCATCAGTGACTCAAAAGTTGTCCACTGGCATGTTGTTTAATCTCCCTGCATTTGTGTTCTTTCCATTTTCCTTCTTTTAGCTGCTTTCTAACCTCAGATCTTTGTGGTTGGAGAAGATGCCGGCATGGTTTTGATCTTAAATTGGTTGATATCTGGTTTGTCCCCCGATATGTGATCTCTACCAGAGAATGTTCCATATGCACTTGAGACATACGGAGACATTGAGACATATATTCTCCTTCTTTTAGATGGAATGTTTTGTAAATACTATTATGTCCATCTTATCTAATGTATCATTTAAGACAGATGTTTCCTTCAAGATTTTCTGTCTGGAGGGTTTATTCCTTGGTGTAAGATGTTAAATGCCCCTGCCACTATTGTACTACTGTCAGTTTCTTCCCTTGGCTCTCTTAATACTTGTTTTATATATGCTGGTTTTCCTGTATTGGGTGATTATATCGATGAGTGGTATACCTTCCTGCTGAATTATTACCTTTATCATTTCACAATATTCTTTTTTTTATAGATTTTGTTTTAAAATATTTTTGTTTGATCTGACTTTAGCCGTCCACTCCATTTGAATGACATATTTTCCCTCACCCCTATACTTTTAGTCTGTGAGTATCTTTGTCCATGAAGTCAGTCTCTTGTAAGCAGCACATAGTTGGATCTTGTTGTTTTTTTTTCTAATCCATTCAGTCATTTTACATTTGTTAATTAGAGTCCACTTATATTTATGCTGGTAATTGACATGCATATATGTATTACCATTTTGCTAGCTGATTTCTTCTATTTGCATTTTGCTGTTCCTTTCTTTTTTCTCGTCTGAGATTTAATGTTTTTCTTTAGTGGTGTGTTTATGTTCCTTTTTCCTATTCTTTTGCATTTTTACTATATATTTTGCTTTGAGGTTACCATAAAATCCTGCCATTTGTGACAACATGAATAGGATTGGAGGGGGTTGTGCTTAGCACAATAAATCAGAAGGAGAAAGACAAGTACCAGATGATTTCATTCATGGCAGCCAATCTCAGTTCTAGAATTTATTGGACCATAGAATAACTTGGTCAACTTTACTGTTAGTTTTCCATCTGTGGCAGAGACGGATATTTGCATTATCCGTTCTTCCCTTTGCTCTGAGTTACAGAAGCCTGCTTATATTAAAGGTAGCAATGCAACAAAAACAAAAATACACCTAGCAACATTTCCCTTTTGTTTAATGAAGGGGCGTCTATGAAATGTCGTCTGGGACTTGGGGAAGACTGTGGCAAAGCTGATATACCTAGAAGGTGTACTCCTTTCTTTGTCTTTTCTTCTTTCATCCACTGGTAACCTATGAAGTGGACATGAAGTCAGTCTCTTGTAAGCAGCACATGGTTGGATCTTGTTGCCCATGTGGTAACAAGGGCTCCAGCAGTCATTTTAGGGATAGATGACTCTGAGGATGGAAGTCACTTTGAGTTTGGCAAAGCAGAAAGATAGGATCATGAATGTCTGATCCTATCACAGGGCCTCCAAGGTATCCACAAATTACCTCACCCAGAACTTCTTTATGTGTGGTCTGAATTCTAACTTGTCTAAATTGATACTTGGGTACATATGCCTTTTCAGTTTGCAATCAATTTGATTAATGATTTTCCAGCTCAGTGTTTAATACCTATGTGCATATGTTCCCAGTAAGGAGTCCCATTTAATTATAAAACGTATAGAGAACAATGTTCGCCTTTAGAAAATCACATTTTCTCCTGAAGATAATCGCCCTCCTGGAAGTTTTTTTTTAAATTGGAAAAGTCTCTGAAAATGATGACTGAGCAGACTCTTACCTTTGGGACCCTGATTTTACAAGGTCAAGCACCTGAGCTCCCACGCTAATGAGTGTTACCCCACGACAGTCCCCACAGTGGGAGCAGAGGAGCCTGGCACCCAGCATATCACCCTGTGGTCTGAAAGCCTAAGCTGGAGTTTGGCAAGCTGTCCCCAACCCCCTGCAGGCCAGGAGACCTGATCCCCCTGCTCAGAGCTCAGTTCCACCTCAGGGCTGCTGCACTTACTTCCCCTCTTGCTCTAGATGGTCACGTGGCTCCATTCTGGTTCTCTAGGCCCTGCAAATGCCCTCTGCTCAGAGACACCGTCTCAGACCTTAATCTAAAGGCACAGCTGTTCTGTTTTCTCTACAGCACTTGCTGGGAGCTAAAATTAGTCGCTTCTCTTGTCTTCCCTCACATGGAAGCAGGGGCCTCACTGACGAGGCTGCCGGTGCTGCACGTGCAGGACCTATAACAAAGCCTGGCACATAGTGGGTCCCCAAATACCTGCTACACTGCACGGTCTCACTGTGGACCCCACCCTAGGCCTATCCCCTCACAGTGAAAAGGGGCATTGAGTTCAGGACCACGCCCAGAGACAGCCCTAGCAGAGGACCAAGAAAGAGCCAGTGTCTCAGTCTGCCCTGCTGAGGTCCTTTCAGTATCCAGGTCCAAACTGCCCTCACTGTGGAGGCCCGGAGGGGTCTGGCTATAAGGGCCTGATCTCAGCAGTTCTTCGAGGTCTGGGTTATGACCCCCGTTTTGCCAGCCGAGGGCTTTTTGGCCACCGGCCCATTGTCATTCTTAATCTTCTTGAGCCGGGCCTTATTCTTTGGAGCTATGGAGGAGGTGAGAGAGCTTCTGTTGAACTCAAAAGATTCTTGGACACCTGTAGATACCATTTCCTTGGCCTGGTCGCCAGCTTCCCACCCTGCAGGATCAGAACAGTGTCAGCTTCCCAGCATGCTTTGGCGGAGCCAAATCCAGAAGCTGGCTGCAGCTCCTTATCATCGGACTCCTTCTGGGGTTGAAGAGCAGGGCCACATGACAGCCATTGTCTGCTGCAAGCTTCTGAGAGGCTCTGGCGGCGGCGTCTCAAGCTGCAGTCCTGTGTGATGACAGCTGCTCGCCACCCATCATGAACTGTGATCGTTGACAACCGCATGACAAATGTCATAGCCATGTACTGCATGTGGCAGGCGTCTTGCAGTCCCAATACCCCGTTGCCCAGGGAAAGTCAGGGGTGGAGCAGAGGGGTCGGTCTTCAATCACTCATCGTACTTGTCCGGTGGCTCTTCTGGCGCCGCACAGCACGGGCTGCATGACGGGGTTAGCCTCCCCTGGCTGATCTCAAAGCTAGCCCAGAGGATTTCCACACCCTAGGTACACAAATCCAGGGCACAGTCACTGACGACTGCCATCTTCCCGCTGCCATTTGGCCTGCGGAGATCCTCAACTCGCCCTCTGGTGTCCCTTCAAGGCTCGGCTGAGGTCTGGGAAGCGGCTGCAGCAGACATCCATTGTCTGCACCACAGTCTATAGTTCTCGCTTCTCCTCCTGAAGCTGGTGGGAAGACATGGTAGACCTGTGCCGGGCGGGCACTGCAGTGAACAGAATACAAGAAAGAGCCCCGCCTTCATTCAGGGCCTCCTGGGAGCCGGGCTCCAGGCCAAAGAAGGAACACTGCTTCCCAGGACTGAAGGTCACCCCCACCCCCACCAAAGCTTGATCTGCAGGAACGGTTTGAGGGAAGGGAGCAAGGCAGGGGTGAGCGGGCCATTTCTCAGAGGAGGGCAAGGGTGGGCAGCCTGAGGGTTGATTCAAGGCTGTCAGCTCATGACTTGTCAGCACCACCTCAACATCTCAGGGACGGATCGGTGGCGATCCAAAGAGACAGTGGTGGGCGCCAGTTGTGCACTCCCTTGCCCTAGCTTTCAGCTCCTAGTGCCTTCAGGCCCCAGAATCCCAGACCTCCAGGGGAGAACCACGGGAAAACGAGCTGCAGGCTGGCTACAGACACTGAAGCGCCCGAGTGCGTCATCTGTCACTTGGACAACATCAGACCTCACACCAGCCAGCCTGGCCTCCTTGGGCTTAGGCAGGTCTCAGAGAGGTATGCCTTGACCCCACATCATCTGGACCCCCTCAGTATCCTTAGTTTCTGGGGTCCCACTGAGCAGGACCCCGTTCTCTGGCCCCATTCCCTCCCCCTCCACACTGGCCTGAAAGTTTGCCCCGGCACCTCCTGCTGGGCCGGTCATACAGAGAGAGCGGCCTGTGGGCTTGTGGGTGGAGACACTGAAGGAGGCGGCAGTACCGGTGCGGTCCCAGGCTTGAGAGTCCCCCACCAAGCAGGTCTGTGCCTGCAGGCAGCTGTATCCTTCTTAGAAGGGGATCCCGCGTGCCCACAAGTGCTAGTGGATTTCAGCTGTAGTTTTTGGTGATGCAGGTACCTCCGGAGTCTCCTTCCTGTAGCGTCTGTGAGGAGGGACTGGAACCAAGTTTTGGGGTGGCCCCTCTGACCCATCCATTCCCCACTCCGTGGCAGCAGGATGCGGAGGGGTGACCTCCTTGCTGGAGGACTTACCTTCCTAGTCAGATGGCTATGTTTGAGGTGCCCGATCCCTGTGCTGTCAGCAGGTCAGACCCAGGGTCTCCCGTGCAGGCCCCAGAGCTCAGTCTGGAGGTCTGGAGGGTCTCTCAGGCCTGAGTCCTCTTCAGCCCCTCCACAGTGCTGCTGCGTGTTTAAGCCCGCAGAGATGGCCCTTTCACATGCCTGTCCCTTAATCAGGTGTCTCCACCTCGAAGGCCCTTTTTCGTCTCTTCCCACCACGGATTGCCCCTCCGTAGTACCCGCGACACTGCTCCTCTACGTCATCACCTCTCCACTGCCCCTCCAGTTTCTCCTTGTCCCCCCATCTCTGCACCCCTCTGATCTCGGGCCTCAACTGGAGGCCTCCTCTCCACTCCTTCCCTCAAAGGCGACTCCACATGACTAGAGTCCTCTACGAAGCCCCAGCGATTTCCGGCCCGAAAGTGACACCCACCTTTCCCTCCACCTTGGTGAGCATCACCACTCTGATCTTGTCCTTTCACCCGTAACATGGGTCACGCTCGTGCGCCACTCACCATGATCTCAAGATTAGTGGTTTTCAATGGATATCTTCCCACAAGAGAGAGTCTGCCCCAGCTGATCACATACACATTCCCAAACACCATATATGCTCCAAAATAAAGGAGCATGCCAATAATTCAGTGCAAGCCAAAGGATAGGTGCCATGTGCCTGTGTAGAGGAGCTTGACGTGAGCTCTTTTCTGAGTGGTGAGCTGGGCATCTAGACTTTGTGGCCAGCTTGCCCCAGCAGGCAACCACCTGACTGAAACAGGGATTCGGGGCAAGCTGGCCATTTTGCTTCCTTACAGCAGAACCTCTGGGGCATCATACTCAGAGAGAGGCATTTCCCCCATTCTAGAAGATTTAAGTTAAGGGCTCTCTGAAGTGCCGTAAGTGGAGGATTATGGAGAAGGCAGGCAGCTCTACTACACCAGCTCTCCATCCTGTGTTCTTAGGCCGTTGCTGTTATTATAGCGAGTATTAACCAGCTGCCACTAGTTCTCCTCCCCTCCTTTCTCCTTCCTTCTCCCTCCTATCTGCTTTCCTCTTCCTCCCCCAGCAACCCCTCCATCCTTTCTGCTCATAAGCAGTAACAACAGTCCACATGTGCATTCATTCCATGACAATGCATGCTCACCGCCTGCTCACCATCTGCAGGTGCCACTACTAATACCACAAATTTGTCGAGGAGCAAATCAAGGCTTAAGAGTGTTATGTCAAATGTCATCTGCAAAGGGCCTCCCCAGGGATGCAGGGGTTAAAGTGCTATCAAGCTATCACCGGCCACTGCAACATGAGTTCGATCCCCGGGGAAGGGCGCTAAACCACCTATGGCCCAATAGACCTCTCCTGTCTTGCCCACTGCTCCCCTCAGCAGTGTATTTCTGTACATTCTGCTCCCCACTCTGTCTCTGGTGAATCCTCTTACCTGCTGCACCTCTGGCCTACACCCCAGGTCTTGTATGCATAAATAAATCTTTAAAAAAAATGACATCTGCAAAGATCCCACTTGCAAATAAGGTTACATACTGAGTAGTCTATGGGACGTGATTATTGGGAGATGTTAAGTAGCCAACTCGAGTGCCGGTTTTTAGCCACTAGGTTATAATGTCTTAGGTAAAAGCCAGTGTTTAGTCTCGTGTGTGTGTGTGTGCGCGTGTATGTGTGTGTTCGTGGTCTCCTGAGGAGTCATTTCATAGAGAATGCTTAACGCGCTTCTCTCAGCACAAGTTCTGTCCTCAGAGACCAAGATGTATTCTCTCCAACAGGCAAGAGGACAAGCCTAGCCCATCTGGCTTTTACTGGGTGTCACTGCTCATCTATCAGGCTTGCCTATGTCCAGAAGGCTGTTTTCATGCATTTTTATGGCTGCTGGAGACTCCATTAAAGGCACGTTCAATCAGCGCCTGACAGTGACAGAGCCCAGTTGCTCACCGATCCTCTCTCTTGAAATTGATAGAGGTCATAAAAGACTTGTAGGAAATCCTCTGGCTTCAGCATTTGGGTCGCAGCGTGTCTCCTTTCGTGGCAGTGTGCCACTGAGACGCGTTAAATGTTTTGTTGTTTGTTTGGTTTTTTTTTTTTTTTTTCAATTTCTTGGGACTGGGGCTCTCAGTGACTCTTTACACCCAGACCCTGGGCCGTGGGCTCTAAGATTCAGCCTTGGGAATGAAGGAGTCTCCCAGAAGGGGCAGAAATAATCCTTTGTCTATATTATTCTATATAGTATTCTCTTTCCCACCTTCTCAGAGTCTGAAAACGTATCAAGTGTCAGACCTTGGTCGTAGTCTGGGATCATCACCAGTGGTGGACCGCTTGCAATTGTGCGACTTCTAAACGGCTCCACTCCAACACCGGGGCAGCATGTGGTGGTCATCAGGGTACCGACCCTGCATGCTTGTGACATAAGGAAACTTTGATTCTTCCGTGGGGAGCCTCCTACTTACTCCCCACACCCTGCTAATCTTCCCACTGAACAAGTCAGTACTTTCACTCTCATTCTCCACTAGTGACTTCCATTGTCCTCACCCAACGGCAAGTGCGTCCAGGAGAAGCAGCTGCAGGGGATATGGACAAGAGTGGAAGGTAGATAAGAGGAAATGGGTGCCAAAGGTCCAGACAGCACAATCCCCCTGGAAAGTAAGCTTTTTGATAGTTACCACAGAAGGCATGGAACAATACTTATTTGTTCTGTTGTCCATCTTGCTTTCTTTGTGTCTCTGGTGTAGGGGAATAAGTGCCTTCTTACTGTGGCCAAAGTTTGGATTGCTTGCTAACATACCCAGGTGTCGTGTAAGCAACTTTATCGCCTTTGTAACAAATTCCCTGCATCCGATTCCCTCCAACATAAATACAAAAAGGGGCTTCTGTTTTATGAGGGATACAGGAGGAAAATGACAGGCAATACTTGGAGTTAAACGGAGGATGAAAATCAAAAAGGAAGAGAGCTTGAATCCTGATGATGTTTGAGCTCCTGGATACTGCCATGCCTGAAGCCCTTGGGTTTTTCCTTTATGTTAGTCAAGAAATCCCACTCTGTCCCCACATGTTTCTTCTGAAGCTTGTTTGAGTTGGGTTCATGGTACTGCAGCTGAGAGTCCTGTCAGATCAAAATTGTAGTGAGACACCATCAAGCCTTATTTGTTTTATTTTGGTTTTGTTTTCAGTTAGACTGCTTTGAGAAAGGTCTTCCAAGGAAGCAAATAGCCTTAGAGCAGATATAATTTTGGGGAAAGTCATAAAGCCTCCTGCCATCAGCCAATGAAATTCTCAGAGAGGACTTGAACAAAGGAATCGTTTTGCCCTTCTGACCTGTACTGTTGTGTTTCTTTCCTCTCTCCCTCCCTCCTCACCCAAGCTGGGATAGGACCCCACCCATCCACCTTCTGGGAACCTGGAGGAGGCGGTGACTCTGAGTTTTCCTGGGAGGAGGGAGGCTCTTTGTTGGTACTTCCACTCTAATTCAAAAGTCTCTGGACAGTTAGACAATAACTTTACAGTCTATGGGTGCAGCCATGCAAAATCTGGGCATGGCTGAACCTAGAGGTGTATGTGTGTGTGTGTATGTATGTGTGTGTGTGTATATATATATATATATATGTATATCTCCAGGTTCCCAGGAGGTGGGCGGGGTGGTGTCCTGTCCTAGCTTGGGTGAAGACAGATGGCAGAGGCCAGTGATCATGTCCACATGATTTGGTGAACCAGATGTCACATTGCCAATTGGGAGGAAGGTGGATGATGATGGCATGGGCTTTGTGAAATTCACTGGATGGGCTTGGAGTCATTGCATGAGCATTAAAAGAATTCTGGCCAATTTTGGCCTCCATCCTATGGAAGGAGGTCAATTGGTTCCAATGAAACTTTGATGTGAATTACTGAGCATTGGCATGACAATGGTAGGAAAGTTTAACTAGTCCTTAGGGCATGCACCAGCGCAAACAAGTCTCTGCCCACAGTTGCTGGCACTGAGGGTCACTGGAAAAAGACTATAGTAGATGGTGTCAAAGTGTGTGATCTGAGCTCAGATTACCACCAGAGGGGAGATGTCAGCAGAGGGCCCTGCATCTGGACCCGTTATCACTTCATGTTTTTTCCCCTTTCTCCTTTATTCTCATAGGCAACGTGTTAGTTATTGATTCCTATATACCAAACTGCCCCCAAATTAAGCAGTTTTTAAAAATGCGTGAGTATGTTGCCATAGCTTCTGTGTGGGTCCGGAGTCTGGTATGGCTTAGCTGGACCCCCCAGCTCTGGGTCTCTCATAGGCTGCAAGGAAGATGTGGAGTCACCCAGTGGCCTCTGGTAGGATTCCTTGTGGGCCACTGGGCTGAAAGTGGCCTTCCCCAGTGACTGCTGGCCAGAGGCCACCCTCTGTTCCTGGCCAGGTAGCCCATGCTTGTGACAAGTGCCCGAGAACATGCCAACAGGCAGGACTCACAGCTTTTCATAACGGATATTGGAAGTGACAGCTGGTCATTTTGTCATGTTCTGTTTGTTTAAACAAGTCTCTGGGATGATACTCAAAGGGCAGAGACTACACAAGAGCAGGAGTGCACAGAAGAGAGGTCACCCTTAGTCATCACTTGAATGCTCTGGATCCAATTTTCAAGATCCAAATCCGCCCATACTGTGAAAGTGCCCAGATGGTTGAAATAATCTGCCCAAGGTCACAGAGCTAGTCGTTCGCAGCACCAGAGTCCGATACAGGGCACCTGACTCCTGGGTTCCTAGAAGAGCAGGAGGTGGGCATTTTATGTAGTTCTTTCTTCCTGTCAGCATATAGTACTGTTCTGGCATATAGTGGACCAATAATCGGTGGCTAGGGAACCTATTAGGAGAGTAAAATGTGGATTATGACACAGTGGAGAATGTTCTAGAAGGAGGAAAGAGCCTGATGGTCATCCTAGCTCTGATACTACCTATGGGTTTGATCTTGGGGGGGTGTGGCATGTTGCTTTACCCTCTGCTCCCAGAAAAAGAGGTTAGGCAGTCGATAGGCCAGTACCCAGGTCTGTCACCTACCCAGGTGTGACTGTGGACTTGCAAAAGAGAAACTTGGCATCCTAGTGTGAGAATGGGTAAGCCTTTCGTACCTCCAGAAATGTTGGGAGAAGAAAATGCGATCACACCCATCTGGTCTGCAGCACCGTATTGTCTGGGCTTGCAACGTGCCATCAGGCTGCTGTGTGGTTTGTGGCAAGTCTAAGGATTAATGTGAGGGGCACTGAGGCTGTCCTAACTGTTTGGAAGGGAGCCAGATGGGCTTGCTGTCCAGGAGAGGCTTGAATAGTTGGCAGAAAGGAAGGCGGAGGTGAGGCTCTGTCGCCTGGCTCCTCTCAGTTAGATGACTCAGTCTCTGGGACCCCTTCACACCAGTGGGTCACTGTCTCCATGACGGGGGTTACACCCCCTAAAACCACAGGAGAAGGCTGGAAAATAGGAGTTTCAGTCAATTGGCATTTTCTTATGACTACATGGTATTTGGCAGTCAGCTTGATTTTTGTTTTTCTCATGGATGTGACCACAGGAAAGAATTTGGCAGAAGAGGGCATCCTGAAGGGCCGGGCCGTAGGACAGCAGAGGATACTCGGAGAAGGCCACAGTCTGGCTTTTGGCCAATTTACGCAACAATGTACCAGCCAGGGGGTTTGTGGGATGCTACCTACCAATGTTGGTCTCAGGTCCTCATCTGAAAATAGAGGACACTGGTTCTTCCCTGACTGGTGAGCTTTTGCACACATTTGGAACAGAGTGGACTTTGAATAAATAGGACCTATGAATCTTGCAGTTAACGAGAGTTATACTAGAAGATGGTATAGTTTCATCTTGGGTACGTACCACACATTCTGGAAACACTCACCTCTCCGATTGCAAATGACATAAGCACAGTCCAATAGCAGGAACAGAAGATACTTTCATCATGTAGCATATTCTCTTGTAAGAAGATATATTTTGGCTCTTTCTCTGAACGGCCTTGTTATTAAAATTATAAGGTTGATGATGCAAACCACATGATAAATCTCTTCCTATGAAAAGGTTCAAATAATATAATCCATGCATGAAGATGTTTGACATGGTATCATGTTATCATCCAAATTAGCTTTGCATGAGTTCTCTGCAGAAACTCAAGGAAAAAAGATCCCTTTATTCATGCCAGAGAGGCCGGCAGAAAACATGGGAAATGTCTCCAAATGTCCAACAAAGATCCATTGTAAGTCGGAAAAGGTATGGGCAATAAATAAATGTTATCCAAATCTCAGAGAACCCATAAAGGTAACTGGCAGAAACACTCAAGTGGTCATTCACATATAAATAAATACACAGCCATCTTAAACATCGGAGTATATCCTGTTTAGTGGATTCACGGACATTCACCAAAGACAAAGATGTCTGCCTTGGAAGAAGTAACACCCTGCACTATATGTCATTGTCTTGTTAACAGCTCTGGAGGTAGGATGAGGTCTGGGTAAGTGGCCTTGCTGACTCCCACGGTTAGTTAGAGAACTGGCTGACGATGCGTGGAACTGTGTAGAAACGATACCCACCCCTCCAGATGAAATCAACTTGCTGTAGGGGAGAAAGTACCCAGCAAAGCTGTACATAGAAAATGAAGGAATAGTGCTTTGGAATGTAGCCTGCAAACCTGGATTCCATAGCTAATCGCATCATCTCGTTCAGATTTTGTTAACAGTCGTACAGTGGGTTGTTGTACACTGTTGGCAACTCAGTGATCCCTGTCGGTTTCTTCCTTAATGGCTCTCTGTCTGGTCATCCTCTGTGGCCCTGCCACTCATAGAGGATGTCTATGGTTTGGCAAATAGGTTTCTACTTGTATGGCGTGGTTGATGGATGGGTGGTACTTGTCAGAGTGCTGTGTGGGGATGGATTCTGTTGGCTTGTTTGAACTCTGTTGGAAATAGTGCGGTCATAGATTAGTGACGTCTGGCACAGGTATGGGACTGGAGAGTATAGGTGTACACCATCTATTTGCAATCCTGACATACAGAGTAATCTAGCAGTTTGTTTCAGATACGACGGAAGGATGTGGAACGGTCAGCCAGCCAGCCTCCAGCCTGAGTTTTCCCCTGTTCTGCTTGGCGACTCAGGGTTACCAAAGGACCCTTTCAGGTATTAGAGATAGGTGCTAGCCTCTTTTTCTTTTAAGGTGGTGTACAGATTTATCCAGACCCACAGTAACTCCTACCTGAAAACTTACTGTCACTGCAAGTTGCAAACCAAAGGTCAGTGGGAAACAAGAAGATGGTGAGGTGAATTTTAATGATATAGAGATTTGTCTTTATTTACACATACAAGAACTGGGGTCTAGGTCAGTGGTTCAAGGGATGAGGGGATTTTGCAGAGACAGAGTGAGGAGAGAACAGGCAGATGGACTGAAACAGAGTGCTGAGGGGAGCAGCAGGCAAAACAGGAGAGGTCTGCTGCGTCATGTGGGTCAGCTCCCTGGCTGGGACTTGAACTCATGCCACAGTGCCTGGTAATACTGAGACTTTAAGCCCTGCACCACCAGGGAGGCCCCATTTTCAATGATGTAGAGAGTGGTGACTTGAAGATTCTGAAAGGTGAGAGTGGGAGGAACTAGTATGCTGCCAGGCATTGTACTCAGCATCTATATTGACCCTTTTTAATGCCTCAGTAAGGTTTTATCACCAGGTGTTGCTCCATCCCCAGGTACAGGTATGCCCTGCCTGGCCAGACGTGGACAGTGCCCACTCTGTTGCCCTGGGGAGGAAAGAATGTGCAGGGCATGCGCTCTAATACAAAGCTAGTTGACTCAGTCAACCAAAGTGGGGAAGAATCAGTAAAAGAATATTCGCTTCTAGCTGAACTGGCTTGAGTGTGACCGAGTGTCTTGCTTCGTGGAAACAGGCTGAGCAGAGGGAGGAGCTGCCGAGAAAGCAGATGATTCTCCCTCTAAAGAGGCCTCAGGAGTTAAATCAGTCTCTTCGTAGGGCTCCCATAAGACGAATGATAGAATGTCATCGACTTGTCACTGGAGCCACAGAACATGATGTGCTGTCCTTACAGAGAGAAGGAGAGAAAGGATCCCTTTGCAGCCTGGGAGAGGGAGCCTCCCTTGTCTTTCTCCTGGGAGCTGTGATATGCACCTGTAAGTGTTTTCAGTAAATTTCTTGGAGAAAGAGTGTTATGCTGGTTAAGAAAGGCTGCCTATGGGCTTCCCTGGTGGTTCAGCAGGTTGGGCGCTGCACTGTGGAGCACTACCATGTCAGTTCGATCCCCGATTGGGGGGGGGGGGGGGGGGGGGGGGGGGGGGGGGGNGAGAGAGAGAGAGAGAGAGAGAGAGAGAGAGAGAGAGAGAGAGAGAGAGAGACTTTTGTCACAGTATCATACTAACCCTGCTGGGTTGGGTTTACTGCAGGGCCAGCTGGTGATCAGACAGTGATGATGAGCTGCCTGCTGCCCCGCCCTAAGCACCCCTGCCTGCTTCCCACAACAGTGTCCCCACCCTGCATCTGAAAGGCGCCAAGGTGTTCCAGTCGACCAGAGACTACAAGCCGTAGCAGTGTCACGGGGACTACGTTCAGGAGGCACTGAAGACCCTTCTGACCTCACCCCTGTCCAGCAGGAGTCTGCTGATTGGGTCTCTCATTCATCACCACGTGGGCAAACTATTGGAGTTGAAGAACCTAAAGATGAGAAGGTGCAGGGGGAGGAGCAGACAATGATTAAAGCGTTCAGCATAAGCACATCTATTTTTGTGCATTTCTGAATCATTTGCGACACTCTAGCCTGTCTTTAAAACCTGGTGATGTCAATGTTTAGGAAAGTTTTTCACTTACCGTAAATCTTTACCATGACATCAGTAGTGACACTGGTAAAATTAACTTGTCCTAGAAAGGATATGTTTGTGTGTGTCACACATCCAAGAAGTGTGCTACAGTGCTATGATACAACATTGTTGTTTTTCCTCTATTTGTGGTTAGTATAGGTTGCATTTAACTTTTTTTTTTTTCCGAGAGATTGACAGAACTTGGGTGTTTCCCCTAACCTGGTAAAAACTGTTCACTGTGTCCGTTAAGTACCAAGAACAAAAGATGATTTTTTTGGTCATAATGCTCTCTAGAGACAACAAATCCCTTATTTCTGAATTGACTTAACTTATGATTTGTTTCATCTACTTCGAAAGCAAATCTTCAGGATTCCATGGGCTCTGTGTTGACTCAAGACAGAGGTCCGGGAACAATGACATCTCAAAGCTGGGCTCACTTGGAAGACATATATTTACTGTGTTTCTACACCGCTCCACCCTTTGGAGACCCAGACACCCTCTGAAGGCAGTAATTTACAGTGACGATTAAAACAGGATTTGAACACTCAAAAGAAAGGTTTGGGGGAAAAAAATCACCTGACTAGCCTGGAAGCCTAAACGCAAGCAGATGACTGCAGAAGGTCTGTCCAGTCTCCATGTTCACGGGGGACAATGGTTATTTGATAGCATTTGACAGAAACGAGGGACCTGTGAGACAGACTCAGGGGTCAGGTCTTAGGTTTCCAAGAAGTTTCGCCCCTAAAGAAGGAGACTACAAAGCCCTAGCCTGTGGCCCTTAAAATCCAACATGTTGGTAAAGTGAGAGTTATTCTGTTGTTACAGAATTATAGCCAAGTGAGACTACTAGCCAAGTGTCTAAGTCTTTGACATGGGTCTCTGGTTAACAAACACTTGGCTTATGTAGACTGTACAGCTGTATGAATTTATAAGTATTATATGATCAACTAATGAGATTTCAAACTTATAATGAAACAATCATATTTTCTTTTTTTAAGGTTATTATTTATTTATGCACGCAAGAACTAGGGTCTAGGCCAGATGTAGGGGGGTGAGGGATGAGAGGATTCACCAGCGACAGGGTGGGGAGCAGAGCAAGCGGATCTACTGAAGTACACTGCTGAGGGGAGCAGTGTGCAAGATAGGAGAGATCTGCTGCGCCATATGGTCAGCTCCCTGGCTGGGGCTGGAACTCAGATCACAGTGGCTGGAGATGACTTGATAGCTTAGATTTTAACCCCTACACCACTAGGGAGGCCCCAATTCTTTTCTTCTGAACTATATTTAATGGTTTTCCTTCAAATCAGAGAACAAAATGAAGTGCTATGGTCAGCTAAAAAATACCCAATTTTAAAGAAATTGGGGTCATGAGTTACAAGGTCTATTGAGCTCCCTTGGAGATTTCCTCTTTCTTGGAGCTGTGTAAGAATTGTCCACTTCTGGGCCTCCCTGGTGGCGCAGCGGGTTGACTGCGGCACTGTGAAGCATCCACGGCACAGCAGTGCAAGTTCGCTCCCAGGTTAGGGAGGGGACCCACATGGCGCAGCAGACCTCTCCTGCCTCGCCCGCTGCTCCCCTCAGCAGTGTCTTTCAGTCCATCTGCCTGTTCTGCTCCCCACTCTGTCTCTGGTGAATCCTCTCACCTCCCTCAACTCTGGCCTGTATCTCAGTTCCTATATGCATAAATAAATCTTTAAAACAAAGAATTGCCCACTTCTTTTTACTCTGGCTTCTCTAGGCAAAAGTGGCATGAAGAAATGGGGGGCACACTGTGACTGGGATGGGGGGTATCATCTGGAGCTGCAGGAGTGTCCTGGCTGTTTGCTGAGTGTCAGAGTTCTAGAGCCCATGCAATTGGGGACAACATTTCTTCATTGTCTGAGAGTCTTTCCCATGTCTTCTACTGATACATAATGTATAATTCAATAACGGCAATAAAGACACAGAGACCAAAAAAGAGGAGACAAGGGCAGACTGGGGACACCTGGTGGGGAGGGGAGGGGGAGGGTTGAGGGAAGATGGGAGCACGAGGGACTGAGGTGATGGTGCACTGGTGAGATGGTGATGGGGAGTACATGGGGATTACAATTGATGGCAAGTATATGTAATTTTTAAAATATTTTATATTAATAAAAAAAAGGAAAAAAATTAAAATGAGTTTGCCTGTAACTTATTTTACTCCCTGTCCAGCAGGAAATTCTGATTGGTTGGGTCTCTCACTTCACGTTCAAGTGTCGCGTGTAGGCAAACCCAACTGAAAGAATCATCATGACAGTGAAGATTTACTAGCTGTCACAGTCGGAGAACTGGAGCTAAGCCGTTCTAGGGTTGCCTAATTCAGTGGCTCAGACACGGCGTGGGACAACCCAGGTTCTCGCTGTCTTTGCTCACTTCTCCTCACAGCATTGCCTGTCTTTGTGGTCTGTGAGGAGAACCCAAATGGCCGTGGTGACTCCATGTGCAGAAAGTCAGGCCTTCCATGAGAAAGGAACCACGCTGGCCTCAAGTCACGCCCCGAGAAGGAATGTGTATGCATGGAGGGTGCTGGGAGTGCTCTGAGGACAGGACCGCAGGGAAGGCGGAGGAAGGACTGGCCAGAGGGATGGGTCGGCAGGGGATGTCGTTGCAACAGAGGCTGCCGCTGACCCCACGGGCTCTCTGGAGTTGGCTGGGTCTTCAGGTTTTCCCCAGTGAAGATAAAGGGGGACCTTTGTGCCTCTGTAGTGACCAGACACTAGTTAGGGCTGACCTTGGGAAGGAGACACAGCCTTTGACAAGGCGCCCTGGAAAGAGACCGACAGAGGACTGTGCCTCTGTCTGGAAGGGAATCTGAGAGGCACACGCAGGATCTACTACATGTCTCTGTCATGAGCTTGGAAGCATTTCCAGTGCCCCCTGTGTCTGCCTGGCCAGCTTTGCATCTCATATCCATTATAAACCACTTATTGGTGAAAGCAATGCAATTACCATGGTTGACCGAATAAGAGCAATACTCTGGGGATAGCAGAGGTCTCTCCTATGCACACAGCTGCTCTTAAGGAGGTGAATGAAGTTCAAATATTACAAGAAAGCTGGAGAGCGGGATGCTATTCAGAAACAGCAGAATCTAGCCCATGCAATGCTGAATATTAGTCTGCTCTATTGCTGCTGAACACAGACAAAGTCATTACATAAAAGGCGTCTAGAAATGTCTGCATCTTTCAGTGGTAGGACAGAGCACACAAAAGACAAAGGGTTCCCACGCGTAGGCTGAAAGCAGTGATTGCAGTGGCAACATAGGAGGAAGTGTCTCTTGGCCAGATTACTTTAGGCACAGTGGTTGTGGAGGTTGGCTGGAGGCCCCTTTGTCCTGTTTCCCAATGAGTACAAGTGGCCCTTAAACCATCATTCCAATCTTTGCTGTGTGCAGACATGTTTTGCTCTTCACTCTGCTACCTAGATCTTAGTGTGAGGTCCAACTAGCCCAAATCTTTGAGGCCAAGATTTAAGTGCAAGCCATTTAAATAGGCTATGGAAGTAGGAAAATGGGCTATGTCGTGGGAGAGGGGTGGCAGTCAAGTTGTCAGATAAAATATAGGACCCCCCGCTACTTCTGAATTTTAGCTGATGAGTAAATTTTTAATAGAAGCATGTCCTATGCAATATTTTTCAGATAAGTACAAATTATGTCTTAATCTATGTCCCACATATTGCCTGGGGCAGACTTATACTGAAAAAGATATGCTTTATCTGAAGTTCAAAGTTAACCGGGAGTCCTATAATTTTTATTTGGCAAGATGACAACCTAAGCTGGTGCCAGTAATAGGCACATGATTAAGTCAGCTGCTATGGGGGGTGGTTAGAGCTTTACCCCACTAGGAGCACAGGGGAACCCACATCGAGCACATGCCCCAGAGTGGCAGGGGAACTGGGGCATCCATACACCCATCTCCGCGGCATTTGGTTGAGAGACTCGCTGGGGTGGTGAGTTCTGGGCTCTGTCGCCCTCCCATGAGTGCATAGAGCTGCCCCCCCAAGTGGTTTCAGAGAAAGCCTCAAGTAGAGATGCAGGTCCTGGCAACAGGAAGTCAGCTGACGCCCACAGAAGTGGCAAGGCCTGACCCTCTGAATAGAGCACACACAGAGTCCTACGGCCAGGTACACGATTGAGGTTCTAGCACTAGAGACGATGAGAAGCACAGTCCTAGGAACCAATAGGTGCAGGTTGGAAAGCTGACTCTCACTGAATGTGTGACCTTGGACATGTTATTTAACCACTGATCGGTAAAGTAGGGCTAATGCTCTCAAAGCAAAAAAAAAAAAAAAAAAAAAAAAAAGTTAAAAAAAGAGNTAAAGTAGGGCTAATGCTCTCAAAGCAAAAAAAAAAAAAAAAAAAAAAAAAAGTTAAAAACAGAGTGTAGATAACGCCTGGCATGTAGTCAGTGCTCAAAGAACATCTCATTGTGATGATGTTGCAATGTGGATAGGCTTTGCGATCAGACAGACTCTGTGACACCAACTCTGCTATCCCCTTGCAGCCCTGGGTGAGTCACCTCCCCTCTCGGTCCCAATTCCTTAGCTGGAAAGCACATGACGCCCACCTGCTGGGACGCCTGTGAAAACAGACAACAATGAGTGCTCGGGTGCCTGGCAGAGAACAAACAGTCGGATCCACCTCTGTTTGTCCTGTTACTCCTTGCAGAAGGCACAAGGAGGTGAGCTTATGACGGAGTGGGCCATGCCCAGCCTGGAATACAACTCTTCAAATCGATGGAACTCAGCCATGGAGAATAGAGCAGAAGGCTGGGATTTCTGCCCAGGGGAGTCCTGAGTGCCACTGGCAGTCACTATTTTGGATATATATTTCTACCTGCTTAAAATTAAGCTCAGCCACACGACTTCTTTTGGGCAATAAATGGGGAGAAGCGGGCAGCACTTCCAGGCGGCGGCTGTAAGCCCCGAACACACGCCTGCGCCCCATACGTGCAATGCGTGCATGTGTCCTCTGCTCTGTGCTGACCAGTGAAGACTGAAATGGTGGCGACACGGACCTTGGGACAAGCCTTCAGCCAACCTGTGGTAGATGCACAGAACAGCCTGGTACTGGGGAAACAGAGAATGCCAGGAAGGAAGGGAGTGAGGTATCGTGAAGTATGTTACCCTTTACTGTGCTAGTTACAGTAACGTGGACTTTCACAGTGTTTCACTAATAACTCTGGACAAGTGAATACATTTGACTGATTAGAAAGTTTAGAGGCTAAAAAACAAGTCGAATTCCTGCCAGTGAGCATTGCTCACTGATGGTTAAGAGCCTTGCCAGGTGGTACTGAAACCAGAGACCCGCAGCTAGTGCCGGCACGACTCACTTTCTTTGGACCTGTAAGCGGCAGGACCCCTTGGAGCGGCAGTGGCACATTGCCCCTGGCCCTAGAAGCTGCTTGAAGGCAGTGCAAGTGGCAGTGGGTGACAGCATTTTCCTGGCCACCACCAGTGCGCCTCTGGGACTCAGGCTGCAGGCAGCCGTTCCCATTCCGTGCTGCCCAAGGGCACACAGCACCTGGTCAGGGCTGCCGGGAGGAACACTGCGCCCCGCTGGGGCAGCTCCAGGGCTGTGGCTCCCTCCAGCTGCAGGCCGTGGAGAGGCCCATGGATTTGGTGCCTGGGCTGCAGAACAGAATGATCAAGTGCAGCTAGGAGCCGATTGGTTAATGTTGTGGGAGAGGGTCTGCAATGAGGGAGGGAAGATGGAGGCTCAGTGAGAATCGGAGCCAGCTCAGGACTCTCTTAGACTCTGTTCCTGACTTCAGAAGGGACTCAGACTCTCTGTTCCTGACTCCAAAGGACAAAGAAGCATTCAACAGCTCAGATCTCTAGAAAAAGAAGTTGAGAAGATTTGCAGAGACGCCGAAGAGCTCAGAGGCCAGACTGGCCGTACCTGCCCTTGGCCTGCCTCTGACATCACCTGAAAGGAGCACCTCCAGCTGTAGTGAGTTGGATCCTGGCCCGCTGCTTGCCAGCGTGTCACGCGCTCAAGCCCTAGTGGGTAGGGCAGCGCCACCCTTGTTTGAGACTCTTGGACGTTTTCTGGGATGAGATAGTCAGCCACTTGTGGCCTTAGAAACTATTTTCCATGTTTGTTAAATAAACCCCAGTAAAAGCTGAAACAGTGGCAGCTAGGAGCAGAGCATACGGATTTACTGACGTACACTGCTGAGGGGAGCAGCGGGCAAGAGAGGAGAGGTCTGCTGCGCCATGTGGGTCCCCTCCCTGGCCGGGGATCGAACTCAATCCCCGTGTTAGCACTGAGACTTGACCTTAGGCCACCAGGGAGACTGGACCCTTAAAGGTCTTGGTGTGATCCCTTCAGACCTTGCTATCAATAATTTCATACACATGTAAATTGTTTACATATGAGTTCATATTAACATGTGAGTCCACACAACACATGAGTTCATATACAGGAGGACGTTGCTGTATTGTTTTCACTTCATCAGGGCCAGAACAAGGGTAGAGCTCCAAATATAAGGAGATTCTGTCTCTAGGGGTCATGCTATTGGAGGGTCAAGCATTTGCACACGTGGGAGTGGTTGCCTCCTTAAATTTTGAGCCCTTTCAAGGTCTCCTCGCTCTCAAGGGAACAGTTATTCTCAGGGTCTGGCAAGTCCTCCTGTCTGGCCTTGTCCTCATCTCCTCCCTGCTTGATATATCTCAGAAATCTTTCTGTGTCACTTCAAATAGCTCTACTTTATTTTTTCATAGTACTGTTTAACTCAAAAACAGTAACCAGTGTTTTCCAATTCTATTTCTAGCTACCCAGTGAATATATGACAGGAACAAACCTATTTAGACACAGCACGCCTAATTTACAACAAAGGAGCTATGAACATACAGAGAAGAAAGAAAATCGCTTCAACAAGTGGTGTTTGGAAAATAGGACAGCCACCTCTAAAAAATGAAACCGAATCACTCTGTAACTCCATACACAAAAATAAATCTCAAATGGGCTTAAGACATGAGACCACAAAATACATAGAAGAAAACATAGGTGATGAGGTAACTTTGGATACTTGACCAACCAGGAAAGGAAAGATAAGCACCTGGGACGATATAACATACAGAGGATTTTGCAGAGAACATAATCAGCAGATTAAAAGAGAGTTTACTGAATGGGAGAAGATATTTGCACATCACACATCTGATAGTTAATATCCAAGGTATAGTAAAGACTCATCCTATTTAACAACAGCAACCAAAAAACCCACACATAATAAAAAAAAAAAAAAACCCACAAAACTGGGCAGAAGATATACAAGTAGACACTTTTCAAAGAGGATATAAAAAAGGATGGTCAACAGACTTATGAAAAAATGCTCATTACTTACTAGGAAAATCCAAATTAAAAGTACAACAGGATCATCTTACACCTTAAAACAGGAAGACTGTTAACAAGTGTTAGCGAGGATGGGAAGAAAGAGTAATACCTACGTACTTTTAGTGGATGTAGCCACTTTGGAAAACAGTATGGAAAGCAGTATAGTTTTTTGAGGAAAAAACTTACATCTACCATTTCATCCAACAACATTGCTACTGCATATCTGTCTGAAGACTCTGAAATCATCAATTTGAAGAGTTATAGGCACCACAATGTTTACCACATTGCAGCAGCTTTACAAGAGCTGACAAGGAAGCAACCTAGATGCCCACCAAGACATGATAAAGATCAGGAATACTATCAGCTATCAAGAAAGATGAAAAGTTTGCCTTTGCAGCAACATGGAAGAAACTCGAGGTAACTATGTGAAGTCACATAAAAACAAAACTTGAGTGAATATGCACTTAAGGAAACAAAACAGATGAACTGACAAAAATGAGTTAATGATGTTGATAATCGAAAAGAGGTTTCCCAAAGAAGTGGGAGCAGAGTAGAGATGGATAAAGAGAAGAGATAGTTGGGTGAGCAGCTACTTCTGGAAGTGAGAAGTGGGGAAAATGTCTACAGAAAACTTTAGCCCGTGTGCTCTCTGCTACACCTTGAAGTCCTCTTGAAGCGTCATGCATAACTCTTCCAGAGTCACTGGAGTTGAGTTTGTGTTGTTTTGGGGCCAGTTCATAGCCTTGAGTCCAGCTTCACGGCCAATTGGCCATAACTGAGTTTCGCGTATCTACTTGATAAAGTTGCTGTGAGATCACTGGGGGCCTGGGCAATTCATTTTTCTAACAACCAATTCTCCCGTTAGTAGAAAATAAAGAAGATGCCAGGTCATAGGCCACTTGGAGGGTTTTGAGGAACCTCTGAACTTACTCTGAGCATGCAGGTGAACATACATACAAGGTTTTGCTAGCAGAGTTCAGGCGCTCCTTTAACTCCAGACGTCTGCATGTGGACCCGGCCACCTGCAAATCAAATCACAATCACGTTGAAGAGTTGCCAATTCAGTGAACCTCGGTCTCCAAGAGGACCTGGTGGTGGCAGACACAAACTTGAAACTTGAGTATTTTGGACCCTCGTTCTCTCTCACTTGACAACAGGAGGAATATTGGGGAGTTTGGCAGAAGTTTCTGACCCAGAAATCTTACAATGGGAGTTTGTCTCTGAAATCCCAGTGGAGACCATTAGTGGAGTCATTTGCAGTTCTTGCTTTGCTCTGTGCCAAGAGCTGTTCTGTTTTTAGGAGGCAAGCATCCAGGACTGGGAAGGGACAAGCTAGAATATCCTGAGCTCCAGTGAGGGGGCCCCTGGTGGAAGCTGAAGAAAAATGAGGATATAAATCCTTGGTGTACGGGAGAAATCTAGGAGACTGGAGGTTAGGAACAGCCCTGGAAAGATGGAACAGGAGACTGTAGGTGGGGGGTCTCACTGTCCCCCAATTGCTGACAATCAGGAAGGAAAGACATCGGATATGCCCTGAGTTCTGACATTTGCTCCGTAGACCAGGGCCATAGGGAGACGGGCAGTGGTCTCTCCTCAAGGCTCGCTGAGGTGCCAGACTGGCCCTAATCACTGTTGATGCCCTCCACACTCCACTGGTGAATACAACAAAGTGAGAAAGGAGAGCGCCTTGTAGGGAGAGTAGTTCCCTTCCTCCTGCAAAAGCTGTTCAATCCTTACTGGGGAGAGAGGGGCCCTTCCTCTTTCTGAAGCCATGAAACCTGGGTTGTCTGAGTTTGAGTTCCTCTCAGGCCCTGAGACAGCTATTTCTGAAAATAGTTTGTCTGGAAAAGGACCGGGGAGGAAAATCCGGGAAGACAACGCTGCCGCCAAAGGGCTGTGTGTTACAGAGTGAGGTATCTCTGCGGGCAAGGGCATCTTAGTTTTACTGGGGATCTGTGAGTGTCCCAGAGGTACTCTACTCAGGAGCTTGAGGTACTTATTCAACTCTGGAGAGTCATTGATTACCTGGCGGGTGTTACTTCCCTGCTGCACGCTTGGGCTCAAGGGGCCAGAAAACCCTGCAGGCAAAGGGATTCAGGTGCTGGCAGCTGTCCACTAAAATGGCAGCAGCCCAAGAGGGCCACAGGGCATCATGCCAGCTTATATGCTGTGAACATGAGCAGCGCCTGTGAGGAGCAGGGACTGGCCCCCAGCCCCGCTTGCTTGCTGGTCCGTGGACACGAACAGACACCACTGGCACTGGCACCAGAGAGGGGCCTGCTGGTTGCTGGAAGAGCTCAGAGGTTGGGAGCAAACTTGCTCAAAGAGCTTCTGCTCCTGGTCGAGAGATGACCCAGGGCAGCAGGGCTCAAAGGAGCCACAGCATGTTGTGGTTGGAGGATGCCCCGCAGTCACGGCACAGCAAGCTGTTGCCCGTGCGGGGACCCTCCGTTCCTGCAGCTCCACATGAGGAAGGTGCAGGGCAGGAGCTCCTGAGCAGGAGCCTTAGGTCTTGTCCAGATGGCCACTGGGCCACATGAGGCGATGTCTGAAGTGGAAAACTGGTGATCAGCTGGAATTGTCATTGATACCAGGAGGATGCGGCTGCCTCCCTGGAATAAATTGTCTGATGGGAGAGGACCGGGACACTGTGTGCTCGTGGCAACAGGGATGATCCACTTTGAGTGTCATGAGCAGAATTAATGCTCTGCACACAATTGTGTCTTCCCACAATGGCCATTTATTTGCAGTTTATCAAACTCACCAACAAATGGGTGATGACCCATGACAAGTAAAAGCCAACCTGGTCATCGGAATGAGCTGGAAGCACACAAATCTGCACAAGCAGTCTATCAGTTAGCAACCTTAGGGCGTCTATAAGTCTAATGTTCTGAAACAACAGGTGGAGTTAACGAAACAAAGTCCAAGCAGATGAGGGTGTTTGTCCCATCCCGGTGCGGGCATTTTGGGGGCTGTAGCCCAGGAGACAGGTGCAGTGTAGGAGCTTATGTTCGAGCTGTGTGGGCTCGAACACAGGAAAAGGGTGCTTCACCGTCTCTGCTGGGTGACTGGCAGCATCTCAACAAACGGACTTGTGCAGAAATGCGTCTGTGGTTTGCTTGGTGTCCAGATGCTGTTTTCATTTTTTTTTTAGTCTCTTTCCCACAATCAGTGCATCTGGTTGTTCAGATACAGTTTGGGGAAGTCCACCTGCACCATCCCTCTGGGGTGTAACCCTTAGCTTGTGTTCCCAAGCCCATGATGTTTACTTTACTTCCCCAAAGTGGGTTTGTGCTTTGACATTAATGCATCCATTTTATATTTGACCTAAGTGCTTCATTTGAACTATTTCAGATTTAAATAGAATACTTTAATAAACATTTGGACAATAGAATTCTCTCATCACTTAGCAGCTTTCAAGTATGGTATTGTCTGCTGTGGAGGACATCAGCTCCAGCACTTGTTTATCTTATAACTGGACATTTTGACCCCCCCAATCCCCACCATCAACCCCAACTCTGGCAACACAAATCTAATCTCTTTTTCCATTAGTTTGTTTGTTCCAGATTTCCACATGGACGTGAGATTGCAAAGGATTTGTTTCTCATCATCTGACTTGTTTCACTTAACATGATGGCCTCAAGGTCCATTAATGTCACAACTGGCAGGATTTCCTTATTTATTTTTTGATCACGGCAAGTGTCTTTCTATCCTTTTCTTTGTTCATTCATTCATCAGTGGACACTTAGGTTAGGTTCTATGTCTTGGCTTTCGTAAATAATGCTGCAATGGACACAGAGGTATAGCTATCAGTTCAGGATAGTGACCTGTTGTTTTTAGATATACACTGTATACCTAGAATATTTCTATTTTTAATTTTTTGAGGAATATCCATTCTGTTTTCCATTGCGGCTGAGCCAATTTATTTATATTCCCACCAATAGTGCACAAACATTTCCTTTTCTTCATGTCCTTACCAACACTTTGTTATTTCTTGTCATTTTGATGTTAGCCATTCTGGCAGGAGTGAGGTAAACATCTCATTTTGGTTTGAATTTGTATTTTCCTGATGATTACTGATATCTTACTGAGTATTTGGCTACCTATTTGAAAAAAGAAATGTCCATTTAGGCCTTTTGCCCATTTTAATTGAATTATTATTCTTTGTTAATGAGTTACCTGAATCCCTTGTGAATTTTAGATACCAAGCCCTAATCAGATATATAGATTACAAATGTTTTCTCCATTCCCTAGGCCCCCTTATCAATATTAATTGACTTTATATGCGTGGGTTTACCTCTGGGCTCTCTATTCCTTTTCCTTAGTCTATATGCCTATAGGCTAGTACCATACTGTTTGGGGTATGATGGCTTTGTAATAGAGTTTGAAATCAGACATGATGCCTCCATCTTTGTACTTTCTTGGTATTACTTTGGATACTCAGGATCTTTTGTAGTTGCATGTGCATTTGAGGATTGTTTTCTATTTCTATAATGCTATTGAAATATTGATTATATTATAACATTGTTATAACAGTATAACAAATGTTATAGCATTATAACGATGTTAATTTTTTCTGTCCATGAATATATGATATCTTTCCATTTGTGTCATCTTTAATATCTTGCATCACTGACTTACAGTTTTCAGTGTAGAGATATTTCATCTCTCTGGTTAAACTTATTTTAAAGTATTTTACTATTTTTGATGCTACTGTAAAGTAGATTGAGGTCTTCTTAAAAGGGATCAACCCCTCCCCATGTCCCTTTCTCGCTCCATTCTCAACTTTAAGCAGCCAGTGCCCACAGCTGAGGGCCACAGAGCTAGCATGCAGTGAATCTCTGTGTTTGACACTGAAATTTTAAAAACTCTAGAATGAGTAGAACAATGAATAGAACCTCAGAATGGAATATTATATGACAGTGAGGGTGAACAAAGCAGAACAACATGCAGCAACAATGGATAAATCTCACAAGCAAATCAATGACTGGATGAAGCTAGCTACATAAGATATACATTATTTGATTCCATTTACATGGAATTTCAAAAGAGACAAGACAAATCTATGGTGTCAGAACTCAAGGTATCCTGTGAGGGGTAGTGACAATAGGAAAGGGAAAGGGGTACAAAGAAATTGCTAAGATTTGTATTTTGCTTCATTTCCTGATCTGAACAGTGCTTACACAGATGTGTTCATGTTTAAGCACATTTACAAAAATAAATTAAATGAAAACACTTTGCCTTATAACTTGGAATGAGCTTTTTTTTCTAGTAACTGAAAGTGGAGTAAAAGTTCTGGAACTGGACCAAAATGTTACCAAGGGAGCCATTACCCAAAGGAAAGTAGGAAATCAGCCTAGCCGAGATGGGGGTAGCAAAATCCAGACTGGATTCAGACACAACAAACGACCTTTTGTTTCAACAAAAACTTCAAGAATCAAAAGCAAAGAAAGGAAACGAATAGGAAGAACTCCTGGTTTCAGGATGGTCCCTCCCAACAAGCTGAGATTTCTCGATAAACTAGTTGCAAGTGTTTGGCAACAGCTTTGCCAAGACAATCCTCTGAGAGAGGATTCCAGATGAGTAGGCTGTTTTCCCAACAGCTCCCTTGTCTCCAGGCCCTGGGGAGACCTGGCAGAGGCTGGCAGCCACAGACACACACAATACATTCAAACTGCTCACAAAATGTTGTGATTAAACACTGTGAGGCTGCATTTAGATCAAATAAAAGCAACATGTTAAAAAAAAAAAGTGGTTGGAGGCCATGTGAAAGTATTCATGAAGAAATTACGATGTAAGCCTCTACAGATACGTGTGTAGTGTTCCGGTTGGAAGTTTCACTCAGAGTTTGTCAGGGGCTGAGGGAGGGGCAGCAGAATGATATTAAAGAGAAATAACTGGCTTCTTTCAGGGTTTCCTATGTGCCAGATTCTGTCCTAAATGTTTTGCAATCAACACCAGTGAAGTAGGTTGTATTAGTCCCACTTTGCAATGAAGAGACTGAAGTACCAGGTAGTTCGAAGAATTGGTGATGGTTAAATTAGTGCCTGGGTCTGCCTGACCCACTTGCTTTTCTTCAACTTGAAATATACTTTACATGTCTGAAGTTACACACATCTTCAATGTGCTTCACGAATTAATTCGTGTGTGTACTACCTCCCTGCAACCACCACATAGATCAATATGGGAAGTGTTCCTATCATTCCAGAAGGTTTCCTTGTGCCCATTCTCAGTCGCTGTCACGACTGAGAAGAAAGAAACCATTCTGGCTTCTCCCACCATGGTTAGTTTCACCTACCCTTGACCTTCATAAATGACTTCCTAACATGCATGCTGTTGGGATGGCTTCTTTTGCTCAAGCTAACGTTTCTGGGATTGACCCCATGTACACTGCTTGAATCAGTAGATCATTTTTCACTGCTGACTAGCATTTCAGTGTATGAATGTACAGCACTTTGTTGATTCATAGTGTTGATAGACACTTGGGTTCTTTCCAGTTTTTATTTATTTTTTTTAATGTTTTTTTTTTTAAAGATTTATTTATTTATGCATACAAGCACTGGGGTACAGGCCAGAGGTGTGGGGGGTGAAAGGATTCACCACAGAGAGCTGGAAGCAGAACAGGCAGATCAACGGAAGTACACTGCTGAGGGGAGCAGCGGGCACAGCAGGAGAGGTCTGCTGCGCCATGTGGGTCCCCTCCCTGACCGGCAGCAGGGATCGAACTCGTGCTGCAGTGGCTGCGGTTTGCTTCGTAGTGCGTTGCTTAACCCACTGCGCCACCAGGGAGGCCCTCTTTCCAGTTTTTAAAGGCAGGTGCTTTTAACCACAAGTATTCCACTGTAGATTGATGAAGGTAGATGTGTTACATGTCATAGCAGGGAGGGCACTTATAGGAAAAAACAGTGCGTTTCAGAGGTCAAGACTGTGAGCTAAGAGTTAAGAAAAACTGGAAGCCCTGTTGCCCTGGGCTCTCTGTAGGGTTCATTCTCTGCTTCTTTCTTTCAGGCCGCTCAGAGGCACCACCCAACTGATTAAAGGACAACACAGGTGCAGTCAGCAAAATCTAGACTCTGGACTATTCTACAGGACATAAGTCCGGGTGGTGTGACAAAAATCTGCACGAAACAAAAATAGAGGAAATGGATGTGGAACCTATAGACTTAAGAAAACTTGTTTGAATCAGAGTCTAAATAAGATGCAAGCAGACCAGAAGCAAAGTCGGTCTGCCAGTGGGGAGACTGTAATCCTGATGGGCAGTTCAAGCATATTAATTTCTTGTCAATATTTGATGAAGTGATTATGGCTTTAGTGTTATGGGTTGTAAATATTCTTTCTCCTTTAAAGTAAAGAACACCTCTTCTCCCTCACACTCCACCTTTCTTATCCTGCACTCAGAGACTTACTAGTATGAAGCTCCCAGCATTGTTCTTTTTTGATTTTTGAACAGAAGCTTCATATAGGCAGTGACTTTGTCTTTCATAGCAGATCATGCTGACGCCAGGCACACAGGAGGTGCCTAATAAATACGTGTTGAATAGATGCCTGAGGGACTTGAGCGGGATTCTTCTGCAAATAAAGTGTCAAAGATTGAGAAGCAGAGAGGATCGATGAGGCCAGGTGTCTGAAACCAGAGCAATGGGCTCTTTGTGTTCTCAGTGGCGGGAACCCCAGGGGAGCCCGGGACAAAAGGCTGGCTGCAGAACTTGAGGTGTTCTCATTCTTGCTCACTCTGTCCTATCAGGCGTGTCCTTAACATCTGAGCCTCGCGCTTGCCTACTATAAAAGGGGCACAATCATGCAGCTACCCCTCTGGGTTATTGAGAGGAGCAAAGGAGCATGCATGTAGGTAGAGCCTGAGGACCTTTTATAAGTCCCACTCTTGGTAATTCTGAGCAGTTGTGTCTGGGCCCTCCCTCTGAGTCCTAATGTGGATCCGATTCTCTCTGTACAAAGAGAAAATTCTAAGGTTGTGTCTAAAACATTGCTAATAAACTTTGAAAATGCTGAGGGAAGGGAGAGGACAGCCCTCTCAAGGGTTGGGACAGGCTGCTGTGTCCTCTCTGAGCCCCAGATGGACAATATGAGCACCAGGCTTACCCTCCATATGGGTGGGGGGCTCTCATGAGGGAGACCTACAACTGGCTGGGGAGCATCTTGTCACTGGCACAGCCAGGATTATGATCTCAGGCCATGTGGCCCCAGAGACTGAGTCCTTAACCACTTTGCTACGTGGCCCCGAGGTGAAGAGGACAGGACAGTTAGCATCCTCTACTCACAGTGCAGTGTTTGTGTGGAGGCGGTGTTGGAACCATCCATCTGGGTTTAGCACACGGGTTGATCAAAGAGGGGGAAAGGGTCAGCGTGGAGCACTGCAGAGATGACCACAGAGTCAGGGGTGATGGGAGGTGTGAGGCTTGGCCCAGCTTCCAACTGCCATTAAGACACAGGGTGGGACAGGCCAAGCCGGTCTTGATTAGAAATCGGCTCAGCTACCAGTCCTTGGAGAGCTGCTTTAGCAGAGACACTGACTGCTCTGTACTTCCTTGTTTCTTTTCCTCCTTGGTTGTAGGTTTTAAAAGGTGGTGGAATAAAAGCCCCAGATAAGAAAAGGAAGGATGATCCTCAGTTTGGAAACTTAACAGGGGCTGCTGCAGGTCAGAAGGGGCCTGCCCTGGCGAGAGGCAAGATGAGGATGCAGGAGTCCTGGTTTCCCTCCCCTTTCTAACCACTTCCCTCTTCCTCTCTCTTGCTATTAAATTTATTAGGGTTCTTTCCGGTACGTCCTGAACCACTCTGTTTCTGCTTTGGCTATTACTTCTGAAAAACCAGAAGTAAATTGCCAAATAACTGCTGATGGCGCTGAGCCTGAACTCTGGACCCGCCCCCCTTGGAGGAGTCACTGAGTCATCCCTAATAGGAAAGACCCTCCTTCCTACCGCATTCTAAAAGCTGCATCCCCATTGCTTATCTTTTCCCCTTACAATGGCCATCCCACTTCTCAGCCTGGACACACTGTCAGCGCCTGTAGCTAGACTCCTGTTCATTCATTCATTCATTCATTCATTCATTCAGTCTCTGCTGCGGACACATGGCACTTTGCTATGTCAGCCTCCCCTCGTTCCCAGGCAAGCACAGCTGACCCAGTGGTTTGTCACCATCACTGTCTGAGGGCTTTCTGTGACTGTCCACACCAGCTCAGGCCCTGGTCTAGGATAAGCCAGGAGTTCCAGAGTGTACAACCCTCATCCAGTGCTGGGTGGGGGTTGGACAAATGCTTAGCTCCCCTGCTCCTCTATTGGGGTAACCCTAAATATGTTCTATACCACGCACCCGACCTCCACATGACTCACAGGCTTGCTCTGTTTGGTTCCTTCCCTTCCCTGACTCATCTCCCCTTCCTCTTGTGCACCTCCCAAATGAACTACTTGTCCTAGTATGCTAGGCCAGCCTTTCAGATGATTAACACATTTATGGGATCCCCCATACTTGCTTGACCCTGTCTTAGGCAGTGGATGCTGAGAGCGAACAGTGGATGCCAAACGCCAGACATCACAGAAACTGTAGTCTCAGAGCTGCGGAAACACTAGCACCAAAATTGCCAATTTCTTCAAAAGCTAGTTGTTTTTCTACCACGTGGCAAGCTCTGTGCCAGGCTCTGGAGATCTGAGATGTACATATTTACTGGAGCACTCATGTTGGTTTAACAATCAAATGACCGAGAATGCATGTCAGTGTGAAGAGGGGTGCTGAGTACAATTGCTACTTTAGGTTGGGTGCTCAGCGAAAGTGATATTTTTTTTTCTTTTATTTTTTTTTATTAAAATATTTTAAAATTTACATATACTTGCCATTAATTGTAATCCCCATGTATTCCCCATCACCATCTCACCAGTGCAC
>JAGFMF010011868.1:3256463-3274429 GCA_019455555.1 Galemys pyrenaicus | reverse complement strand
TGAATGAGTCTAGTTTTCATTTCTGATTGCTGAGTAGTATTCCATCGTGTATACGTACCACAGCTTCCCGATCCACTCATCTGTTTTTGGGCATTTAGGCTGTTTCCAGGTCTTCCCTATTGTAAAGAGTGCTGCTATAAACATAGGGGGAAAGTGATGTTTAGACTAAACTAGGAATTACAAGAAGGGCTCAGGTGGGTACAGCTAAGATGGGAGGCAGTCACACGAAGACCATAAGCAAAAGCACTGTCAGAGTATTAATAATGAGGTGTTTTCCTATTCACAGGACACAGGTAGTGGCTGGTGCAGAATGCAGGCTGAAACATGGGAGCCAGCCCTGCTGGGCTTCTCTGAAGAAGTAAGAGGGATGTGCAAATCTGAAGGATTGTGAGAAGATAGGGAAAGAAAAGAGCCTTTCGGACCTTTCAGATGGTGAGAATGGCATGTGCAAAGGCCCTGAGGCTAGAGAAAACTTAATATCTTCAGTATGGCTGAACAGGAAATTTTGGTAGAGGGGCCGAGATGACTGGTGCTGTAGTGTGATAAGGAAATATCCCTGCCACTGGGTTGAGGCTCAGCCTTGTGGCTTGCTTTGGTCAATGGAATGTGAACAGCCATGAATTAAGCAGAGGCTTGAAGTATACTTGAGCAGGTGGATTGGCCTTTAGCATCCCTGGATAGCAAAAGTCTTTCAAGATAGGTATGAGAATTCCTTCTATCTGCTCAAGTTTGGGGGAGGTCCATTGGTTTGGGAGGCCACTTCCATACAGTCAACGTGTAAAGGTGATATGGAAAAGGGTGGATGGATGATTGATGGAAAGTTAAAAAGTTGCTTTTTCTGATAAAAGAGAGGAGCCAAGCTTCTGCCTTTATAACATGCAAATCCTGAGTTTGTCCTTCCTTATCAGTCCTTATAGCTTCCCAGTTAGGATGTTTGTGCATGGTCTAGGATGTTTGTGTAGTGGGAAGTCAGATCGAACTCTCATTTCTAGGGTAGACTCCTCGTGGACAAAGATTGATGGGTGGATGTAAGTGAAGCTACACATCCTGCTAGAAATGTAGAGAAAAACAGCCAAGCTAAGGCATACAAAGCTGAAGAAAACAAAAACATTTGTAAGTCTTTTAGCACAATGGTGGAAGGCTAACCAACATGTGAGCTCCTCCCAAAGGGTCTACTGCCTCTTAGGATGCCAGCTCCCAGCAGAAAGTATGGTCCTGGAATGGGAGCCCGTGTTCTGTGGGGAAGAACAGGAATTTTCAGTGTGGGGAGGAGCTGAAGAGCAAGTGGTCGGCGTAGGCGTCACTGTGGATGTCCGGGAGTGCGGTTTCAGAGCAGCATCAACAAATCCAACCTCAGTCTGGGCTGGCAGAGGTGGCAATGGGGCAAGAGGGGGTTGTGTTCATAAACCAGGGCTCCTATGAGGACATTTCAGCAAAGGTTACAGCCTTCACTTACCATCTCTTAGAAATCAGAGTTCCTTATTATTTTAGAAAAGTGTTCTAGAGTCAGCTGATAGCAACTGAAATAGAAGAGACACCCGGTGTTTGTTGAAATCCTGCTTCCACTGTGGCCTGAGCATTGGGTCTAGAACTGGCTCATGGAGCTTAGGGGTCCCAGGAAGTTAAGTCATTAGTCCTTGGCCAAGAGAGAGGGGGAGGGGAGAGAAAAAGAGACAGAGAGATAGAGACAGGAAAGGAAAAAGAGAAGGAGAGGAGGGGGAGAGGGAAGAGGGAATGAGAATGAATGAAACTGGTGGAGGATGAAATCTGATCCACTCGGAAAACCTGCTCCCGCACACTTAACACAGGTAACAGAAGTCTTCACGAGGACCTTCAAGAAAGAACTGAGGTCTGATTCCCGGTTGAAAAAGGTTCTTCTGATTCTTTTTCTGCTGCTGTTTGGAATTAGGGCATCTCCAAAAGCTGGGTCCCTACTTTATGTCTCCAGGGCAACCCTAACTCATCGTGTTGTAGAATCGGAGAATCCCGAGGCTCAGGAGTTCTGTGACTCTGGTGAGTTGCATCGTCTTGTGTGCTCAGCTTGGCAGTGGTTCAGAGCAATAATCAATCGCTCCCTTTATTCATGCAACAAACATTTATGGATTACTGACTATGTGCCAGTCGTAGTCTGCTAGGCAGGAACAATGCTTCCCAACACTTTTGATGCCACCCAAGAACCCAAGCTAGTTCAAATGGTAGTCTTATGTGACATAACTTTGAGACGCCATCGTGCTAATAGAGTCTCTAGTTCCTTCCTCAGCTTTACCAAAAACCCTCTTCTGTCATCCTCATTTGGTATAGACTACAGTGCCATAAGGGCTTGTGGGAGTTATTAATATCCTAGAACCTATAAAGGTGGCAAACATGTTAATAGTGAAAAACCTGAAGTAATCTGAATGCTCAGTTTAACAAAAGCAGACCCTGAGACAAACATTTGAGTATAATTGATTTTTTGGAGGGAGGTGTGAACAACCCTGGAAGGGAATGGAAGAGTAATGCAGAGCACAGGCAGCCAATAAAAGATGTGTTTTTAAGCCAAGTACCACTGTGGTGCTTATTAAGTACCACCTGGAGCTTATTTCCACAGGGAGAACGCTGGAAAGTGCTGAGTGCACAGCTTAGAGTTGTCCCCCCTAGAGGGCAAGGAAGCGGGGGTAGTTATACACCCGCATCCCTCAGTTATAGGCTGAGCTGTTTCTGGCAGGTGTTAATCCTTCAGCACTTCCCCTGCCACATTCCTGGGCTGTGTGGCATGCTGTAGCTCTGGAACAAGACTTCCAACACAGAAATGCAGATGCCGAAAATGACATTCGGCCAAAGCACATGGAAATGTTTGGGTGATGGGGTGGCTCCCTGGTAGAGGCTCTGGAGCCATCAAGAAGAGGAGAGGGGTAAAATACATTATAAACAAAGGGTAATGTCGAACTCTATCCACTGACATAGAAATGCTCACAGAAATGACATAGAAAGCCATAGAATGTCTAGTGGACAGAAGCAGCCCACAGAACATCAGGTGCCCTTTGGGCAAGTGACATTTCCACATGTATAAAGAATAAGCCAGGGCTAGGTTACAGCAAAGATTCACTTTCTTTGGGTACAGATTCTATGGCATGCCAAAGAATTCAGTAATCAAATAACATTTCCATGCAATACTTTTAAAAGTGTCAACCTTGGTCCAAAAATTCTATATCAAATATCAAAATTTTAAATAAAAAGTCTATGATGAACATGAAAGGATCTGACTCATTGTTGCACAGCTCAGCCTCATCTGCCCATCCTAATCCTTGCCATGCTGGCTTCTGCCTCCTTCAAGTTTCTGTCATTTGAGTTGGTGAGAGCCTTGGAAAGATACCTGGTCTTTCTCCTCTCCTGGCCTCTGACCTGCTAGTGCCTCCCATGGCCAACAGTGGCCACCACTGATGTTACAGCCTCAGAAACACAACCTACAGGTGGCCGCGCCTGCCTGCTTCATCTTCTCCTCATCCTCTTTGACCAGGCAGAACCGCCAGAGGGTGAGGAACATACAAGGGGACAGCTCAGGCCCAGTGCACTTCCCTGAGGAAGTGCATGGATTTGTGGGCTACAAGAGCTGTGGAGAGCAGGCCAACAAAAGCCCTAGCAACCAAGATGTTCATCTTCCCGCCTGCTCGGCAATGGCGTTAGCTGCACATGTTATTTCACAGTCCTCTGGGGTGACAACCTTGGGTCAAGCTGACCTGGCCAGGCTCCGCTTGGAGCCGAACGCCAAGTAATCAAAGCCAGCTTGTTGAAACCAAGCCATCCTGACCCTTCTCTCCCAGACAGAATCGGACCAGAGCCAAGAGCTTTCTGCTCCAGCTCCTCCAGGAGTCTGCTGCTGCTCGTTTGCGGCGCTAGCCTCTTGCCAAGTGGGATTCATTCTCAATTAATCAGAGACCAAAGACCTGGTTTTCGCATCTCCTTTCCACAGCTTAGGGTCGTGCTCCCCACTCACACCTGGGGATAGGTGGCGCTGGACTTCCATCAGGTGTTCGAGGGCAGTGAATAGAGAGACCAGACCAAGGAGCTTGACCGGAGTAGAAACGGAAGGACAGAATGCATTTCTATTCCGTTCAAAGATTCCACTGAGCCCGAGCAGTGTTTTATTTGGGAAGTGTTGGCCCACACCAGTGCGAACAAAATAATGTTTCCGTCTCAACTGAGTCATTTGGCCAAAGTAGCAACTTCACAGCCAACATGGAGATGGACACGGGTGACCTTTAGTTTTTCTCCACAGAAAATGAAAGTAGAGTGACATGGTTTTGGGTCCTGGCTGTCATAGGCTCTCTCGGTCTTGCTGCTCACTGTGACTTCATTCCGCTCTGCTTGGTCTGATATACCTACCCTGTGGTGAGGGTGCTCTTGGGGGAAGGGGGTGAAGTCGCAAAGGCAGAGAAAGGAGTGTAGAGTTCTGTGATATCCCTTGAGTGTCCACACTTTGTTGACAAAAGAACAGGTCTGAGCAAGATGGTTCCCTGGGATGACGGAAAGATGACCTTGTGGACCAGTGGGGTCGGAGGGGAACTGGGCCTGTAGCTCTTCAGGCCCAGCACAGTGGTGGCCGTGGACAGGAACATGGGCTCTGAGCTCCAGTGCTGACTGTACCTGCTTCCCCAGGCTGTGCATCTTTACACAGGCGGTTTTACCACTCTGACACAGTTTCCTTACCCATGAGATGCAATGTACCCACCACATCGAGTTGTTGTGGCCACCAAATGAGAACATACCTTTGACCACATTACCTGACGAGGCGGTAGAGTTTAATGATGCTACCTTTTATTCTTAATATTAGAAAAGGCCAGTCTGGAAGCTCTATATTACATGTCAGCTCCATTTTCTTTAGGATTTCTCCAGCAAGCCCATTACTGTGGGTGGGTCATGGTAAAATGCTCGCAGTTAACAAGTTAGTTTACAAGTTAGATGAATGTGTTATGTGTCATAATCCAAGAAGAATAGAGGGAGAGCAGATGATCAGTAACTTTCACCTGAAATCCCAGCTGCCTTACCACTCAAAAGTCAGTCCCCTGCTTCACTTATCCTGTCCCATCCTCGCCTTCAAACTGGTCTGCTAAGGAAAGCACCAGATCCTATCTGGAGCATAGTAGATGTGAAATAGTTGACATCCATCTGTCTTTGGTTAAATCACCCCAGAGAATGACCTTGAAGCAAGCAGTAAATGCCAGAGCTTCATTCAGGAGGTGAACCCCGAAAACACCGGTAAGAAAGTGGAAACATGGGAGAAGGGAGAAGGGGAGGGAAGTGAGAAAAATTAACGAGCAAGTCACAGCTTTGGGCAACTGAACTCGATCTCTCTAGTAACCTCGGGTGGGGGTGGTGCAGGCAGTACTCTGAAATGTGCCTCAAAATTGTCTCACTGAAGTGCTGAAGAACCTAGGGATTTAGTCACCAACTTCCACCAGTCATTGCCTGAGTGCCGCACCAGGAACTTGTATGCAAGCCCAACATGCTCCCGTGGCAGGAGTGGCAGGTACAGGAAGCCATCAGTTCTGGAGAAGCTGGTTCCAGGAAGACGAGAGTAACAGTGGCAGCTTCAGCTATACCATCCTAGAATCACTGAAATTTCAGCTAAACTTTTGTATTTGACTAAGGCTATGTATTGGACACTCAATGACTGCCAAATCTGATGGGTTAATTCAGTGTCTTTAGAGCATGGGTCTTGGTCTCAGGGGCAACGGCCTTTCTGCTAACAAATCTGCCTTGAATGGAATGTCTTTTCTTAAACTGAGCTGCAGAGGCCAAATGCCCTTTGGAGCTACCTATAAAACAAGCCAACATCTGACTTCTGGGTTTCTATGTGATAAGCACAGCATCGAGACCAGCAATTAATCTTAAAAGTTCACCAGGAACCACAGCTCTTGGTCAAGGGGACTTGATAGTACTGGACTGACAACTAAAGACTAACTCAATGAGGTGAAGTCTGCTGATACGGAGGTATTGTGACAGTAGAACTCCCAGACTCTGCTCCGGGACTTAGGGTTTTAACAGCAGCCATCATTCATTGAGCTGTTTCTATGTGCCAGACACTGAGCTAAGGACTTCTCGCGTTTATTATGTCAAGTGCAAGTGGTGTTATCCTGGTTTTACAGATGAAGATATATAGGCACAAAGAAACTATGTAACTTGCCAAGGTCATATAATCAATAAGCGACAATACAGTTGAACTCAGGTCTTGGACTTCAGAACTCATAGCTTTAACCACTACCACTAGAATACTGTTATTTGTGTACAGATTTCTTTTTAATCCTTAACTGCTATGCTCAGTAGAGTGGTGGTAGACTGACTCCCAAGTGGCTGAAGGTAGTGGGCGGCAGAGAGACGAGCTTATTTGTAGCACCTGCCAATTTCTGCAGTGTAAATACTCCCACCATGGCCAATTTCAAGCTACCAAAGCCTTAACGATTAGTTTACAAAATTCCTGAATATTTAACAGTTGGCTATTACAAGCTGGTCTGAACCAGTTCTAACACCCGACACGCCTCTATGGATACCATACTCCCAAAGATCTTCCTTATCAAGATTTCTAGGAAATATTATTGGATTTGTACCATGCCTACCATTCCCTTCCTCAGTCTTGTGCCAGCACTCTAGAATGATTAAGGAAATGCAACATTCATTCATTCAACAAACATGAAGTATTGAAGAAGAATGAGGGCTGTGGGGGTGATTAAGGCACAATTCTGGTCTGTCATAGGTCTAGCTTCCCAGACACAGACGGGAGACACAGATTTGAGTGACTTACTAAAAGTATTGCCCAGGAACACTGGCAGGGTGGGGAAGTATGCCTAGCAGAGAGAGAGTGGACCAGCAGAGAAAGAGAGTAGGCCAGTGTGAATATCCAACCAGGTACCCTAGGGGGTGCCTTTGTGTCAGGCCTATTAGGGGAGTTCTGGAAAGAAAGCAGGGTACACTCTTAGCATGTTGATGGGGCAATATTTAAACTTCCTGAGTTTAGTATTTAAATTTCCTACCCTTGCCCATCAGTCATTACTTAAGGGTTGTCCCCTGAAGAACATCCATTTTCTGGTACTTTCAGCTCACCTCTGCTATAGGCACAGCTGGTTCCTATAGCCCCATCAAAAAACAGGTGAAAGCTGATGGGCAAAGGCACATCTGGAACCCAAGTACCTGAAAACAGTCAAGGGGTCTGAGGGTATGGAGCCCGCGAGGCTACTATCCTAGGAGTCACTCAATTAGCACTTGCTGAGCAGCTGCCATGTGCTGGACAAGCCCTGGAATGCAGGGGCTAGAAAGATAAGCACAAACACCCCAGGTCCCTGTTCTCCTGAGATAAATGATTTAGGGAAAAAGCACAGGGTCATGGGAGAGTGTAGACTGAAGCTAGACTAAGAATGGAGGCTGGAGTTAGGGAAGGCAGTCCTCTGTCTGACAGGGCAACCCTTGACTTTTCCTGTGCATTGTGAAATAGTGCAGGTGAATGGCTACTTCTACTCTGTCTTTTCTTTCCCCAGGCACTCGAAGGTCTGTGCAGAACTACAAGTACACCAAAACCACAAATTGCATATGCTGATTAAAAGTTCTTGGAATATTCACCAACTCCCCCAAATTATGTTTTCGTAATTATTACTATCCAAAGCTCTGCGCATCATTCTAGTCATTCATAACTATCCAATATACACTGATTCATGTAAATAACAGAAATGTTGGGAATTCCACCCTTTGTACTACCATGAAGCCTGTAGGTGAAGCCTGGGTGAAAACTTGACTGGATTACCTAATTAGCTGTGTATTCTTGGGAAAGTAGTTTAATATCTTTGTGTCTTACTTTCTTCAGGTGTTGCATAAGGAAATAGTACTGACCTATTGTGAAGAATCTTTTGTGAATGGATACAAAATGATGTTTGCAAACCGCTTAGTATCCTATCTGGATACTGCTAAACTCTACACTTAAAGATAAACAGTTATATTTAAGATATCTGTAACTTACATTACTGGATATTATACTTGACATAAGGATATCTCTGATACTTTTTAAGTGAAAAAGTGAGTTTATACATAAAGTAGTTTGAATAGATGTTCCCAAACTTCAATCTCAGAATTCTATACCTTTAGAACAATAAGGCTCAAAGAACATTTTTTAAAATCATGGGTTGGAAATAATTATGAATTTCATTAAAGCAGTAATAATAAAACCATTACATGTCAATATTCTGCGTTAACTCAGGCTACTGCTCTATAACAAAGTACCATGGTCTGGGCGACTGATAAATGAATTCTCACAGTTCTGAAATCTGGAAATCTTCAATCACGGTGCCAGCATAGTTGCATTCTGGTGAGAATACTTTTCTGTGTTACAGACTTTTGACTTTTTTTTGTATCTTCACATGGCAGAAAGAAGACTCTAGACACCTCTGGGATTTCTTTTATAGAGACACTAATCCCATTCATGAGGGTTTCACCTTCCAGACCTCGTTATTGCTCACGTCCTAATGCCCTTGCCGTGAAGGTTAGAATACCTGAATTTTGAGAAGCTACAATGTTCGGTCCATTACATACCTGTAGTGCCAGGAAGGCACGGAGCAGGTTCTCGATGATTCCCACAGACGGGTCAAGGAGGAGTCCTGGAGCCCTCGCTGGCTTTTCAGGGTTTTATTGCTCTTTATATCAGGGGCGACCAGGTACATGGCAGGCAGGGGGGCCAGAGGGGTGGGGTCCATGAGGCTGGCAGCCCTCCTAGCCCCTGGCACATCTCAGTCTCGGCTGCTTGCGTTCTCTCTTGCCTCTCTCTGGTGCTTATGCGGCTTCTGGCGTCCTCGTGACACAGCCCTTATACACCGCGGTCTCAGCCCAGGTGCACCCACTTGCGCATGCCCACTGAGGCACGCGTACAGGACTGCAGGTGTCCACCATCAACACCAATGGTGGGAGGGAAGAAAAGCCTGATCACTTTTTCCATTTACCCTACGACACCTATACCTTATTTTTATGAAAAAATACTATATATTCTAAGACCAAGAAATAACTAAAAAAGTAGTTTTATTGTCTTATATTTTTGCAGATCTTTTTAATGCTTGTCTTAATTTGTGATGTATTGTTTTAGTTGAAGTATATGAAAAAATCACACAGATGGAAAAGAAAGGAGGATTTTAATAGCCTTTTTAGGTAATTTTGACACTATACTAAAATTCAACAAGTGGTAGTTTTTAAAGGGTAATTGCAATATGAAATCTGAAAAGAGATCAATCAACTTTTTATAGTGGATTATAGTAAAATCAATTTGTCTAGATTGTGTTTTAAGTGGATCTTTTATCCAGCTATGATTTTGTAACAACATACAACAATCATTTGAAAAATATTGGTTTACTGTGTTTTGCAATCTTTCATATGTTGATATGCTTCATTCCACAATACCAAAATGTCACATTTGTTGATATCAACTTTGAGTTCATCAGAAAAGTCTTGAAACACATGGAAACTGTCAGCACCTAGTGAAAGATCCAGGTTTTCCAGAATTCCAATTTTTATCCAAAAGGTCAAAATCTTTTTTGGCAATAAATATCAATTATAGTCCTGGAAATGAGATGCCACTTTATTAATTTTTAAGAAACTGTCTGCCAAATTCCCAAGAATGAAAAACCAAAACTTGTCTGTCATACTTTCAAGTAAAAACAGTTTTCCATGGAAAATGTGTAACTTAAATAAGTAGGCAGAAGATTTTCCTTCAGACTATCCTCATATGTAAACAGGCGGAAGAAGTGCTTTGTGTAGACTTTCCATTCCATCACAAAGAACACTGAAAAAAAAAATGTGTTCTTAAGGGTAGAGATTTAATAAAACTAGTCATTTGCAATGCTTTATCTGGGAGAATCTTTAGAAAAATCTAGTTTCACTTAACTGCATGTGTGGAGGAAAAGAACATAGCACTGATACAGATACACATTGGTACTACCACCTTGATTTGTGCTAAGGCACTAACTTTAACCTCTGTGGCTTTTGCAACATCAATGAATATAATACCGTGAAAAAGGCAAATAATGTGCTAGTACTTTTATGAAAATAACTTTGACCCAAGGACTCTTTCAACAGTTCTCAGGACCTTAAGGTTTGGTCTGCAAACCACACTTAAGAAGTGTTGGCTTAGAAGAATCATTGAAGCATTTATTTTAAGGAAGAGGCATGTGAAACTAAAGACAATGGTGGTGGTGGTATGGGAGGTAGTAGGCCTTTTACTTGTCTTCATTGTAGTTTTTGCATTAATCATGTATCAAAAATAAAATAAAAGTTCTTTCCATCTTAGTAGAAGTATTAACAAGACTTTCATTTTGACCTCTGCTCCTATTTATCCATCTGAGAAATGGGCATCTCCTCCTTTAGGGGGGCAATGAAAGCAATGGTTCCCAGATTTGGAAGAGGCATTAGACTTGAGCTCTCTCCCACAACAAAACTGTGGGGAATATCAGTGGCGGTGACAAAGACGCCACACAGGTGGCAGTCTACAATCCAGGAGACAGTCTTCACCAGAATTTGACCCTGCTGGAACCCAGTCTTGGAACTGTGAGACTAAATTCCTGTTGCTTGTAAGGCACACAGGCTGTAGTATTTTAGGGCAACCTGAATGTACGAAATCATGCTAGGAAGCTACTTTGTGGCCACAAGTTCTGATGCACAAATAGAAAGAGCTGAGAGGGCCTCCCTGGTGGCACAATGGGTTAAGCAACACACTATGAAGCAAACTGCAGCCACTGCAGCATGAGTTTGATCCCTGCCGCCGGCCAGGGAGGGGACCCACATGGCACAGCAGACCTCTCCTGCCTCACCCACTGCTCCCCTCAGCAGTGTACTTCCGTTGATCTGCCTGTTCTGCTCCCTGCTCTCTGTGGTGAATCCTCTCACCCCCCACACACACACCTCGGCCTGTACCCCAGTGCACTGTATGCATAAATAAATAAATCTTTTTAAAAAAAGAAAGAGCTGAGAACTGGAGGGCTGGTCTGCAGCACGATTAGGAGAATAAAGGAGAGAAAGAGAAAAGCATTCCCCAAGGACCCAAAGAGAAAGAGGATAAAGCACCCATTTGATTTCTGCCAACTTTCCAATTCCCAGTACCATCTTATGAGGAATTTCTAGTCTTAAACGAGTCGGCACCCAAATGAATTCTTGCCCTAGGGGCCCACAGGATACCTAAATTCTCATAATTACTTTCTCTTTATTCAAGTTAGCTCGAGTGAGTTTGTTTTTGCCAAGCGAATTATCCCTGATTAAGACAACCCTGCCAGGAGAGGTGAGGGCGAGTCAGCAGTGCGGAGAAACTAGACTGCCTCTCCCCAAGGAAGTGCAGGGCAGAGTGAGGCTTACAGGATATTCTGAGAAGCAGCTTGTGTCTGTACTCACCCACACATGGAGCACAGGGCTCTGGGACAAGAGCAGAAAGCCAGGCTCTAAGTTAGGCTCTGAGGCCCTGGGCTTGTTCCTTAGGCTCCAGAGACCTCACTGTTGAGGCTGTGACATAGGATAACACTCTGAGGGGCTTGACTTAGTGCCTGGCGCATAGAAGGACTCAGTTTTGTCAGCATGGTGTTTCACCAAGGTGGGAGAGGGCTGGTGAGAGCCACAGTTCAAGCAGGACCATATCATTGAAGGGGCACGGACCAAACATAGGCGTTTTATCAAAAAGAAAGAAAAAGGGAAACTTAAAGAACTTTAAGCAAGCAAGTGGTGTGAACAGGTTACCAAAGGAGCTTTTAACCAGAGGGACTTTGTCTATCTCCTTGTAGCGGCAGGAAGGGCAGCACAGGAGCAAGGTTCGGGATGGTTCTTAGCAGACGGGTCAAGGAAAGGGAGTCTTGGAGCCCTCGATGGCTTTTCATGCTTTTATTGATCTCTATATCAGAGGTGGCATCAGGTACATGGCAGGCATGGGGGCCGGGGGGCCGGGAGGCTGGCAGGCCTCCCAGCCCCCGACGCATCTCACCCTCTCGGCTGCTTTGCTGCTGCTGCTCGCGTTGGTCAGTACTGTCGGTCCTGTCGGTCGGTAGTGGCGTCCTCATGATGCCCCGCATTTAAGCCCATGTCCAACTCAGGTGCGCCCACTTGCGCATGCCCACCCTGGAATGCTCCTACACCCCTCTACCTTCACCCGCTCCATCTGTACCTTCGAAACATACCTGGTTACATTTGGCAGTGTCTGAAGGCACTGTTGTTAAAACTGGAGAGGGGATGCTACTGGTACCTAGTGGTTAGAGTCCAAGGATGCAGCAAAACACCATATAACACATAGAACAATTGCAAGCAACAAAGAATTACTCACCTAAAATGTAAATGGTGCCGCGGTTGAGAAAGCCTGGATTAATGTATCAGAAAGAAAAGAAATTAACCACTTCCCATACTGGACCTTAGTTTTCACATCTCTCGAAAGATGCACTGGAAAGTGTTAAATGTTATGTTCCTTCCGCAGGAATCTGCATTTCTTTCCACTGCAATTGACCCTCTGTCCGAGCCCTTCTTACACCAGCTCTCTGGCCCTGATTCCTCTGAGCCTTTCATTATAGACAATCCTCATGGAGCCAGGGAGTTTCTAAGAACATAAATTCAGGATCCAGGTCCCTCCTCCACCATGGGATGGAATTCTTGGCAACATCCCTTTCCAGCTATGAGATCCCAAGTAATTTTCTTTGCCTGGCTGAACCTCTGTTTCTCCATCCATAGGACGGTACTGAAAATAGCACCTCCCTCTTCGCAGAGTTCTGAGAATTGGAAAACCCTTTATCCAGCTCCTGGCTGTCCGAGGTGCTCCATCAGCATCAGTTACAGACTGTGAGATTGAGAAACACAGGGAAACTCGTAAGAGATGCACTTGGTTGCTGTTTGAATGTTTTCTTGGCGGATGCTGATGACAACCTCCACCCCTCAGAGGGACTCGGGGACACATACTCCCTTGGATATTTGCTGAGCTAATCAGGACAGGAGCAGCCCTCCTCAGTGTGGGCCCCCAGACTCGGTGCCTCAGGGGCTGGCGAGGTGATGGCAGGCTGCAATGTTGATCAGCAACTTAATTAATTACAAAACTGGATGGGACCAGAGACAGGGAAATAAGCAATGCTTCCTTCAGAGAGGCTGGATGGCAGACCCAGGAGACTATGTACTGCGCCCCAATTTCAGTTCAACCACGAACTTAGGCAAGATGTTACTTTACTATCTCTGTACCTCAATTTCTTCATCTGCAGAAATAAAGACATGGCGATAATAATAACACCTACTGGAAGATGTGCTCTGACAATTCAGTGCACAAGCATCAGCACCTGGCACAGATTAAAAACTAAGGCTGTCATAGTTTCCAGATGCTGTTACCATTCTAAGAATAAAAGCAAATAATCTCATCAGCCTGGGTTATGAGGATAGCCTGGGAACTTGTTAGAATGCAAACACTTCGGCTCCAGCTGCCAAATCAGAAACTCTACATTTACTAGCTGTGTAACCTCAGTTGGAAAAATTAACCTAAGCCACTGATCCCTTGTCTATAAAATGGGGATTATAACATCATCTACCCTGTCTTCTGCTCAGTTCTCTGGGGTGATATTGACCTTCTGTCAATTTCTAGTCTACCTCAGGACCTTTGTACCTGCTGTTCCTTCTGCCTGGAAGGCTTACTTCTTGGCTCTCCCCATGGCTGACCCATGTTATTGTTTAGGCTTTACCTTAAATGTCACCTTTTAAAGAGGTCTTCATAAAACTTTCCTTGTCAACCCATCCATCCCCCATTACTCCATGTCTCTAAAGATTATATATTTCTCTCCTGCTGCTAAACATAATCTACAACTACTTTTTTTTTTCTGAATCTATTTGCTGCCTGTTGTCTTCCCCATCAGTATCTAAACCCTAAGAAGGCAGAGATTGGGTCTTTCTGCACAATGCCTGGGCATACAATGGGTTTTCCAGCAACATTTATAGAAGCAATGAATGAATGGGTCATATAATGTACATAGACAGAATGCTCATCACAGTGCTGGACTCATGGTGAAGACCCCATAATAAAAATAGTATGTAATATTACAAAACAGAAAACCATGCAGCCCTGGGCATCACGACTGGGACATTACCTTTACAAATGGCTCCTTGAATAACGTAGAGGCTAACACCAGCCTTTCCATCCACAGCTCATGTCTGTGTGACCCTCTCGCCCAATCATGCATTGAGGCTGTGCTGAAGAGACCGCCTCATTAATATCTGAAAAGAGCTGTCATGTTGCTATCACCCAGCCCAAGCCATCATGTGCTCCAAATTAGTTTCTGCCATTTTATACAACATAACATACATTTGTTAACTTTTCAGACAGTAAACACCACCTGCAAAGTGCCTTTAATATTTAATGTAACTATAAATTGTTTTGAAAATAAATTCAGCCCTGTGGGAAAGTAGCAGAAGGAACAGGAAACAATCCAGGAAGCGGCTCCTGGTGGGCAGGCCTCAGATGATTCTGTGCCCCCAGGCACTCCAGTGCCCTGAGCTTGCCGCTTTACTGGGTCTGTGGGCAATGCCTCTTCGCTCCCTGCTTTTAATTCCTGATAACGCTTCCTTGGTTCCGCAGAGGACATGGTGACCAGTCTATAAGGCGCCTTTCAACCACAACCAACCTGGGACAGAGCTGGTCAGCCAACAGGAGCCATGGCTTCAGGAGCGGGCCAGGGAAGAGTGGTTAGCGACGTTCTTTTGGTCAAACCAGGGGCTAGTGCCCTGTATTTTAATTGGCTTGTTTTTTCTCCTTCCTGTCTAAACTTCTTTTTATTCATTGGACTAGGATAGGGTTTCTGAAAGATTACTGAGCCTTTTTTTCCCCTTACTTCCCTCATAAGTCATATTGGGGTACTAGTAGTATCTACTGCTCGCATCAGGTAATTTGCATGGCTGAGCACATGTGAAGCAGCTAGAGCAGTGCCCACCATACATCTGTGGTGGCTCTGACGGGCTCTGTGCAGTCCCCTCACCCAGCCCCCTTCCATCCCACTCAGCTGTGCTGGCCTCCCAGGGCCTGAGGCTCCTGCTTCCTCCCACCACCCAGCCTTTATATCAGCTGTGTCCTCTTCCAGGAGCTCTTTTCCTTCCTTTTCTTTGTTGGGTTAACTTCTGTTTCTCTCAGCTATCAACTCAATCAACTAAAATTGGTTGGGGAAAAAGGCAAGTTCTCTCCTCTATGCAATCTCAGTGTTATTGTAGAGACTGAGGGACTCCCCAGGATCCCCAAACTTGCATGTTCTAAAAAGGTTCGGCCATCTGTCACATAAAGACAAAGCACACTCTTAGAGGGAAAGGACTTTAAGACAATAGTGCACAGAGAGAAGAAGGTATAATAGTTCCCCAGTGAAACACCAAAGTTAGGGGCCTCCCTGGTGGCACAGCGAGTTGAGTTCAACTTCACAGCCACGCTGTGAAGCACTGGCAGCACCGCAGTGCGAATTCGATCCCTGGCCAGGGAAGGGGCCCACATGGCACAGCAGACCTCTCCTGCCTCTCCCACTGCTCCCCTCAGTAGTGTATTTCAGTGGATCTGCCTGTTCTTCTTTGGTGAATCCTCTCACCTCCCACAACTCTGGCCTGTACCCCAGCTCTTGTATGCATAAATAAATAAATCTATATAAAAAAAGAAACACCCGAAGTTACCGCCCCTTGAGCAGTATGAGCAAATGTCCAGCCAAATAGGGGTGATGGAAAGTAAGGCCGCCGAGTTCCAACAGAATGCCACAAACCTAAGGCAGCTTCTGGCAAGGAACCATAGGAAAGGGGCCGGGTAAGTCTGGGATGAAAGGAGCAAAATCAAAGTAGAAATCAAAGTCTGCCAGTCTACATTCCCATACGTCTCTCCCTGTGGACTTCTTCCACGTCCCTGGCTCCCAACTCCAAAGCTGAGAAACAAGCAGCTCTTCTTCGTATGTCTCTATCCATGTGCCTCTTCCAACTCTCCTCTCCGACATTCTTCAACTTCTCTCTGCTCAATTCTGCCCTTCACTAGGCGGGACAAGGAGCATGGAATCTCCCCCCTTTTGGGAGATTACTCTCTAACAATTCCTCCCTTTTCATTTTTCCTAACCATTTCCATGGTGGTGACAATCTGGAAGTGCAGCCTTAGGAGACAGTGTCATTCCGAGTTCCAGTGTATTCAAAAGAAATAGCATTTAGTCACTAGGTCTTGTCTGTGGAAGGCCAGTGTGGGGAAGTTCTCCCTTTTGAATAGCAGTTGAGCAATCAAAGCCAAAAGGAAAAAAAAAAAAAATCGGGAGGCATTTAGTCCAACAAATTAGCAAACAGAATATCAGAGAATTCCAGCAAGAAAAAAGTCTTAACGCTGGTTCTACTTGTTTGAAATAATTTTTTCTCTACCTTGATCCCAATTCTATCCAATAGTACAGCAAAATTCTATTGCAAACTAAATCTATTTCCAATCCATTTTAACTATTTTTGCATAAACTCCAAGGGCAGAAAAACCAAGCAGAATTTTGTTGGCTTCGTTGGAATATGCCACGTGGATTAGAGTGCGCTCTCAATATACTGTCCCTGCAGGCTTTGGGATCAAAGCCAAGTCGTACCAGGCTCCACTTGAGGTTTTCTCTTCTCAGATTCCCAGGCCTTTTTCTCGGGTTTTCCAGACTTGACAATGGAGGCAAGCATCCCCCACCATCACGGGAGTTCTTTGGACCCTACAAGCAAAGTGGCAGGATCTCATTTTTTTGACTCAGCTAAAATTCAACTTCTAGAAAAATTTTAATCAAAGCCACATAAGAAAACATATTTCTAATTCTCTAAGGAGAAACAAAATTCTGTATTGAGATTATGCAAAGATAGACACATTGTCACAAGTGTTAAAAACCATTACCACTTTTTTCCATAAAATGTTATCAAGGGGAGAGAGAAAATGAAAACATAAGTTAGTCCTGCTCACAAAAATACAATTTAACATTGCTGCAGATTCTGATCCACTAAAAGAAGGGAAAAGTTTCCCTTGAGTCAAAATAAAGGAAACACAACAAAAAAGTATTGTTTTATACAGCAATTCATCAAAACCTTGTTCATTTCCAATAGTATATTCAGTCCTATGTAGAAAATAAAGACATGGAACTTTGTTCCACATTATAACTTAACGGTATTATAGAACAATCAAAAGCCATAAAATGTACATATCAGACACAAAAATTTTTCACATAAATTGGATTGATCAGTAATGTCAAAGTTAAACATCTCTCCCAAGCAACAATGCTTCCGATTAAGTTCCCGTTTGTCAGGTAAATGCCAGATAGGTAAATTCTTCTAATGTCTTTCCCATGAGGAAAGGGAGACGTCTGATGGTGCCTCTCAGGGGCCCTACTGAGGTGCCACAAAATGTCCTCTGATCAACCAAATAAAAGAACCACAAAAATTTCCTTCAATTTAACTTCTGGGAAGCTTTATTATCAAACCATAACTGTTTATTTTGATCCCATAACTGGGCCCTTTCAGCTTTCCAAAAATAATCTTAAATTTACCACCCCCCATTTCACCCAATATTATAAAACTTTATGTTGTCAACAATAATCCAGACTCAATACATGCTTAAATGCATGTGTTTTAAACCAACCCATTAAGCTTCAAGTTAGACTCCGTTATACTTCTGAGCTCAAAATTTCCTTTTTCCTTTGTTTATACATATTTGAGACCAATTGTGGTCCCCATGGAATTCCCACAACCATTTCACCAGTGCACCATCACCTCAGTCCCTTGTGTCCTTTCTGCCCTCATCCCATTCCCTGCCCCTCCACACACAAAGTGTTTCTGATTGTCCTTGTCTTGTTTTTGTTGTGTTGTGGGTTTTTTTATTGTTGTTATTATTCTTTTTTGTTTGTTTGTTTTGTTTTTTATTAAAATATTTTAAAATTTACATATACTTGCCATTAATTGTAATCCCCATGTATTCCCCATCACCATCTCACCAGTGCACCATCACC
>JAGFMF010011868.1:3228690-3255921 GCA_019455555.1 Galemys pyrenaicus | reverse complement strand
TGTGGAGAAAAAGGAACTCTCTTACACTGCTGGTGGGAATGCAAGATGGTCCAACCATTATGGAAAGCAGTATGGCGGTTCCTCAATCGACTAAGAATGTTGTTATTATTCTTTTCCTTGGCCCCTTATTTGATTCCGTCATATTCCTCCTAGGAGTGAAACTATCGGCATTTTTCTTTTGCCTTCTGACTTATTTTGCTGAGCATAATCCCTTCTAGCTCCATCCATGTTTTCACAAATGATTCCAGTTTATCTTTTTTGATTGCTGAGTAGTATTCCATCGTGTATATGCACCACATCTTCTTGATCCAATCATCTATTTTTGGTCATTTAGGTTGTTTCCAGGTCCAACCTATTGTAAATAGTGTGAGCTCAAAATTTCTATGGGTACTGTGTGTACCAGGACACCTCTGTATAGAGGTGTAGAGGCCAGGACATTAGACCCAAAGGGAAGACACACAACTTACAGACTTTGACAGTTCCCTTAGTTGTCATGTAGTCCACATGGAATATCTTACACAACTTCAGTTTTACTCATAGGCCCAGAAAAAGAACCTCCCAAAAATCAAAGCTGAAAAAAAAAAATATCTAAAGGTAAAAGCCAAAATCAAGATTGAGGGTTTTCTTTTCAAAGTACCAAAATCAAACTCCTAAAAATGGTGGTGTGTTGCCAGCAGGAGTCACTTGATTTCAGTTGTCATCATATTGTTACAGGGCAGGGAGAGGGGCATTTCAGAACTCTCAAACTTGCCCGCTTTAGATGGGTTTTGCTATTCGCCACATTAAGGTAAACTCATAGGGTTTCCCTGGTGGCACAGTGGGTTAAGCAACACACTATGAAGCAAACTGCAACCACTGCAGCACAAGTTCGATCCCTGCCGCTAGCCAGGGAGGGGACACATATGGCGCAACAGACCTCTCCTGCCTCACCCGCTGCTGCCCTTGGCAGTGTGTTTCAGTCAGTCTGTCTGTTCTGCTCCCCACTGTCTTTGGTGAATCCTCTCACATCCCGCGACTCTGGTCTGTACCCCAGCTCTTGTCTGCATAAATAAATAAATCTTTAAAAAAAAGATAAATACATAAAACTTTTAATGGGAAGGAACTATAATACAATTAGTATTATACAATTAGTAAATAATACAGAAAAGACAAAGAATATAGTTACTAAATTAAACATCTAAAGTTACCCATCCCCTCAAGGGTAAAATTCTAGCCAAATAGGATTGGTCCAAAGTAAAGCCCAAAAACCTGCCACAATTTTAAAGTACTTTTTGGTGGAGACTCATAGAAAAGGGTCAGAAAGAGACAAAGTTGGGAGGAAAAGAGCAAGATTAAAATTAAGATAACAGCTGCCATTGTTAGGCCTCCCTGGTGACACAAGGAGTTGAGCACCACACTGTGGAGCTTTCGCAGCCACAGCAGAACAAGTTGGATACCCGGCCAGGGTGGGGACCCACATGGCGCAGCAGACCTCTCCTGCCTTGCCCGATGCTCCCCTCAGCAGTGTACATCAGTGGATCTGCCTGCTCTGCTTCCCTCTCTGTCTCTGGTGAATCCTCTCACCACCACCCCTGCACCTCTGGCCTGTCCCCCAGCTTGTATATGTATAAATAAATAAATCTTAGAGACCAAAAAAAAAAAAAAAAAAGCTGCCTTTGTTTAGCTCCCCACAGGTCTTTGACCCGCATCTGTTTTAACCAGTCCAGGACCAAAAAGCAAGTGCGGGATTTTTAACACTTCTCTCTGCTCTACGTGCCTCCTCCAGGTCTCCTTGATGCTCTCCATCCTGCTTCCTTTTTCCATCCTTCCTACCTTAGCCTTCTCTCTAGCATCTTCTTATCCCTGCTTAGCCCTACCCTACTTAGCATGGGGCAGGGATCTTGGAACTTCCCCTTTTATTGGAGACCACTCCATTACAATACCAGTATATACCCAAGACTTTGGAAACAGGAAGAAAAATGTCAGTCAGAGCAATTACAAAGGAGACTCATGGCCTTGTTTATCATCTCAAGGGTTTTCAGTGTTCAAGCCTGCGTATTAGAAGTCAGTCCGCAGGCATCCTCTACAGAAGCTGAAAGAGCAAAATCAAATTAACTTTCAGTCAAAAGGAGTCATCTCCTTACTTCCGCTAGCCCCAAGCATGAAATCCTGGAAGATCCTAGGACAGAGCTAAAAGATCCAATTCAAAATCAAAGTACAAATCAAGTCCTCAGAACTAGGAAGGGATGACAACACAGGTATCAAAACCGCGTGTTGCTGCCTTTATGCAAAAACATGTCATGAGGAAGGGCCTACCAATCTGGAGGTTCTGGACTGTTTTCTGGAGCCCCAGAGGGCTATACTTGCCAAATGGAGTGCTTTCCGAAGTAGACCTTCCTCAGTCTTAGAATCTTTGTCATTCACCAGCAGTCAAACAAATCCAAGAATTCAAATGGCAAATATGCCTGAAACATGGGGTAGATAAAATTTCCCAATAGCAAACTCCTTCAAACTTAATACAGATAAAAACTCTTTAATTTTTCTGATCTAAATTTAGCAAAACTGTCACTACAAATATCCACTGGGGCTTCAAGACAATGACCATTTTACCTCTTAATCTCAAAGCTCCTTCTAACTCAGCCTCCAGTCATAGATTTGCTAATTTAAACCTTCACTGAGCTTTGTTGGCATAGTAAACCCCCTGAGGCAGAGATCACAAGCAAAAGCCTAAAGTCACAGAACTGAAATTATGCTAACAAAAAATGGCACAAAAGGAAAGAAAAAATAATCAAAACCTCGAATTCCGGAGCAGCCTGCCATCAAATGCTATCTTGGAAACATTCTTAGAAGAAAGAGCAGATGCCATATTTGATCTGGCCTTGTGGTTACAACTTACTGCCATCTTTTGAGTAAAACTGATACAACAATGCCTCTCCTGCTTGGGAAAGGTGCTTTTCCCCCTCTAAGTTTCTTTAATCTTAAATAAGACTTACAGTTACAAAGGTTAAAACTAACAGTGGGGAAACAGCAGGTTAGGGTGGAAGAAGGGCACCACACCCGCCAGAGGAATCTGCACATACATCCATAGCTAGTGTTAGGGGGCAAGGCAGTCCTGAAGGGATTACACAAATAGGTTTATGGCTCCAACCCCCACTCCAGACCAACAATATCCTAGAACCACAAGTCCTATAAGGTCATTATCGAAGAGTGGATCACTGTGACCTGAGAGTAGAGTTAAGCAGCCGGACTGGCTATAAAACCGGACTTGTGGGCCTTGGAGGCTCTTTGTTGGGAGCTATCTCTCAACATGCCAGTGGGTTCCAGCTCGGAGAAACTGGTAGGACATTTACAGATTTGTCTCCCTCTCTTCTCCTTGTGTTATTCATTATTTTATTTCCCCTTCCTTTGTAAATAAAACCCTTTATTAACCTTTGCCGTGTGTGCCTGCAGTTGGTGCTTGTTATAAGAGCCTTTCGAGTACATGGGTGAGGACCCAGACAGGCAAACCCACATTATTTCAGGGTTGCCCTGTAACAGTTTCACCAGCGCTCCCTGTTCAGCAGCACGCAGCGAGTTCCCCAGGCAAGTTTCTCCATGAGGCAGAGACGTTAGTTATTTTAAAGAGCAGGTTTATTAGGGGAAGGTACAGAAGAGTAAAGGACACTGGCATAGACACAAGTGGCAGGAAGAGCTGCCCCGAAGGGACAGGTTTGCTGAGAGAGGCCTGCATGAGAGAGGTTGCAGGCGGGTGGCCTTGAGGAGAGCTGCCACCACCGAGGGAGATGAGTGAAGAGAAGCCCTGGCAGGGTACAGGACACGAGCAGGCAGGAGGCTGCTGCCCTGCAGAGGAGAGAGTTAAGAAAAGCACCTGCATAGTCACAGGTGGGCAGAAGGACAGCTGCCCAGTTGTGGGAGCAACATTAAGTTTTTGTCATCTTTTGGTAGAGAGGGGCTCATCTCAGTGAGTGGATAGTTTATTCCTTCACATTCAGGGCTGTGCTCTTGACACTCCCTATAGCAGTCTGATTTTTTTTTTAAGATTTATTTATTTATGCATACAAGCACTGGGGTACAGGGCAGAGGTGTGGGGGGGTGAGAAGATTCACCACAGAGAGCAGGGAGCAGAACAGGCAGATCAACAGAAGTACACTGCTAAGGGGAGCAGTGGGCAAGGCAGGAGAGGTCTGCCGCGCCATGTGGGTCCCCTCCCTGGCCGGCAGCAGGGATCGAACTCGTGCTGCAGTGGCTTCATAGTGCATTGCTTAACCCGCTGTGCCACCAGGGAGGCCCAGCTGTCTGATCTTTATCTGGGTGTTGTGCTTCTTGATCTGTGTTGACCCCAAGGGTCTTGGTTAATGCTAATCCCTTCTACCCCTTCCTCCTTGAGTGGTACATGTTCTTCACCTGTGGTGTCTCCTCGTCATTCTCCATCAATATGTAACCTAAAAACTCTGGCTTTGAGCTGAGATTCCTGTCCCAATGAGGCCTGAATGAGTGGTGGACATTGATGCCATCAATTGTACCAGGGTCAGGATAACCAGGTAGCTGATAACAAACTCTGGGAGCTGAATCAGACAAGTACAAAGACTATCACCTATGACGGGCTGTTTGCTTATGACTAACACTTTTTATCTAACTCATTATAAAAAGGCCAGCTTGAGATGAGAACGGCCCTTCCATTCTCACACACCAGTGGCCATGGGAAAACTGCCTCTCCTTCCTCTCAGATCCAGTGGCTACAGGAGAACGAGCTCTTCAGGGTGTTATGCCTTTGGTCATTCAGAACAGCGGCCAGTGATCTGAAAAATAAAAGTGCTCATAGGTTCAATTTCTGTCACTGCTTATTTAAGGCTTTTTGGTAGTGACAAGCAGCAGAACCTGGGCCTATTCCCAGTAACCTGTTTTTTTATTCACATGTCTCTAGCTCCAAGTTTCCTCCAACTTTCCTCTTGGAGACTCCAGCTTTTCCTTCCCACCCAATGAAGGGTGGGAACAGGGACATGGAACTTCCCCTTTGCACGAAGATTACTCTCTAAGGACAGGCACCAACTAAATCTTGACAACGGAGGTGGGAATTCTCTGATGAACCCACACCAGGCCATCTGCCCACTTGGGACTGGGGCCAGAAGACGTGGGCTTGTGGCTCCATCACAGCCATGTGCTGGGCACAGATGGACTGAGCAATGGCTCAGAGGATGGGCAGATAAAACCATAACATTGTGGTGTGTGTCCTGGGACAGTGTCCCAGAAACCACGTGAGGATCCACTGTGGTGGCTAGTTAGGCAGTATTGTTACAGGGCAGAGAGAGGGGCACCTCAGAACCCCCAAATCTGCCTTCTTTTAATGGGTTCTGCCATCCGTCGCATCAAGACAAAAATACAATATCTTTAATACAATAAACAATACAGAGAAGACAGAGAATATAGTTACTAAATCAAACATCCAAAGTTACCCATCCCCTCAAGGGTAAAAGTCCAGCCAAATAGGGTTGGCCCACACACAGCAAGGCCCAAAAGCCCACCACAAGTCTAAAGTGCCTTTCAGTGGAGACCCATAGAAAAGGGTCAGAAAGAGTCAGACAGATCTGGGAGGAGAAAAGCAAAATCAAAATCAAGATTAAAAATTGCCACAGGTTTCTCACCCACATCTGTTTCAACTAGTCCTGGACCGAAAAAACAAGGAGTTTCATCACATTGTTAGGGGGAATGGATTACACAGATGGGTTTATGGACTCCAACCCCCACTCCAGACAACCAATCGATAATATGATTATCAAAGAGTGGATCACTGGGACCTGAGGGTGGAGTTAAGCAGCCAGGCTGGCTATAAAACCAGAGAGGTGAGTCTTGGGCCCTCTCTTCCTTCCTTCTCTCTGCTCCATGTGCCTCCTCCAAATCTCCTTGCTGCTCTCTATCCTGCTTCCTTCTTCCTTCCTTCCTCTCTAGCTTCTTATCCTTGTTCAGCTCTACCCTACTTAGGGTGGGGCAGGGATCCTGGAAGTTCCACTTTTCCTGGGGACCGCCCTGTTACAGTCCAATAGCTCAGTCATTTCTTTCAATAAAACCAAGAAAAAGTGGGGGGAAGCACTGCTTGTCTGAGTCATTTTGCTTGTCCATGGACCCCTGTGCAGACATGCTTATTTGTCATCCCAGGACCAAGCTGGTGCAAAGGCTGATCTTCCAACAGCTGGACTCCACATGGGGCCTCTTTACCAACAGCTGTGACGTTGGGAAGGATCCTAGGGAAGCCTGACTCAGGAATCCTGCCTTCTCTCCCACTGTGCATAGACAGAAGAGAAGGAGCATAATTTCCAACAAAACACCCAAAGCTACACAGACCTTGTGGGTAGTGTTGGCTCAAAGCAGGGCCACTGAGGCCTGAAAATTTGCCACAAGTCTAAGGCACCTTTTGGAAGGCAGCCATAAATTTAGAAAGGGGAAGAAGGAAAGGAGTAAAATCAAAACCCAAGTTGAGATAAAGGCTGCCACTGTCAGCCTTCCCATGTTTGGCTCACCCAGATCTCTGTCTCTTTCAAGTGCTGCTTCCCATGTTCCCCAAGTCCTTGGTGCAAGTCCAAGGCCAGGAAGCTTAAGTCTGCTCCATGTGCCTCCTCCAGGTCTTCCTCCTCCAGCTTTCTCTACAGGTCCTTTTGAGCTCCCCCTTCTGCTCAGCTCCACCTTTCCTTAGGTGAGGGCAGGGAACCAGGAACTTCCCCTTTCTATAGGGATTACACTGTTACAAAAGAACTTTAATAGGATTAGTGGAGAGAGAGAGAGAAGAAAGGATATAGTTTCTCAATGAAGCACCCAAAGTTACACATTCCCCTCCTGGGTAAATGCCCAGTCAAACAGGGTTGGCCCAAAGCAGGGCCACTGAGGCCGGAAAACTTGCCACAAGTCTAAGGCACCTTCCTGCAGGGAACCACAGAAAAGGGGTAGAAGGGGCCAGGTAAGTCTGGGATGAAAGGAGCAAAATCAAGTCAAAAGTCGCCATTGTCAGCCTCCCCACAGGTCTCTCACCCATGTCTCTTCCAATTGTCTCTACATGTCTTGACTCCACGTGTCTCCTTTCACATCCCGCAAGTCCCTGGTGCAAGTCCAAAGCTGAGAGGCAAGCACACTTTTCTCTTGACACGACTCTCTGCGCCAGATGTCTCCTCCAGTGCCTGTCCTCCAAATGTTCTGCATCGTCACCAGGCCTTTTAGTTACACCCCTCCTTAGGGGTGCCAGAGAACAGGGAACCTCCTTTCATGGAGATTACTCTTTAACAGAACGAAGTTAGGGCTTGTTTACGTGAGGGCACTGGTTCTCAAGTGCAGCTGACATTGGAATCATCTGGAGAGCTTTGAAAAATACTGGTGCTTGGGTGTCACCCAGAGAGATGCTAATGCATCTGGTCTTGTAAAACACAGCTAGGCATCATGGTTTTGTTTTAAGTTCCCCTGGTGGTTTTGATGTGTTAAGGTTGAGAATACTGTGTTAAAGGAGAAACACTTGCATAAGAGAATAAACTATATTTTAAACCGTGGTATTTTAGTTTTGTTAGTAAGAGACTGGCACAACTCCTTACAATCAGATCTAATTTTGGAGATGAATCACTTCCATCTTTTAGGGTTTTCAGAGCAGCAATCACAAAGAGTCCGCAGGAGCCCTGGGCACATCCTACCTTGTTCAACAGCATATTCGGGTAGATTGAATTAAAGCTGAATGGTCAGAGCGGTGAAATATTTAACTACGATTTTCTGTCCCTTCATCCGCTGTACACAACAGTTGTGTAGCTAAATATAAATTCCAGGATTAAAATAAATATTTTAATTAAATAGTGTGATGTGGTGCTTGGATCAATACATGTTTGTTTCTATAAGTGAAATACATCGCGAGGGTCATCAGAGACCCTCCCTTGGACCCTCCCATGGACTCTCCCTTCCACTGGCCCAGGTGCCCTCGCTGCCTCGGCCACCTGAGAGGAGACCACAGGGCGGAGCTCTGCGCTGCTGAGAGCACTGGTTTAAAATAGCAGGTGCCTGGGTTCGAATTACAGTTCTATCACTTAAAGCTGAGCCTTCTCGGGTAAGTCACCTGACCTGTCTACCATTCAGATATCCCCTGTGGAAAATGCAGTTCCTGGTTCCACCCAGGACCCAGGACCGCAGTGACGACGCACATCAGTGGACCAAAGAAGCACTTAGCATTGTACCTGAGATGTAGTGAGCGGGAAAGTTCAGCCATCACCCTCAGGCTGGCCAGTTGCTCTTCCTGGACGTGGGTCCTTCCTCAGGGGGCGGGGGAGAAGCCAGTGGGCGGTAAGTGGAGGGGGCGCTTCTTCCTTCCATTTATGGACACCAGTGCCCAAATAGGGCCGCTTTTATGAAGAGGGTGCTAAATGAGCAAACACATGTCTGGAAATAAAGGTAATTCATCCCTGGAGAGATACCATCTCCCAGGTTCAGGGGTTAATGGGCTCGGAGGATTCATAACAGGCAGTGCCTGAGACAAATTGGCGGAGCAGCTATTGTTCCTGAGACAGCCCTTCAGCTGGGTCCCATTTATTAGCATGACTGCCCGAGAGAAAAATTAAAAGGCAAGCCCCCTCAGAGATAACGGAAATAGAGCACAAGGGGCAGAATGCCCTGGAAGTTTGAGCTGGCGACAGAGAGGCCGTGCTTCTTCATCTGCTGCCAACCTCCAAACAGGGAGCTCTGGAGGAGCCTGGACGCCAGCCAGCATGCCGGCGTGCGCGCCTCGGTAAATATGGGAGCTGCCAAGAGCCGGCCGTGGAAAAGCACTTACAGACGAGAGGCCAACACATGGCAGCCATGACCCTCTGTGATCGTGAAAATGCATCGTGGAGGAAGATGAGAGGAAACAAACCATTCTCTTTGGGGCTGTTCATCTGGAAGTGTGTGGCCAGGAGTGTTATTGCAAATAAATGTGTCCAGCCCAGCAATGTCTGGGAGTAATTGGATGTTTTCATTCCCGTTGAAGCTTGGGGAGAGCTCCTTATACAAACACAGGCCCCAAAAGCCACAACAGACCCTCCCTGCTGTGTGCTGCTTCTACACTTCACTGCCTCTGGATTGGTTCAGCTCATTTCTAGGGCAGGACAGGCAGTGGTGAGTGCTTAAGACTATGGAAACTTTTGAGTGGGGGTGTGAGCCTGGAAGAGAAGACAGTCCTTGCAGACACATGGGCATCGTGGAGGACCAGATGGAGTGCAGGCCTCTGTAGAGAGTCATTTCTATGGGGTTTCCCAAATTTGGGCCCCGGCACCATTTTTACTCTGGAGTGTTGGCTAATCACATAGTTCCTGGGACCTACTCCAGGTTCCCTGAATCAGATTCCTTGGGAGTGAACGTGGGAACCTTGGATTTTAATAGTTTCCTCGGAGACTCCTAGGTACACAAAAGCAGTGGCTCTCATGCTTGAGCTTGCATCAGAATCATCCAGAGATCTCGCTAAACATAGACTGCAGAGCCCCATATCAGCAGCCAGCCCTGACTAGGAAGGTCAGGGTAGCACCCATGCCATTGCAATTCTGATAAGCTTTGCTGCTGCTCCTGGTTCAAGCAGCACTGTATTCAAGATTGCAAGCCATTGGTACTCGGTCTGAGCAAAGTCTTATCTGCCAACAGAGATGTAATAATAATCCCAACTGGGCGCCCCATCTTCCTGTCCTCAGGCATCACAGAGTCTGGGAGTCAAGACCTTTCTGCTCCTGGAGGAGCCCAAAGATGTCACAGGAAGAGTTTGTGCTGGGACTTCACTTGCAGAAAAGAAGATCCTGGGCAATGTTTCTCAACAGAGTGAGAATTTAAACATAGCCCAGTGCCTGACAAGAGCACTGGACCGATTAATTTAATTTAGACTCTTCGGGGCCAGGATCTGGGCATCATCGGGGTTTTGAAGTCCCCTGGGGAGTCCAGTGTACAGTCACAGTGGAAAGCCATCTACAAAAGTTATTAGCCCTGACCACCATGAGAATCCCCCAGGGAGTGATGAGGCGCACTCCAGCCCTGCCCACCCTTCTTCTGAGATTCCAAATTCTTGATCAGGGATAGAGCCTGGGCATTGGCATTAAAACAAGAGACTTCAGGTGATTCCCATACAATGGTGGGCAGGGTGCAAATCCAGTGGTCTGAAAGGGACACAGGAAGCTATGGATCTTGAGAAAGATAAGGGCTGGGACAGACCAGGGACTGGATTCATTTAGGTCACCAACCACTGATGATGATCATAAAGCATGTCTCAATAGCATAAAACAGTCTTGTGAAGTGTGATCAAAGCAAATTCCCTGCCATTAGAAAAAACTGAAAACAGAAGGTTTCCACAGTGACCTGAGGAGACATTTGCTGGGGTCATGGAGGACAGAAGTGTCCTCGGAAGACATCAGACCTGCCTGACCTGGGTGCTATTTTAGTTTTCTAACGTTGGGGGGCTGAAGGGACTAGGTCTCTGTAGTTTAATGCATTTAAACACACACATTCTGGACAGTTCTAATGCACATTATAATTACAGAACCACTTGCATGAAGGATGGGGGGTGGGAGGGAGGGATGTCAGACCACAAAAGGGAGAGTTCTTTGTTATCTTTGGTTTACCTGAAGTCTCTGCTCGGCACACAAAGCAGAATCTGTTTCTTGGTCCATTAAATAGAGCTGACTTCACTCACAGGAGTCTGAGTGTTACACCCGGTTGTCTCTGCTTTGATGTGTTTTTTTGCCTTTCTATGAGGATAAACTAGACTGCTGGCAAAAAAAAAAAAAAAAAAAAAGTCTCTCTGGAGAATTCTAAATCTCCTCACTAGAGATTTAGGCTGCCCATCCCAACAATGATGAACGTTTGATGTCCCAGCTTTGGCCAATGGTCTTGGCCTGCCCTGCCTGGCCTTGACAAATGTTTCTTGTAATCTGCTTCCTCTGATCGGAGGGAGGGTGGGTTAGGTGAGGGAAGCAGGAGAGGACTATATAGTCTACTATGACTATAGCATTCACAGTTAAGTCTGAAGGACTGAAAGGTCGGTGACCCCTGGCCATTTGCTATTTCAATGAGGAAAAACTGTGGTCACTGTGTGTCTCAGCGTGTCCAGGACAAGTGGGCCATGTAACCAGGGCAGGGCGTAAACACCAGCATCCTCATTTTGTGGAACTGGTAGCAGTTTTGTTTCCTGGTGACAGTGGCCATGTGATCAGAGAGAGAATTTCAGAGAATATAGAACTTGTGGTCAGGGACTGGCATAGGTTGTTCATGAAGTTCTGGAAGACATGTGATTTACGGTAAAGCCAGGAATCTGTCATCATTACCACTGTTAAGAATCCAGTATTCGTGGAGGTCTCAGATTCAGTTCTCCAAATATCAACAGTGCTACATGTTGGTTTTGGGAGAAAGCACAATGATAGAAGCTCATAATTACTGAGAGCATATGATGTGCTGAGCACATGTCGCCTCATTTAGCCCTTGTGGCAACCACGGAGGTGCATACTTTGTGGTCACCATTTTCTTGATGAAGGACAGAGAGGTTGTCCAGTTTCAACATGGCCCTTCAGCAGGACAGCGGGATTCAAATAGACACACTCTCTCCTTGAGTGGGCTCCACAGGCCTATCCTTACCAGAGAATCCTGGTAAGTCTATTGAGGGAGAATCCTTTCGAACTGACCAAGTCCCTCCTCTACCCCTGCCTCCCTGGAATCGAAGTCCTCACTCAACCTGCCATGAGCAAGAACACCTTCCCCTTTGATGTGCACTTTTCATAAACTCCCATCCACCCAGCCTCTCAGCCTCTTCCCCAGCACTAAGTACCTACTTGTCTTCGTTCTTGTCTGAGTTGAGTCCCATCTCTCCCCAGCTGTAATATCCCTCGTGCCACGGTCTTGAATAAAGTCTTTACCATTTCAACAAGGGTCGGAATACCTTCTTCTTTAATGGAACACAGGTGTTGGACTTTGGCACCTACATTCTTAATCTTTATACTGAGGGGCAAGTGCCATCCCACAGCCCTGCAGTGCAAGCCACAGATATCACCGCAATTTTTCCGGTAGGCACATTAAAAAAGGAGAAAGTAACAGGTGAAATTAATTAAAAACTATTTTTATCAAATATATGTGAATATCATTTCAGCATGTCATACTCATTGATACCAGAAGATTAGTAATGAGATATCTTACATTCTCTTTTCTCCTACTACCATCTTTAAAATCCAGGATATCTTTTGGCTTGGAGCACCTCTCAGCCACATGCCAGGTGTGCTGGCACTGAAACGGGGGTGGAAGGGGAGGAGGGTGGATACCGGAGTGGCCAGAATGCCCACCAGGGCTCTAGATAGCTGCCAAAAGCCCCCCAAAGCTAAAAGGCCCAAAACCAAGGGCTCTAGCAATACAATACCCATATAATGGGGGACCATGGGGTACAGGCAAGCAGAGGACAGTGCCTGAGAGAGGACAGGTCCTCTGTGGGGTCTCACCTGCATGTACAATTGCAAGATACTTCAGACCCCAGGAACAGCAACTATGGGGTTTATTTTATAAACAGGGGAATAAAAGAGCCACAAGTGGCCAGCTGTCTCACCCCAGATCCACCAGAAGTGCAGCTGGTAAGCAGAGTACTGGTCACTTGTCGGTTGAGTGATGGTCACTGTACTGCCCCAGAGGTGGGGTCAGAGACACCGTGTTTACAGCGCTTTGTGAGTTGCTGGACACGTGAGTTGGTATAGCAAACAGCTCTTTGAGACACCAGGCCTGGGGATGCTGGTGTTCCTTTCAGGCAACACCAGGGACAGGACTGGATGCCCAGTCTCTGACCAAGATCTTCACTTCTCCTCCTCCCTGGGAGGTCAGCTGCTGGATGCTTCTCCTTTTCTTCTTTCTGGGGAGGCCAGGAGCAGAGTCTTCCCCTTTCTTCCAAAGCTGGAGCAGTATCCTCCAGCTCCCTCCGGCCAGTCCTGGCTTACATCCTTTTTCAGGGTTCCCCATCTGCAATTCTGATTGGAACATTTTCAGTCTTACAGCTGATTGGACCCTTTAGCACCAATCACAGCGAATTGGTCCATTACATGCTCCAGGAAGTATGCATAAAAGGGAGGTTACTGGATTCCAAGGAGCCAGAGTGGGAATGGCCTGTGGTGGAGCAGGGTGAGAGACACAACCTGCCGGCTCCCTGCTGAAGCAGCTCCTGGCTCCGGTATCAGCACCGTGGGTGGCGAGTGGGACTGTGTGGGCCCCTTGCTGGGCGCTGGGCTGTTGCTGGCAGGGCACTGGCCTGGACGATGTGTTTGTGGGGGTACTGTCACAGAGGGAACTCTGGGAGCAGCAGAGGGGGGAGAACAGAGATGGGAACCTGAGGAACAGAGGCCTGAGAGTGCTCTGTGGCAGGAGCAAGGGGACTAGAGTAGAAGTCTCCTGGCCTGTGGGTAGACCTGCAGTTGGGGAGTGCGCCAGGGACTGAAATTAACAATGATCTTGAGGGGGCCTCCCTGGTGGCGCAGTGGGTTAAGCACCGCACTATGAAGTATCTGCAGCCACTGCAGCACCAGTTCGATCCCTGGCCAGGGAGCTGAACCACATGGCACAGCAGACCTCTCCTGTCTGGCCCGCTGCTCCCTCAGCAGTGTATTTCAGTTAATCAGCCTGTTCTGCTCCCCACCCTGTCTCAGGTGAATCCTCTCACCTTCCCCCCTACCCCACACACTTCTGGCCTGTATCCCAGTTCTTCCTGTATGCATGAATAAAATAAATCCTTTTTAAAAAATGATCTGGATTTGAGAGTGGGAAGGTGGGTCATGAGGTAGCCGGAGGTCCTGGCTCTAGGCTGGATCCAGGAAAGGTATGTGGTGGGGAAGGGCAGGTGGGTGTTTCATGGCAATGTCCCTCCTGAGGGGCCCTGAGAGCACCCGGGGGCCTGTCCTGATGCGGATGCTGACAGCGGGAGGACAAATGAAGTCTAAGTGTCTGCACTTCTCTTTCTCTCTTTTTTTAAAGATTTATTTAGTTATGCATACAAGAACTGGGGTACAGGCCAGAGTTGCAGGAGGTGAGAGGATTCACCAGAGACAGAGTGGGGAGCAGAACAGGCAGATGGACCGAAACACACTGCCGAGGGGAGCAGCGGGTGAGGCAGGAGAGGTCTGCTGCGCCATGTGGGTCCCCTCCCTGGCCAGCGGCAGGGATTGAACTCATGCTGCAGTGGCTGTGGTTTCCTTCATAGTGCATTGCTTTACCCACTGTGCCACCAGGGAGGTCCCCTAAGTGTCAGCACTTCTCAAGGACCCATGCATGGTGACATTCTGGTGGTGGGCCCACTTTGAAGAGCAGTGAGTAGAACACACAGAGGAACATGGGGAGTCACAGGCCAGGGGCATGGAAAGGATGAAGCGGTATAAGCAGGTTTGAATTGAGTTCCTTCTAAGCTGCAGCAATGACTGCACCTTCCTCCTGTTGAATGCCTACTATGTGCCAGGTGCTATACTCTGTGATTTGCACCAGGGGTCTGCAAACTGGTTGCCTGGTTGAATCTGGACACTTCCTGTTTTGGTAAACAAAGTATAATTGGAATCCAGTCACACCCATTTGTTTACATATGGGTCCAGCTGTCTCCGTGTTGCAGTGACTGAGTGGCTACGACAGAGACCACATGGCATGCAAAGCCCAAACTCTTAACCATCTGGCCCTGCACAGCATGTTTGTCAAGCCCTTATTTGTTCATTATCTTATTTAATTCTCACCATATTTCCTGGTGAGGTAAGTACTGTTATTGACCCATCTACAGATAAACAAAGGCTTAGAGGCACTGAGAGGGTTACCCCACCTAGTGATAGATGCAGAGTTGGCTCTCATACTCCAGCTGACATATGTCAAAGAGGCAGTGGCCTCTCCACAATGCTGGTCTCCTTAGTTGGAAGTGACTTCTAGAAAGCAAAATTGTCCATGTGTGAGAAGCAGAGTGAGAATGGAGAACAGGTCATTTGTCAAGGAAGAGCGTACTAAGGTTAAAAACTAAGCCACCACTCCTGGCCCAGCAGGCAGGTTTGGGAGGCTGGAATAGATAAGGGAAAGGATAAGGTTGCCTCAGGGGCAAGGCAATAGGACCTGAGCACCAAGAGCAGAAAAACTTGCCCAGCTCCAGGAATGCAGAAGCAGGGCCAGGAAATGTTTTGGTGTCAAAGGCCAGCACCCAAGACCGGACATCCCAGCAGATAACTGGTGCAAACAGGCGCCTCAAGTTAGAAAGCCTACATAAATAGAGTATAAAAGAGATCCTCAAATCCTTCTTTAGGAACAGACTTCTCCCGTCTCTCCTACTGCCTCTCTTAGCACTACATTTCCACAAATCTGCCTTTTCTGTTCTCCACTGTCTCTGGTGGATTCTTTCATCCCTGCACCTCTGGCCTCATCCCAGTTATTTCTCCCCACTAGATCATTAATTTGTGAAAAGGGCACAGACACACATATTCCTTGAACATCTACTATGTGCCAACACTGACTGGGGGCTTCCCACCACCTCTGAATTTACCCACAGCCTTGAGCACCTCTCACTCAAACCCCCACTTCTCCCTGCCTGAGGCGTCTCTGCCTACTGTTTGATGGCTGTTGCTAGGTCAATACTGCAAGCCCCATTTGTCAGCAGGACAGTCAGAGGCATTCTCTACAGGCCTGTGGGCCTAAGCTCCTGGTGCTTTGAGGCTCACCTACTCACAAACAACTTTCCCTTGTCCTGGGTGCCCAACTTGGGCTTCCGGGGAACACTCCCAAATCAGCTGCCTACATCCAAATCCTATGTTAGAATCTGCTCTCAGGGAAACCCAAGCTTGGACTTTTAGATGCCATGGCAACCATGACAATGGTGGACTCACCTTTGCCAGGTGAGGAAGCTGGGACCCAGGGAGGGTATTAGCTGGTCTCAGTTACAGGCCCATAGCCAGATCGGTCTGACTTGTTGTTTGAGTCCCAACGTCCCTCCGTCATGATGACGATGAGGAGGAGGGTGTTGGTGAGGATTTCCAAATGCTTGCTGAGTGCAGAGGAGGAGTACATGGCTCAGAGCATTAGGTAACTAACCTGGATTTTGTCCCCGGGGAAGCCTGCAGAAGCATGGGAGACCCACACTGGCAAGGCTGCCATGGGTCGGGAGATATCTCTTCGGGGGGCACCCTGGTATGGCAGCCCTGCCTACTGGATGGGATAAACATCATCTTCAATGACTGCTCCCAGGGTGGTTGCCATGGTTACCACTTGGGTAACAGTCTGAATAATGGAGAAACTGCAATGGTAACCACAGCCACTGTCACATCTTCTGTCTGATACCCACCCCCTCCCCCACCCCCCCCACCCCCACCCCCTTGCATTCGAAGTGAAACTGGAACTAGAGATTGGGAAGGGACAGGACCAGTTGCCATGAGAACAAGGGAGCAGCTCTCCATGACTCCAGCCCTGGAATCCTGTGCACTGGCCTCGGTGCCAAAAGTCAGCATGGCTCTGCTCTTCCCACTTTCTTCCATCCTACCCCTGATGCCTGCCTGCCACATCTGATGCCGCTGCTCACATTCGCTGTTCTCTTATCAAGATTGCTCTCAACATTAGTCTTACCCTCTCTCTCCCTCCTTCTCTCCCTCCTGTCCCCGCAGAGATGCAGTCTTGCAGAGGCAAACCCTTTGCTGGGAAGCGCACCCTCCTCTCCCCTCTCCTGCCTCCCCCTGAGCCTTGAGGTGATTATCCCAGTCTTCTCATCTGTAAAATGGGCACAGTGATTGCTGTGCGGGTTAAATGTGAGGATAAGAGCAGGAAAGCTGAGGATCTGATCCTTGTTTAATCCTTACTGTCCCAACATGTGCTAATTTTCAGAGCCTCCTTTCCTCCCTGTACAGTGAGGGTAATAATTGTATGTCTCTCACCCAGATTCAATGCACTATCGGATCTGAAGCCTGTTCACTATGGTATCTGTTCACCATTCTTTGACTCTGTGTCCACCTGCTGTGGCCCTCCGCAGGCTATGGCCCTGTAACCGAGACCAGCTACTACCCTCCCTGGGTCCCAGCTTCCTCACCTGGCAAAGGTGAGTCCACCACTGTCATGGTTGCCATGGCATCTAAAAGTCCAAGCTTGGGTTTCCCTGAGAGCAGATCCTTCCCAGTGTAGTGACAGGAGACTGCTCCCTTCCCTGAGAAGGAACAGCACCTGCCAGCAATGTGGAGGAGGGAGAGAAGACCTCTCCTCTCTTGACTGCTGGTGGTTATCATCTGAATCTGATACTATAGTACCAGTTGGGTGAGTCCCAATAGCATTGGAGAGAAATTAAGAGCTTGAAGCTGACAGGAATGTGAGCTTCTCCAAGCTACGGTGGGGCTGCCATTCCTCACTTTAAGGCATAGGGTCAGGTGGCAGAGGCTGAGGACAGGGAAAGGAAAATATCTGTAAAACTCCTTTCCCAAACAACATTAATCCCTTCCCTTCCGCTTTCCCACAGTCCTTGCTGTTCTCTGACAGGAGGCTTGGTGGGAATCCTGACGGGACTGGGGAGGTCTTTAAAGTCTCAAAGAATATCAGAAGGCTTTGCAAGTAAGTATATTTTGCTAGAGAGGGGGCCAGATGTATCCACCCTTCTCAATGACCCTTCAACTCCAGGTGTTGTAGTGGGGTAAGGGCCGGTCTGTACTTGTGCACACTGAAGATGAACCTCTCAGGAATTTTATGAATCAAAGGTAAGAAATACTCATTACTCTTGACCTCTTAGTGTGGTCATGGTTCTACTGTTTTCTATGCTCTTGAAGTTGCAGACATTTCTTGTGTCTGTAGCCCCGACGTGATGGCGTGTTAGTGGTAGCAGGAAGACTGAAGGACACACCAGGACCCGTTATATGGTCTCTGCCACTCACTGCATAAAGAAAAAAAACATACTCTTAGTGTGTAAGATCTTCAATAGGAAAGAACTTTACTCCAATTAGTGTGCAATAGAGAGGAGAGGAGAGAAACAATATACATAGTTAAAATAGCTTCCCCAAAAAACACCCAAAGTAAACCATCCCCTCATGGGTTAATGCCCAGCCAAACAGTGTTGGCCCAAGGCAGGGCCACTGAGACCTAAAAACTTACCACAAACCTAAAGCACCTTTTGGTGAAGACCCATAGAAAAGGGGCAGGAGAGGCCAGGCAAGTCTGGAAGGAAAAGAGCAAAATTAAAATGTAAGTCTCGATAAAGGCTGTCATGGCCAGCTTCTCCATGGTCTCTCACCCCTGTCTCTGTCTTCTTCAATTGTCTCTTTCCATGTATCCCAAGTGCGTGATCTAAGTCCAAGGCTAAGAAGCAAGCATGGGCTTTTTTTTCACATATCTCTCTGCTCCATGTGCCTCCTCCAAGTCTTCTCCTTGCCTTCTTCCTGAGTCTTCTCGCACGTCCTCTTCAGCTTCTCCTTGCACTCAGCTCCACCCTTCAATAGGTGGGACAAGGAACCTGGAATCTCCCCCATCCTATGGATGTTACGCTGTAATATCTTTTCTAGCTCTGTATTCAATGATAGCCAATGATAGCTTCCTAAAGCCATGGTGGGAATATTTATATCACAGAAATTAGCAAGTACTATGAACCAGTCCTCCCCCAGTTTCTTATTGAACTTTTACCGTGTCTGAGTTCTTACTGAACTTTTACCAGCACACCACAATCCCTGCACCATGCACAGACTTATCTGAGGTGATCTGTTGCAAACAGAGATTCCAAAGCCCCCTCCCTTAGGACTGTCTGAAAATGAGTCCAAGAATCTGTGACTTAGAGAGCACCGTGCCTGATTCATAAACACACTGTGCACAAGGAGAGACTGGAAAGGAATAAGAGATGGTAGGAGATGTAAAGGGCAAAGAAAGGTTCAGAGAAGAATTTTTCCCAGGGTCAGATGTAGGGCAATCATAAAGGAGGGGAAGACCCTTTACCATTATTATTGTTCTGAAAGAGACATAGATTCAGCATCCACTACGGTTTCAGGCTGAACGCTAAGTGACTTACATACATATTTCACTTGTATCTCACCTTGATATAAATGTTAGTTATTGTACCCATTTCACAGGTGAGAAAACTGAGGTTCAAGCACAAACACCTTGCCTAAGTTCCATACCCCTAAGAGATTAAGGTAAAATTCAAACCTCAGAAGTAATGATCACATCCCAAGCTCCAGAACTGACACAGAAACACCTTGATAAATAGTAATAGATGGACTTATTCAGAAGCCACCACCCTGTTTTGAGAGACCTTTCTTTGGAGTGGGTTTGAAGATTCAAGGGCATGGGGCTGGCTGATTTGTAACATTTGTCAATTTCTGTGGTGTCAAGACCCCACCGTAGCTGTCATTCCATTAACTGTCTCACATAAGTGAGGAGAAAATAGGGCTCACCCTGAGATGTGAACAATCGAGACAGCACCCCCATCCAAGGTTGGGGCATCAGAGAGATGCCTCACATTGTGCTTCAGAGAGCAAAGGGATGTTCATTCCAGCTCCTCACTGACTCACTCCCTCCATTTTGAGGTCTCTAAGAGTTCAAAGGAGTTTTAGAGGGCCATGTGTGGAAGGCCTTCAGGAGGCCCAGAGGAGCCTGATTCTGTAGGCTGACACTGCAGTGTCGATTCTGAGGGCACCCAACACTTTTAGCATCCAGGGTGAGGGCCAAGCGGAGGTGGTGGGTGAGGAGCACCCGTGAACAGTCTGGGGCCTGCAGGGACTGACTTCTGATGGGGTTTCAAAGGACTTCCGGACAGTGTTCAGCTCAGGCCAAGTGAAACCCTTCCCTGCTCTCTTCTTCCCACGATGCAGAGCCCTCCACACTGCATCTTGTAGAACTGGCGTCTGCAGGGACCCCTGAAAAAGAGAGGCACACAGGTTTGGGAATTGCTATTTACTATATCCTTTTTATGGAGATGAGCATGATCACATTAAAGGCTCTGGACAATTCTGTAGGAAGGAAACGTTTATAACATTAAACCATTTTGACTCCTGAAATAGGCCACAAAGGTGGGCTCCACCCTAATCCCTCAAGCTCTGCTGGGTTGCTGTTGCCCCCACCCTTGGTTTCGGGGGCGTTCCCTTCTAACACCACCTGTTCCACTTCAGAGATCTCCCCTCCAGCCTTAGCACCTAATGTGCCCACAGCAGAGCTGCAAGAGCCTTGGAATTTACTTTCCCCTGGGCAACAGTTGACCGAAGACCAATGTGCTGTCCTGGGTGGGGCAGCTCTGAGGCTAACTTAGAGTGCAGGGCTCCCTGATGCAGGCAACCCAAAGCTGGGTCTGCCCCGTGTGGGGCTTTGCTCCAGCTCACACCCTTGCTGATTTCTCACCTTGAGCCCTGGTGGTGGGGCTGGGAGCACTCCCTGATCAACCCCCCCGCCCCCCCATTCAGGCTAAGGCTAACGTCTGGAAACTGGACCTAAAACCCTTCCTTTCTCCACGTTCGGACTCTGATCCCGTGACCCGCCACCGTTGCTTGCAGTCACATTATTTGGCACATACTTTGGTAAACTCTGCCTTGGAAAATAGCGCACACCACTGAATTGGAAAGAAAGATTTTCGAATTTTCTGGAAAGAAAGACCGATTTGATGAGAAAAGATCATGGGGACCCACCTTGAGCTCAGTCCCCTTCCTTTGCAGCCTTTCCTGCTGTCCTCAGTCTTGGCAGGGCTGCTGCATAGGCGGCCAGAAACAGACTTATTCTTTCGGTGTCCAGCCTGCTTCAGAGTCCAGGAGTGTAACGCAGAGGATTCAAAAGGGGAGTGGGGGAATGGGGATGGGAATTTTTAGGAGATATAGTTAATTTCTGTCATGGTACATCTCTTCTTGGAAAATGGGGTTGCCATAAACTATTCCTCTCTCATCACCCACCTAGAAGCCACTTCTCTCTGGGCTGTAAGATTTACCAGCATCAGAAAGCCTCTCCTAGTGCATCTGCAGCCAGAGATGCTCACTGTAAATGAGGGGATCCCACATTGTGGGAGGCACCTGGGACAGATGGGGGCTGGGACAAAATGGAGGGACATGGCCCCATGGAAGGGAACAGCTACCAGTAGCTCCAAGTTAGTTTTGCTATGAAGGAATTGGATCCAGGCAGTATTTTTGGTAAAACCAGAAATTCACATTTTACCTGAAATTTCTTGACTTTCCAGTATCAGTAAATATTCTTAATGTCTTAAAACTCTGTGCAACCAAGTAGTATAGATATACAGGCTTGATGAGAAAGGCCAGGTTATGCTCTTGGTCATGGTTATCTACAAAAGGTCAAAGGTGGATGAAAGGTCTGCAGGCCCCCCTCCCTCTCACAGACTGGTCAGGCTCTGCATATCCTGAACCCTCTGCCTGCAGCACTTGTCTGCCAGCTCTGCCTGGCTAACTCCTTCTCACCCTTTAGGTCTCAGCTCCTTCCTGGCCACTCAGCCGACCTTGTTCCCCTAAAAGAGCTCCCATTGTGAGTGTGTGACTGAAAGGCACCCAGGGACCTCCAAACTTTCATGTTCTAAAGGGACCAGTAACCGGTGCATACAAAGGTAAAAGACACTCTTAGTGTGAAGGATATTGAATAGAACTAGTGCACAAAGAGAGAAGAAAGTATACCCCTCCAGTAAAACACCCGAATTATCCATCCCCAGCCAAATAGGGTTGGCCTGAAATAGGGCCTCTGAGGTCTGAAAACTTGCCACAAGTCCAAGGCACCTTCTCGTGGGGATCCACAGGAAAAGGGCAGAAGAGTCCAGGCAAGTCTGGGGCAAAAGGAGCAAGATCAAGGTAAGGGCTGCCATCGTCAGCCTCCCATGGGTCTCTCACCCAAGTCTCTTCCCAATGTCTCTACATGTCTTGGCCCCACATGTCTCCTTCCATGTCTTCTTCCCAGCAGTACCTGGGTGCAAGTTGGCCTCAGGAACCAGAGCTCTACTTTATTCTTTCTTCTTCCTTAGCCCACCTGCCTTCCATTTTGTATAGCTCCACCCGGCCTCAATGTCAGCAGCTAGTCCAAGGTGGCTACATGTAGATGGAGACATGATACCTTTCCCTGTTCTGGCGATGCCACTATAACACCTGTACCCTTGACCTTTCCCTTTCATGAAATATATCCCACTAGTAATTAATCTCCTGTTCAAGGTCTTTCTGCCTCATGATTCTGTAAGTTCTGTGAAGACCAGACTGCCTTGTTCTGTTACATTCCCAGCACAGGCCAAAAGTTTCTCAAAAGTTTTCATGTCAATTAATGAAAGCATGGAGCATCCAGAGTTTTCCCTAAGGGGAAAGGAAGATTCTAGACTCATGAAAGGGGATTCTGCTGCTTCCTTGACAACCACACCACCACTTCTTTGATGCCACTCCAGGCTGTGTTTAGCATTCCCTGGGGATCATTGCAGCTTTTCCAGAATTGAGGCCCAAAATGCAGACAATGTCAAGCAGAACCACAACTTACATCGTGCATGTTGAGCTATGTCAATGGAATATTCCAGAGTGAGAAATGATAAACCATGGCCTTGGTCCAAATCTGCTCACTCTGTTTTAGTAAACAAAGTTTTTTGTTTTTTGGAAAAACAACAACTATTAATTCATATATTGTTTGTGGCTGCTTTTGCCACATGACAGCAGAGCTGTGTAGCTGAGACAGAATCCAGAGTCCCTGTGATCTGGAAAGCCAAAAATATTTACTGTTTGGCTTTACTATGGTAAAGTCTGCAGACCTCTGCCCTGGAGCAGTGCATGGCCAAGTGTGGCAGCTATGGCATGAAGTGCCCTTCCATCAAACTCTGAGAACCAACCACCAGCTGCTGGAACCGGCCACTCCCCTGAAGACTTGTGGGTGTGGTGTGGAGCTGGATCCCCTACTGTCATCAGCACCCTCTCTCTGTTCCTGCCCAAGGGTAAAAAGAAAGAGGGAGGCAGTAACTTTTTGGGGCCACAGCGGTGTGTGGATTCAGCTTTCTCCTTTGGCCCTCTACCTCTTACAAGGTTGGGGTTGTGGAGTAAGGGGTTCTGGGGGGGTCTCCTTTATCCAGAGCTTTCAAGTTGCAGCCCAAGAGCTTCCAGGTGTGGAGAAAGGAGCAGGAGAGAGGAGGAAACAGTGAGACAGTGGCTGAAAGATGAGGAGGAAGATGGGGAGGCTGCAAGCCCCCCCACCCCTTGGGTCTAGCAAGGATATCATGTCACTCTCCCATGGTGCTGTGGTCTGAATGTATGTGTCCTCCTCTCCCCCCAATGCATATGTTTAAATCCTCACCCCCAAAGTGATGGCTTATGATAGGAGGCCTTGGGGGGCATGATGAGATGATGAGGGGGCCTCATGAAGGGGATTAGTGTTCTTGTAAAAGGGATCCAAGAGCTCCCTTGCCCTTTCTGCCAGAAGGGTGCAGCAAGTCTGCAGCCAGGTGGGGGGTCTTCGCCCAACACTCTGACATCCTAACTTCAGCCTTCAGAATGCTGAGTGATACATTTCAGCTGGCAAGCCACCCTGCAGGCTGCTTTGTCACGGCAGCCTAACTGTTCTGAGACCCGCGGGTCAGCGGCAGTAGGACGCTGGCTGGGAAGCTCCCACCAAGAGGGTTGCCCCCTGGGGACAGGGACCTCATGGGGAGAAGCTACAAAGCAGATGGTCCAAAGCTGGCACTCAGGGCAGGGGCACAGGGGAGTTGAACATGAACCAGATTGCTTTGCCTGGGGAGGTCCCACTGGAATGTCCAGAAAACCAGTTGCTGCCTTTGTTATCTAACGTTATGTCACCACACCAGAACTAGGGAGCTTAACAAAGCAGCAAGGCTTATTTTGTTCATGAATGCACAGATTGGGTAGTTTCCAGCAAGGACAGCTTGTACTTATTCTCAGCAAGGGGAGCCCCAAAGGCTGGGATTGGAATCACTTGGGGCGGGGGGCGGTCTCTCAGCGCATGTCTGCTGGTGGGCACTAGCTGCTGGCTCAGGCCTTTCTTGGGGCTGTCAGGTGGTCACCTCCACGTGGCCCTCCCTGAGACTGTTAGGCTTGCTCGCCGCATGGTGGCGAGTTTGGAGGAGGAGGAGGAGTTTGGAACACGTTTTCTACCCTAACGCAGAGGTTACATGGAATAATTTCTGTCATATCTGTGTGTTAGAAACAAGTCGCTCAGTCTGGTCTATATTCAAGAAGAGAGGGTTTAAAGAAACCCCACAAACACATTCTCCAAGAGTGAGCCTTCAGAATCACCCCCAGAGAGCCCAGGGACAACCATGTAGGAAAAGAAACACCGCAGAATGCAGACGAGGAAGGAAATCTGTCTTTCTCGCTCCCCATCACCCAAGGGCTATCTGAAAAGGGAGAACCACCTGCATGGCCACCTGCACACCCCAGGGACCTCTCCTAGCCCCACACCTGCCCCCCAGGAAAGAATAGCAAAGTCTTAACTTGATAATCAAACATCAGATGAAGCTTTAAAGTGAATAAGGCTGAGATTACAGACCCCAGGTTCAATTGTTTTTGAAGACCAGCAGTGATGGGAAAGTTACAGGATGGCCTTCAAAGTCAGTTAAGGAATCTTGACGGCGCGGGGGTAGCGGGTCCGCTGCGGGTGGCTGGTGTCCCCGTGGCAGAGCCCTGTAGCAACAATCATAGAAATGAAAATAGGTTCCTACTTAGACCCTAAGATGGATCAGCTGAGACTCCTCTCATAGTGCTTTCATTTTGAAAGCCTTCCTCCGTGGTTTGAACCCCCTTAAATTTGCTTTTCAGGCCCCTTTATTTGGGGGAAGTCGGAAGAAGTGGATATATTGATCTCCAGAGACTCTTCCAGGACTAACAGTTCCTGGTTCTCTTGCAAAAGGGTCTGGGTGCTGACAGTTTACTTAGGAATGATTGCTAAGAATGCAGTTATTTAATTAAAACATCTCTCAGTATAGAAATCTGAATAGTAGCTGGGGAAATTATCTCTGTGCTCTGATTTCACTGAAGAAGTAGTTACATATGCTCTTTCTCAGCCTCTTTCCCTCCTCCTTTCCCTCCTCCCCTATGTTATGCTCTCCCCCATCCTCCTCCCTTTCCTTCTCCTCCTTTTCTTCCTCCCTTCCTCCTCCCTTTTTTCTCCCCTCCCCTTCTTCTCCCCCTTTTCTTCTTCCCCCTCTTTCCTCTCCCTTCCTTCTTCCTCTCCTCCCCATCACCCCTATTTCCCCATCACTTTCTCATATACACCGGTAGAGACTGAAAGGAGACTTGAACAAACTCCCAGTCAGTGGAACCAAACTTCCTGGCCCAACCTCCTGACTACTACGAGGCATTTTTGCAGGCCCTGCTCTTTACAGCTTTGCTACTCGGAAGTGTCATCTTGACAGGGCAGCATCACCTGAGACGGTTAGAAATGCAGACTCCCAGGCCCCACTCCAGTCTTCCCTGGCTCAGAATCTACATTCTAGAAAGCTCCCCAAAGACTAGAATCGACATGAAAGCTTGAGAAGGGCTGTTTGTTATTCTTCCTTTGTCCCTTTCAAGATCTCTTGAAGCACATAGTCCTCATAGGTGTATCCCTTTGGTTTCTGACCCACTGAGGCCCCAGCAAGCCCGTTCCACGTGGTTGCTGCTTCGACGTCTTGGGAGCGCTTGAGCAGTGCAGGCTTCCATCAAGGCACTAGCTCACCAGAACCCAGTCACACTGGCAGCCCTTGCATTAAAAATACTCTTGACCGAGTGTCTGAAGAAATGTTGGGCAGAAATATTTAGGGTAAACGGTTTCTAGTCAAATGGTCATGTGTGGAAAGCCATTGCAGTTTCCTTTGAATCCAGTCTGATTTGTGGGGCTACCATCGCAGGGTTTCCTAACGCCCTGCAGTCATTTCCAACTCCTGTGCTTGGGTCTTTGGTTAATATAAAAAGACTTGTCTCACTGCAAGTTTCAAAAACATTTTTGTTACCAGGTTCCTTGCCTACAGCTATTTGTATGAGCAGCTAAATGAGCATTGGAAAGGTACAGTGAAGTCCCACCTGCACTGGAAATAGCACAGCATTTTGTTTGGCTGTTGTGCAGATTTTTTGTTTTCCTTCCCCTATCTCCTTTTGGCTCCTCCCCTAAATACACACTGAAGATGGAAAAACTAGCACGAGCAGGTGTACAATGTTAGATACACTTTATCTGGTCAGGAGGATAAAACACTCCTACCTCAAGTCCTTCCAGGCATTTCTATTTTGAACAAATTTTGGCTTAACCTAATGTCTCAACCAAGTGATCTGCAGGTGAACTCAGTCAAACAAGCACAGGCCCAAAACCTTGGGAACAGCCCACCTTCGAAGCCAGGTTTCCTAGCATCTGTGAACTCAAGACCCCAGACAAATAAGGGTACAATTAGCATTTAGAAAATGCATGTTGGGCATTTACTAAGCCTGCTTGTGACTCTTAATCTTCCTAAATTTGGGTTCCCTTGGAAGCAGAGCCTGGGGCAAGAGTAGAAGAGATTTATATGAGAGGAGATCCCAGGAAGCTGGAGGAGGAGGAGGGGACTAAGCCAGTATAAAGGGGCTTTCACAGTCTAGGTCCCAGAGCCAAATTATAAGGGTCCCCTGAGAGGCATAGGGAATATCTCCAAGAAATGTCTCCCAAAGGTAAAGAGGTCAGAGCACTTTCTAGTACTTTCAAACTCAGCTGGTAGAGCATTGCCCCTAGGGGCATACACCCTCTGCTATTTTGACCTGTGCTTTCTCACTGGCCAAGCAAGTTCCTGCATCATAGAAAGCCCTGGCGCTATGCAGAAGGATGAGTGGCTTGGCTTAAGTGAGGCAGGTGAAGTGAGTGACTGTGGCCACCACTATGTCTCTCGTACCTTTCTGTGGTAACTACAAACCTCCTCATCTTTGGGCTCAGGAAAGCAGGGGCCAGAGGCCAAACAGCTTGTCTGGTAGCAAGCAGGGACTTGGGTCATAGCACAGCAGACATGTATCCTGTTGACACCGTCATTTTAGCCCCTAAGTTCCCTTTTCAGACTTCTGAATATAGAACTGTGAGATAATAAATTAGTAAGTTTTTAGTCCCTAAGTGTGTGGTGGTTCATATTCCTCCTAATAGTGAAGCCATCCTATATTTTTCTCTTGCCTTCTGACTTGTTTCACTGAGTATAATTCCTTCCAGTTCCATCCATGTTTCTATAAATGCCCCTAATTTCTCATTTCTGATTGCTGAATAATATTCCATCGTGTATATATGTACCACATCAATGGAACCGTATAGAAAGCACAGAAGTAAAGCCACACAACTATGGACAACTGATCTTTGACAAAGGAGCAAAGAATCTGCAATGGGACAAAGATA
>JAGFMF010011868.1:3205332-3227706 GCA_019455555.1 Galemys pyrenaicus | reverse complement strand
ACAAGGGACTGAGGTGATGGTGCACGGGTGAAATGGTGGTGGGTACCCCCTGGGGACTACAAATGATGTCAAATATAACTAATAAAAAAAAAAAAAAGTGTGTGGTGGTTTGTTCCAGAAATGTCAGACGCCAATGCAGTACAAAACCAACATGGATGCTAAGTGTGAAACAGTGGGGTTGAAAAGTTAAGCGTGTGGGCTGCATTGCTGACTCAGCCAGAGGTCACAAACCAGTTCTGCCACTTGGCAGCTTTGACAAGTGACAAGCACTTTGGGCCTCAGTTTCCGCCACTATAACATGCACTTACTAAGACCCACCTCTTAGTTGATTTGGGGGAAACAATCCGTTCAGAGAATGTCTCCAACAATAATCACGTTGCCTATCTGTGATAGGTGCTAAAGAAATGGTCACCATTTCCTTTTTATTTTCTATCAAGATAGGCAGGAAATTTTAAAATTTTACTGGCTAGTATTCAATTCAATACCAAAAAAACACTTTCTTCCCCTCTTCTTTTAGCTGTTTAGCTTTCAGATCCTTTTCCCTGAGATATTTTAGGGCTGTCTTTTGATATCTTAAAAATTTTTCGAGGGCGTTTTTATGGACATTTTTAATAACAGTTTTTACATTTATATGGTGTTTCATGGGCTATGCCTAAATGCATAAACTGATAGGAAAAAACAAGTCAAGGATAAAACTGATGTTCAACACAACCAAACTACAACTTATTTTTAGAACAGCTGGTTATAAAACTTTTTTATTGGCTGGATGAAGCTTGTTTTAAATTATTTGCCTTTAGATGCAGAAAGAAAGGCCATCATTTATAAAGTACTGCCGAGTGTCCCAGGCAATTTCCCAAGTATGTTCCCATTTTACAGACGAGGGAACAGTGTTTACTGAGCTCTGTGGCCTTGGTCCTGGAGTTGGTTCATATTGGGGCCTGAAGACTTTGTCCTTATTCTCTTCTTCTCCCCTCTTCCCCTCCTTACCTCTTCTTTCCTCTGTAGCTTCCATAGATGAGCTCCCCTAGTTCCCTTGTTTTAAATATGATCATGGCTCATGAATCCACAGCCCTGACCAACAATTCACACCAGACTCAGGTATCACCTGGCTCCTGGCCTTTCCATTTGACTAGCTGGGGGCACCACTGCAAAGCATCTATTCTTTTCCCTCCACTGGTTTGCTCCTCCCCCAGCTAGTTTCCCTCAATGGCTGGCACCCCTACTGTGAACCTTCATCTTATCACCCCCGTATCCAAATATTGTTTCTGTTTCGTTTTGTTTTTGATGCGAGTTCAATCACATCTCAGCACTTCTGCTCTCATCACCTTTATTTGTTGTCACCAGTGACCCTGTGAGGTACCTCAGGATCCTCCTGTGTGGTCTTCTGCTTTGTGCTGGCCTAACTACATTCTGCTCTCCAGAGCACCGCAGGTGGACTTTTACAAACCACAGATGAGATCATGCTACTCTTCATGCTTAAAACTCCATAGTGGTTTCTCATATACAAAAATCCAAAACTCTTTACCAAGGCCTCTGGAGCTGCCATGAGCATCCTCGCAGGGCAAAGAAAGAGCATGTTCTGACTGAGGTATGTGTAAACAGAGAGCAGAAAGTCTCATAGTCTGCAGTAGGAGAACCCAAAGTAAGCCATCTTAACAAGGCTCCTCATATAAAGAAAGACTCAAGTCCCTAAGAGGAAATTGCCAGTGTGCTCTAATCTCTTCCTAATTTTGACTTTCTTCTTCTTTCTTTATAATAACAACCCTGATCTGTATTGCACATGTGGCTAGAATAAAGACTAACTCTCTAGTCTCCCTTGCTACCATATGACATTATATGACAAAGTTATGGGCAATGCAATCTACAATTCTGGAACGTGTCCTTTAAAGGACAAGGCATGACCTTCAATTTCTTATTCCTGCAAGTTGTGGTGCAGATGTAAAGGCTGGGGCTTTAGCAGCTACTTTGAACCATGAAATGACCTTGGAACAGAAGCCACTGAATGAAGAAGACTGGATCTCTGCATCATTAATTATTATTATTATTATTATAGGTTTTTTAAGATTTATTTATGCATACAAGAGCTGGGGTACAGGCAGAGGTATGAGGGGGGCTGGTGAGAGGACTCACCAGAGACAGAATGGGGAACAGAAAAGGCAGATTTACTGAAATGCACTGCTGAGGGAAGCAATAGGTACAGTAGGAGAGGTCTGCTGTGCCATGTGGGTCACTTCCCTGGTCGGGGAACGAACTGGTGCTGCAGTGGCTGTGGATGCTTGATAGTGCGGTGTTTAACCCCTTGCACCACCAGGGAGGCTCTGGGTCATTTTGTGAAATGCCAAGCCATCCCTGGATTGCTAATCTCCATAGTTTGTTTTGAGTTTCTCTACTACAGCAGGAACTAGTGCTAATTACTATGGGGAGGGGCATGAGTAGAAGAGAAACAAGAAAAACAATGGCGATGACTGCAGCTCTCCAGGAAGGGCTGGGTGGTGGAGATGGGGAGATGTGGACAAATTGAGGAAGGTACTGATAGTAAATCAGAAATGGAGCATAAGCATATGACTAAGAAATATTAAGGATGCCTCCCATCTTTCTGGCCTGACTGTTGACAGCCCTAGAAGCCTTAGGGGCACAGTGTTCCTTTAAATTTCTGTGAAATTTAAATCGATACATATGATACTGCTATTGTATACATCTCAATGCTTTTCCAAATATCTCTTTGATTTCCTTTCCTCATGTAGAGAAAGCCCTTGTTAGAGTCTATTTTTAGGGCTGGCGCTCAGGTAGCAGTGTTGTTCTCCTTTCCAGCTGTGGGTAGTAGAATCTATGCCACACACGTCTTGGACCCTGGGCTCTTGGTGAGAGAAAGAAGCGATCTGGAAGATATTCTCCCAGGCCTTCCTTACATAGGATTTATGGTGGGGTGGGGTGGTGTGGAATGGAAGTTCTAAATGTGCTGGCTCTTTAACTCATTTGGCCTTCCCTCATATTTGGGTTGGCAGAGTAACTCTTCATAAAAGCTTGGCACACAGAAGATGGTATTTAATATTTTTTATGTTAAGCTGGAATTTCCGGATTGGGTTCTGCAGCATATGGCTCTGTTTTCACTAGGTTCTGGTGGGCTTATAAAGGAATTTTCCCTCTTCTGTTTATTTCACGTTGGAGTTTAGGGTCTGACCTCCATGGAGGAAGAGGGAAGAATTGGTAGGGGAGAGATTGTCTATCCAAACACAAATCTATTCACCATAAGTCACATTTCAGTTCAACTCTGGAGACCTGGCTCGTATCCTCAAGACTCGAGACCAGAAACAAACATAATGGAAAGAAGCTGCACTGGGCCCTTATTTTCAGAAAACAGTCAGGCTCTAGATGAGACTGTTGCCCAAAGGCAGCTAGTGGTGAGCTAACTGGACATTGATGGGGGCCCATGACTGTACTCCTCAATAATCATTTATTGGTTAGTTAGTTTTATAGACTTCCAAAATCGCAGCCAGCCCTAGAATATGGCACCATGCTGGCCGGCCTCTAAAACAGCCCCAGTGTTCCCCAGCTCCTGATATTTATGCCCTCTGTGCACCTCTTCCACCTTGAACAGGCCTGACTTGTATAACCAGGTGGATTCTACAGAAATGAATATGGCGACTTTTGAAGAGAGGTCATAAAAGACAACACAACTTCTATTTTCATACTCATTTTGAATCAGGGGAATGAGAACATTCAAGTCATCCTAGAGTGGGGGCTCTGTGGGGAGAAACTGAGGCTGTGGAGAGAAACTGAGGGTGTCTGCCAGCAATTACGTGACTAAGCCTTTTGGTCCCCATCATGCCTTCAGATGATGCAGTCCCCCTGATATCTCACCATGACCTAGGTAGAAACTCCAAGCCAGAAGCTCCCGAATGAGCAGCCTCCAAATTCCCAACCCACAGAAACTGGAAGAGAATAAATGTTTATTGTTTCTAGCCACTGAGTCTTAGGGTAATAGTTTACATAGCAATAGACAAGTCATCCAGGTGTCACTTGCAAGGGACAGGATGATACAACCCAAGAGTCTTATTTGATTCTTCTTGAAATAAGGCAGCAAAATAGAGCACACCGATAATGTTTCTCCTCTTTAAAAAAGTAGTGTGGTTTTTGTTCTCGTTGCAAGTGGCTGTGGTGGCCACCTGTGAGTCACCATGCCTCCCTTTACCTCATAGCCGTTCAGTTACCTACTAGGAACTTGGTTCTCGCCTTATATAGATAGATAGCCAGGCTAAAATGTCTTAGCTGGGTTCCTGTAATTTCACCTTATCTTATATTACCCTCAGAACTGGAGATGGGTATTGAGGGTAAGTGGTTTATTTGGGAGAAGATTCCAGGAAAGCCTGTAAAGTGTGGCAGGGTGTTGTGGATAGGAGGAAACCAGCATCCCTCATTAGCATAAATGCACAGGTTTGGAGGACACCTGAGGGCACCTGGGCTCAGTCACAGTGAGAATCACCTCAGAAGGAACACATTTCAGAATTCCTTTCTGAGGGCCAAAGAAGCTGGGTCACTGGTCTTCCAGACCATTCCTTAAGGCTGAGGGAGACTGCTGGCCATGGAGAGGAGCAGGCTGTACCTCCCTGAACCTGTAGGCAACTACTAAGGGAGGCCAATGGAAAAGGGGTGCGCATGAGAGTCACTTCTGCAGCTGGCAATTCTTGGTGACCTCTGTGCACTGGGCGAATCAGATCCTCTCTGTCTCCCAGTTGGTGGGAGGGCTGAGGAGAGACAGTAGACTCAGCTGATTCACCTAGGCACTGTCTCTGCACTCTACGACTTGAGCGGGCCAAGAGGAGGTAGATTCAAAGCCTCTTGTGGAATTGGTGACATTTGGATCAGGCTGTTCCAGATCTCAGTCTGTGGCTTTCTCCCCCACTTCCTTGGCAGTGAAACTCCCTTGGTCGCTGTTCATCCCAAACCTAGTCTCAATCCACTGAGCAAGTCTTCTGCAAATTCCACAACCCTCTCAACCCTTTCAACAAGCTCCTCTTGGCTGAGTTGGGGAATTGGGCTACATTGCTGCCACAAACAAGCCCAACTGTGACGATGGGTTTTGCTGAAATTTTAAAAGTTCACACCTTTCCCATCTACATTTCAGTGGGATAGGGTAGATTAAGACTTTGCTAAACGGAGTCTAAAGGTCATCCTTCTGTAGCTGCAAGATATTCCAAAAGACTTTGTAAAAGAAAGGTGAGGCCACAGAGAGCTATGAGAGCATTACATGAGAACTACAGATAGAACCAGTGTTTGGTCTAATTTGGCAAAGAATTTCATTTTCTAGAGCACATAAGCCTCTCTGTCGGACAAGAGCTAAAGTCCTGTCTAAAAATGCTTGCTTTCGATTTCAAAGGTCACCCCCCAAAACACATCTGCTGCCCTCATACTGAAGACCGAACCCTGGTCGGAACGTCTTGGTATTTACACATGACCTGCCTGTTTACTCCCTTTTCATCTTCATTCTCTTACTCTCCCCTACTCTCTCTCTCTCTCTCTCTCTCTCTCTTCTCTCTCTCTCTCTCTCTCTCTCTCTCTCTCTCTCTCTCTCTCTCTCTCTCTCTCTCTCTCTCTCTCTCTCTCTCTCTCGTTAGCTTATTGGAAAAAGAAAAAGGAAGGCGGCTTGCAGTGAGCACACCTAAAAAATCATTAGCAATAACGGTAATCATTTTCACCAACTATGGATGATTTTGTATCACTTTTTGGGGGGCTGGGGAGGAAAAGAGTTTCTGAAAATATTTTATTGACCTGCTAAACACTGTGGACATGGTGAGATCTGACATCACCCCAGCAGCACAGCATGTGAGTAAAAGTGGAGTTTATGCTCAAGCAGCCTGGGCTCAATTCCTGGCTTGTATTTTCTAGTTATATGATTGCAATTTCCCTGGGTCTTAGATTCATCATCTGTAAGGGGGAATAATAACACCCACTTCACAGAATTCTTGGAGGGATTAAATGACACAGTTCTTCAAGAGCTTACAGTAAATGTTTAATAAAGTCTGTGTTATTTATATCAGCGAGGGTCACAGCAGGATGCAAATGGTAGGCTCCAGTTGGGTTGTTAGGAAAAGTTTCATAAAAGGACTACTTGCAAAGTGTGAGGAGGGTGTAGGGAAACCAAAGGACTGATGCCTTGGGCTGTTAGTACCCCTTTGCAGGGAAGGGGTGAGGGGAAACGCTTTCCAGAATTGACTGCTAAGGAGTTGTGTGAATAGTGTCATCTGAAAGACTGCTAAGACATTTTAGCCTGGCTATCTATCTATATAAGGCGAGAACCAAGTTCCTAGTAGGTAACTGAACGGCTATGAGGTAAAGGGAGGCATGGTGACTCACAGGTGGCCACCACAGCCACTTGCAACGAGAACAAAAACCACACTACTTTTTTAAAGAGGAGAAACATTATCGGTGTGCTCTATTTTGCTGCCTTATTTCAAGAAGAATCAAATAAGACTCTTGGGTTGTATCATCCTGTCCCTTGCAAGTGACACCTGGATGACTTGTCTATTGCTATGTAAACTATTACCCTAAGACTCAGTGGCTAGAAACAATAAACATTTATTCTGCTAAGAGGGAACCGGCCTGCCAGTCACCCTGGGAAAGTAACCCTTCTGACTGACTCCTCTGCCCTCCCTCTAGCAACCTCTTGTTGGTGCTTCTCATGGGCAGACCCAGCAGGAAGCCAGAGGACAGAGAAACTTGAGGGGCGTCTATATAGGGCAGCATCCTGGGGGACAGGGTGAAGTAGGAGAGGGGGCAGTGTGGGTCTGGAGGGGAAAATAGTAAATACATAGCCACCATTACTACTGGAGTTTCTGGGATTCCTCAAGATTTCCAGTGATTTTGTCAACTGAATGAGATTTATTTTTCTTTTCTTTTGGTTTACCTAAGAATTTCTATATTAAGCTGTCATTGATTTGAAATTATTTGGGTTCCTCTTCTTCTAAACTGCTCACCTTGTTTTGGAAGAAGACTGGATTGACAAACTCTTCCCCTCTTTGCTCAGGTCTTTCCAGAAGTTTCTAAATCCTGATTCTTTTCCCCTTGTAACTTTCCACCAAACCTGTGGATATACATACATTCTGTCCTAATGGATTAGAAAGTCAGTCTTTGCCAGTCAAAGCTACATGAGGTGAAAGCTTGAATGGGAGCCTGAGGACCCACAAAGATCTGTCACAATTGGGCCCCTATTAGTGTTACAGGTTACAGGGCAATCCTAATATAAAATGGGTTTGCCTCACTTATAAATAAGCCTCAACTGCAGGCACATACGGCAAAAGTTAATAAAGGGTTTTATTTACAAAAGAAGGGGAAATAAAGTAATGAATGAATATCATTACGAGAAGAGAGGGATACAAATCTGTAAATGTCCTACCACATCCTCCAAACTGGAACCCAACGGCATGGCCCATATAAAGCTGGCTTCTAAAGAAGAGAGCCCCAAGGCTCACATCTCTGGTTTCATACCCAGCCTGGCTGCTTAACTCCACCCTCAGGTCCCAGTGCCCCACTCTGATACAATGACCTTACAGGATTTGTGGTTTTGGGGTATTGTTGGTCTGGAGTGGGGGTTGGCGTCCATAAACCTATTTGTGTAATCCCTTCAGGACTACCTTGCCCCCTAACATTAGCAGCTGTTTTTTGAGGGGCAGTTGAAAGCTGTTGGTGTGGTTTACCTAATGCTAAGACTTGAAAAGGATCCCCCCTTTTATCCCCATTATGCCTTTATTTGATTGGATTCCTTTGTTTTCAAAAATAATCCACCATTTGACAATATATTGGTTTATCTATGAATACTTGTAATTTTAACTTAGATAACTAGTGAGTTACACTGCATTTTAAAAATTACACTATAATCTTCAATTCCACCTAGATATTGAAAGACTAAACATTTCTTATGATTATAGGAAATTGCTTTGAAATACCCACCCATTCTCCAATTTTAAAAGTTTAGAGCAAGATATTTGCTGGCCATTCAAAATTCCAACTCTCAGCTTTTTAGAAATGACTAGGCCTTCCTTAATACCTACCTCTTAATCAGACATAGATTTCGAGCCACCTCCCACCCATTAATTCCCCCCTCAAGGGCAAGCCCTAAAGAACTGCCAGCAAAAGCCCTGAAACATGTATCCTTGGTGGAAAGTAGTTTGTCTTGGTTTGTGTAACTGCCATGTATGAGGTTGGCACTAAGACAAAATCTCCCAAGGAAGCACCTCTCAGAAGTATCCCCATTGTTAAGCAAGGCTTGCATATTAGTGGTTAGCAAACTACAGCCCTTAGGCCAAATTCCACTGGCTTTGTAAATCAGGTTTTATTGGAACACAACCACACCCACTTGTCATGGCTTTTTTTTCTACAAAGGGAAGTTGAGTAGTTGTGACACGGAGCACAAGACCTGCAAAGCCTAAAATATTTAACCTTTGAAGCTCTACAGAAAAAAAGTTGATTGACTCATGGTATAAATAATATCTCTAAAGAGTTCAGAACAGTTTTTTACCAAGTGAATTTTTCATAAACCTAGAGAAAAATCTTTGGTATTCAATGTTATTGAATTTCAGAAATTCAAGCAAGTACTTATGCACATGGACCACTAGTGAGTGACCCAGCAGGAGACTCAACTCCAGACTGCTGCAAAGTCCATGTCTTAATCCAAAGAGTCCACAACTCCATTTCCTTTGTGTTTAAGACAAGGATGTGCTATGTATCTTTACTGGAATGCTAATTTTTAGGATCTCAGACAATCTGGTTAGAGCAGAATGCGGCCCTGGGCATCATGGAGTCTGTGGATCTGAAGATGAAGTCTGCAGGCTATGTTGGCCCAGAGGTATGTGAGTGGTGGCAGTGCTTCAACAACATTGTACCTGAAAGTCTTCAACTAGAAGCATGTCCTCTGATTAGCTACGGTCACCAGCATTTCATGCCTTCCTTATTGCTTCACCCAAACTCCTTCACACATTGACATTCCCAGCCTGGTCATTGAGGCATTTATATTGGAGTTGACGTGGAAGAAAACAAGGTCCAGAGAAGTGTCTCACATAAGATTACATAGAAAGTAAGTGGAGCTGGAACCAGAACCCAAGTCTCCTTCACTGTTACTTGTTTCCTTCACTTCATGGTCAAGGTACTTGGCTTTGGCATGGGTCCAGCTATGACTCATAAACACAGCATTTACTGGCCTGTTCTCCCTGCATGTCAGTCCCTCCTCTGCCTGACTGTTTTGCTCACAGGTCACCAGTAAATCACTTGCCTAAACAATCATCGCCTTCCAATGTTCAGCAGTGGTCCCAGATGTTGTAATCTCTCTTGGCTTCCTTTGTTACCGTGGAGAGAAATTTCCTTGGAGAGCTTCCAGATTCAAGACTGAGAATTGGTTATCACATGAACTTTATACTATGCCAGATTTCGACTTTCAAAACCATCACAGTTCACTTTTCCTGAAAGCTGGGGTTGAGTTGTGGCCTACAAAAGGAGGCACCGAAGTCTTCACTTATCAGTTCTAGATGGGGTTCTGGGTTTCCCTTGTTAGAAGGAAGAATTTTTGACCTTGGTTAATGATTGACCAACATCATTCTCCTTGAGGTCATTCCTGAAGGAATTTCACAGGGGGGAAAGAAGCATTACCTTAATGAGAGAGAGTGTAAAAATCTATCCCAGCTATTGAAGTGTGGCGAGGGACTTGGTGAGTACCCCTTCCCTGGTGTGAACTTAGTTAAACCTCATCTATAAAATGTCCACCATGGAGATACAAATCACCTTTTAATTAGAATTCCTAGCCATACACTCAAGAATATGGCCAAGAATACCTTAATATATTCTCTTGCATTTCCTTTGGAGAGACAGCACAGAGAGTTGAATGTTTCTAGAAACTGAATGTCTGTTTTCTCTGCACTTGTATGTTGTAGGGTAAATAAAGTTGTTTTTTTCTAGTCTAGTCACTGCTAGTCTCGATGACCTGTGCCTGTGGTCTTGCACTTCTCCCATAATTATGAACACCTGGATCCAAGGAGCACAGGCCTGTGTACACGCCTGGACCTAGAATTGAGGAATAAAAGGACAGTATCACCCCGAGGAGAGATTGTGAGACTGAGAGAAAGAATGCCAGAGAGAACACCAAAGAGAAGCCAGGAAGAAAGTGTGAGGGTTCACTATGAAGATTTGAGAGGGGTGGGGAGGCTGGGTTGTCTCCTGGGCCTCCCAGGCCCTCTGCCTGTCTCCTTGCATGCCTGCCTGGTGCGCCTATGCTCCCGGTTCCTTGGATTAAAGGCCTGTAAAAATCCACCAAAGGTTCCAAGATGTCTGTCCCCATCTGTCCAAGAACAGACAACTTGCCCCTCACCTGTGCATGTTTGCACTATATATGTGTACATTATTTTCATTATTATTAAGTTCCTTCAACAAGTGTAGAGTTATTGACAGAGACTGCAAGTTGTACCTGGAAGAGGGTTAGTACAGGGAAGAATTTTAATTCCTACACAATTCCTATCAATTCCTCTAGACATTCCAAATGAAGCAATGATATAAGTAAAAAATGAGTTTCTCTGAAGATGTACTTCCATTCCAGGCTCCAAATCATCTCTTCTTCCCACCACACTGTCCCCAAACAGATATTATAGAGATCCATGGGTTGAAATTTAGGCAATCTTACTGACATTTTACTTGCTGCTTAGATATTGGATGTGTAATCTCCACCATCCATCCAGTGATTTTTATTTGGATACACATGTTCTTTCATAGGCCTAAGCTGAGGGAGCCTGGGAATGTCCAGTAGCTCCTCAAATCCTTCACCCAGGCAGTCCATATTGATGGGAATTCCCTCATATCAGAACTTAGAGTAGCCTTACATTTATGTGAGGTGTTGTGAATGTTATTTAACTTTCTCATTTATTCTCCAAGTGTGCTTGTATGCTGAGGTTAAGGCCTGCTGGGTTCTGTAAGGAATACTCAACCCCTCTATTGCAACAATTATGAGTATATAAAGCTAATATTGGATTGCTTTTTATATACCAGATGCTATATTAATGCATAATTAATACATAGTTCGTGCCACAAGAATCTTAAAAAGCAGGTGCTACAGTATTATCACATGTCACAGAAGAGGAAACTGAATCAAGGAAAGGTTAAATAACTTGCCAAGAGTCTCACAGCTAGTGAACATCAGTGTTAATTGGATCCTAAATGGTTTGGGTCCCCAGTCCACGCTTTTAACCATCACACCACAGGGAAATTACCCCATGATGACAGGGACCAGGCAAGAAATGAAAAGAAGTGAACTAGGCCAGGTGGACTGTGGGGAAATGGTGGGTACAATCACCTGGGGCAGTGGTGGGGGATGCAGAGGTGGGGGGTGCAAGGGCGGGGGAAGCAGAGAGGGGGAAACAGAACCAGCTTTTGACAGCTGCTTCGGCAGGACCAGCCCTGGTGGTCAGGTTGGCCCAGGCTTCAAGAGAAGCTAGAAGGACAGAGTTTTGCAATTTGAACCGTCTCACTTAAACGAAGTACTTCCAGAAGGGGCTATGGTGACGGTGCATGGATGAAATGGTGGTGGGAATTCTAGTGGGCCTACACCTGAGAGGAGAAAGCAAACATTGTACAAAAATGAACAATGATGTAAAATATATATAAATAAATAATTTATAATAAGAAAAAAAGTACTTTCAGATGTAGCAGGCCTCTACCGACAAACTGAATTGATTCTGTGGGTTGTCAGTTTGTAAATCTAAGTAAAATTCTTAGAAGGGGTATTACAGCATTTCTATGCTGGTGCCAGTTAGCGATAGAGAGTGTTGTACCTGAACGGTGGCACATGAGGCAAACACTATGGGAGTTCAGAATCCTAGAGACAGGTGAGTGCCTTGTGGCTCTATGTGGGAAAGGAGGCATTTGAAAATGTCTAGAAGAAGGGCCCAGATCAAAAATGCAAACAGGAATGGAAAGGGCAAGTTAACTTAGTAGCTAATTCTTACCTGGGCCACAGGGGGTTTGAGATGCATCAAGCATTGAAATAAATGTACCGTGCTGGGAGGAGATAGCCATGGTGCCCTAACCCCTGCACCCTTCACCAGGACTTCCACCGAACCACAATCAAAAGGGTTAACGATTTCCAATCTGATTGGCACTGGTTGTCAGGGCAATGAAGAGAAGCTCAGCCAAGGAAGCTTCTTGTCATTGTGACCTGGCAGGCAGGCCCTGGTATTTGGACCTTGCCCTTAGGGAACCATGCAAAAGTGACCCAGCCAGAGCCAGGTTAGGCTTATCAGAAAGGAGGAAATCAGAGGCAAGAGACTAGTTAAGAATGGGACTAGGAGAGGTTTAGTGTAAGGAACTGGGGCAAAGGCAGCCATGGGACTGAAGTGCAGGCTCCAGCAGAGGACAGGGTTGGTGAGGGGCGCCTGGGGCTCCGGGTGAGAGAGTGCATCAGCCCGGGGCCACTGCCAGACTCAGGCCTCAGCAAGTGGTGCCCAGCCAGCACCAGGAGGTGGAGTGGGAGTAGGCTGGAGGGGAGGAATATAAATAATCTTTGGGACAATTTGATTTTGAAGAATGTGGGGAACTGTCGGATACATGTCTGATTTGAACCGTCTTCCCCAGGAGGCTAGTTTACCTTTAGAACGAACATCAAAGCTGTGAGGGGCTAGAGCAGAGCACTCGTATGTTTTGCTTCAGAAGAAAGAACACTGAACTTGGGATGTTTTGCTGATAAAGCAGGTCCAGAATTCTACCATTGAACCACCAGTGCTTGACAGGTAGATCTGCCTGTCCTGCTCCCCACTCTGTCTCTCGTGGATCCTCTCACCTCCCGTGACTCTGGCCTGTACCCCAGCTCTTGTATGCATAAATAAATAAATCTTTAAAAATAAAGCAATTCCAATGCTAGTTGCCTCGGCAGCCCAGGCTGAGGAAGAAAACTAACTGAGCCCCACTCTGCCCCAGTACAGAGCAAGGCTATCTGTAGATTAACCATGACCATCTTTAAAAAAATCCTAAAGAGGGCCTCCCCGGTAGCGCAGTGGGTTAAGCAACACACTATGAAGCAAACCTCAGCCACTGTAGCACGAGTTCGATCCCTGCTGCTGGCCAGGGAGGGGACCCACGTGGCACAGCAGACCTCTCCTGTTATGCCCGCTGCTCCCCTCAGCAGTGTGTATTGGTCAGTCTGCCTGTTCTGCTCCCCACTCTTGTCTCTCATGGATCCTCTCACCACCCACGCCTCTGGCCTGTACCCCAGCTCTTGTTTGCATAAATAAATCTTTAAAAAAAAAATCCTAAAGAGGGGCCTCCCCAATGGTGCAGTGGGATAAGCAACTCACTATGAGGCAAACCGCAGCCATTGCAGCACGAGTTCGATCCCTGCCGCCGGCCAGGGAGGGGACACACATGGCACAGCAGACCTCGCCCGCTGCTCCCCTCAGCAGTGCATTTCAGTCTATTAGACTGTTCTGCTCCCCATTCTGTCTCTGGTGGATCTTCTCACCACCCACACCTCTGGCCTGTACCCCAGTTCTTGTGAGCATAAAGAAATAAATCTTTAAAAATAAATAAATAAATCCTAAAGTGAGTGAAGTTCCTCCCAAGTCCTTTCCTCTTGATAGTTCCCATAAATGACTTATTATTTCTAGACATCAGATTCATCCACAAAATGGGCCCACTTAGATGGCATGTAGCATTGTTCTGTTGTGAAGATTAAATGAGATCATTTACATAAAACTTTGCATGTGTAAATATGTTTGTTTTTAATATGTATGTTTTTCTCCTATTACCTGATGAAATAATATAGTTGAGGGGTCAGCAAAGTTTTTCTTAAAGGATTAGATAGTGAATTAGATATTAGAATTAGATAGTGATTAAATATGAAGAGCTTGGACTTAGTGGGCCATCCAGTCTTTATAAAACCCATTGGTTTGTGGATTTGGATTTGGTAGTTTTCCAACTCCTGGTCTAGACTCTGAACAGTGGGATTTTGTGGAAGCAAAAAGTGCTTGCAGGCAGGAAGCACAGACTTCCTAATGGGGAGAGGACTCCAAAGAACCCATTCTTTAACATAGTCCCCTTACTCTTCGCAAACTATAGCAACTGTGTTTCTAAGGAAATGCACAGAAAACCCACAGCTATTTCTGAAGCAGTTTCTAGAAGATGAGATCTTAATCAATTTTCATGGTTCTGAGATTAAAGTGATCAGACTTACTTGCAAATCTGCATTGGTCTTAGAGGTGCTATGAAAAGAAAAGAAAAAAAAAAGGAAAAGAAAAGAAAAAGAAAATACAGAGGATTGGACTGTGTTGTTTTATGGCTTGCAGAGGACAAGAGAGTCATTTCATCCAGAAGGCTTTGCTCACCACCTGCTTTTTGGTCCCCAGCATCCGGAACCCACTGCTATAGGAGTGTTAATGCCACAAACTGCCGTGATCCCTGCTCTTCTGAATCCTACCGGCTATTATCATGCATGTTTTTCTTCAAAGCTTTTGTGAACCTGCTCTTCTTTGAGCCCTTAGACAAACTTTCTAAGGATCATAAAGGTAAGGTAAAGCACCTTGGTGTGGAAGTCTTTAATAATACATGTGGTGGCCACGGGTGTGCCTTGCAAACTATAGGGACTGCTGTCATTGACAAGTGGCCCTAGCTACTGAGCTCTGGGACCAAAGCCACACTTCCCCCAGCCTGCTCCCAGCCAACGCCTGAGAGGGGACACTGAGGCAAGTTCAGTCCTGGGAGATGAGGACTCCTTTGAGGGATGATTTTGGCTCTCCACCCTGTTGAACTTTCCTTAGTCAGCATATATTCTGGATGTTTCTATCCCACCTTCCTTCCCTTTCTCCTTCGCTTGGGGTCAGACCTGCATTATGGTCTGATGGTCTTCCAGTTCCTTCCCTATATTGTCTCATGAAGTCTTCTATAATAAAATCCTTACACATTTGATCCCATATTTTCATCGGCCCTAAAGGATCTGGACTAATGCAATGTGTGCTTTTAAAAATGTATGAATCGCTAACTCCAGTGTAAGAAGAACCTCTCCGAGAAGCCAGGGATCTCCTACAGGGTCTGGTTGCACAAGTTTTATGATCCCCAGAATCCCTGCCATAGATGGGTTCCTCAGAAGACACTGAACACTAGGACTTGTCTATAATAGACTCTCCTGTCAGAAGTGTCAGCAGAGTGGGAGAACAAAGTCTGGAAGATCCAGATGTTAGTGGCAGATGTGTTAAGATTGCCATTACGGACAAGCTGGGCTCAGTCCTCTGGAGACCTTTGGGAGGCCGTGTATAGCCCACCTCTGAGTTGTCCCACCTGACTGGGGAAAGCTGAGATATTTTCCACCGATTCCTATGTGCTATTGGTTGAGGGCAGCTCCTGGCGGTCTTGACTCCTTCATGCTGCTACCTTGCCCTGTGCTTAGGTAGAGCACACAGCTCTCTTCAGCGGAAGTGCCCAGGTAGTCACAGTGCTTCTGTGGAAACCATGCATGCAGGATGCAGAGTGCCAGGCCTGTGGTTGGGGCCCTGTCAGTATCTGCCCCAAACCCATTTTCAGGTTGTGAGATCCAGGTGGCACTGACTCAAAGCATATTTCCACAATCTAGGCACTGCCATCTCCCAGCCAGCATGGGTCCCTAATCACACTGGAGCAATTACAGTCCTCCCTGGAACTTCTGCTGGCACTGTGTGGAAGAATGTACTCCCGCTGAGATTACAGGACTACGCACGAAGAGCATCTGGCAGCCCTCTTGTCCTGAGAGTGGATTCTTCACCTTGAAATTAAAGACCATGTAGGTGAAGTTGAAGTAAAGGGGTGAAGAGAGGCAGAGAGAGACTGATACCAACTGATGACATTATGTCATCTGGATCCAGCTATGCCTGAAGCTAAAACATTCCTGGATTTTCTGATGGCATTGGCAACTTAACTCTTTTCTTGCTGAAGCAAGCTTGAATGGAAACCCCATCATGTGAAAACAACAGAATTCTGATTGATATTAGTAGATACCTCTATGTATTAATGTAGGATTTTGAAACATGGGCTTGAGAAAGAGAAAGGAACTCTTTCTCTTGGCATGCAATTTTACATTTTACTAATAAGACCCACCTCCAGAACATGGTGGTTGGCCAGGAGGACTGGATGGCCTTCAAAGGGCAGGAACCTTCAAAAGACATCACTTGCCCAGATTTTGGATGACCCCCTGACCAAGCCCCATTCTCCTCAAATGAGAATTTCATGGAACCCCACAATAAACTCCTAAATTTTATCATTTGATGTTTTTCAATAATCATGAAGTAAATGTGCACCTCAGGCAAGCATTCCAGGTAGATACCCCACCATTATGTGCTGAAAATTATTGGAATTTTCACCAATATCTCATTCCTCTTGTTGAAAAATTTTCTGAACTTGACTCTTTTGTGCTTAGTGCTTTTCTTCTAAATTGTCCAGATTTGGTTCTGTGGCATAGGCCTATGATTTATGCTTTTTTATCCTGAGCCCTTGACTTTGAATGAAAAAGGTACGGAGTAATTTGCCCTTTCTGCAGAGCTCAAATAACCAGTAAGCATTAAGCAGACCTCCCAAGGAGGCAGATATAGTCTCTCTCTTTCTCTCTTTTTCACACACACACACACACACACACCTTGAAACCCTAATTCCCAAAGTGATGAGATGGGGCCTGGAGGGAGGTGAGTGAAGTCATGGAGTTAAGTCCCCACGGTATTAGTGTCCTTGGAAGAAGACACAGTTTGCCCTCTCTGCATATACACAAAAAGAATAGGTCACATGAGAGGCACTGAGGTGATAGCCCTCTACAAGTGAGAAAACGAAACTTTACCAGGAAACAAATAAGCTGGAATCCTGATCTTGGACTTCCCAACTTTCAGAACACTTCTTTTGTTGAAGCCACTGAGCCTCTAGCATTTTGTTGTAGCAGCCTAAGCAGATTAAGGCCCAGGGCAAGTTGATTCCACCCTAACTGGAAAAGAGTCAGGAGGTAGTAGGTGAAGGCAAGGTGTCATAATCCCCAGTTCTCTCGCTGGCACAGTCACATGGCTCTGGGTAGTGGCTATGGAGGATTTGGGGCCTTGAAATGTCTACCATGGTTTCTCAACAGGAGCCACTGCTCCCCATAAAGGGAATCTGGGGAGCAATGATCTTTTGGGTGGGCCATCTTTTAGGTGTGCATGACAGGGTGTTTAGCAATGCTTGTCCCTTCCACTAAATGTCAGTGAGACATCCCAGTCTCGGGGACAAACAGAATGGCCTCTGCAATTTCCAAATGCCCCTGAGGAAGGTAGTATTGCTCCTAATTGCAACCAACTGGAACGCCCACGGTCTAGCCTAAATCACTTCACTTCATTACCAGTCTGAGTGGGCATTGCAGCTTGCCCAGTGACTTGGGCAAGAACTGCCAGTGAACTGCAGGGCAGAGCATTTCACTCCTTCGGCCTTTGTGAGAGGTGTCCTTGTGCTGTGAAGTGTTCAGGGACACTCAAAGATCGTAAGTAAGCTCTGAACTCGGGCCTGGAGAGGCAGAGAGGCATATGTCCAGGGAGTGTGCGGGCAGTATTATATCTGAGAAATTATTTAATGAACTTCTTGCCTCCGGGAAGACGACACTGAACTCAAGCAATGTCGCATTTCTGGCTGACCTTTTCTCATTTGCCTTAGTCCCTACTTTCGAAAATATCTTCCCGAACTAGTGTTGCCACAATTTAGACCAGCTTTTACTTGCCCACGCACCCACATCTCATCATCCCGAGACACCGTACAACACACAGTTTAGAGACGAAGCTGTGGAATTGGATAACACGTTCAAATCCTGCCTCTGTCATTGTGTAACTATTAGCTGTGTAATTGAGAACAGTATTTTTTCCCCTATAAATCAGGGTGGTAATAACAGTTTCTACCTCACTGGGTTGTTGGAAGGAGAAAGAGAAATTCCTGGCATTCAGGAGATTAAAATGCAGCAGTTGCCTGCCTAAAAGTCCTTTTCAGCAAAACATTCTGTGACTTTACCAAGATGCAAAAAATTCTCAAATTTCTCTGCCATTTTTGGGTTAAAATGCAAATATCAGAAAACTCTTGGAGAGATTGTACGTTTTTCATCTTTGTATCCTTGGCGTCTAAGCCACAGTGAGGGGGGCCTGAATAATTGTAGCCGGAGCAGTGTCCAAAGTGCCACATGTGGTCACCGTGATGGTGGCAGGAACAGCTAACTTGAACAGATGTCCACTAAGTGTCAGCTCTGGTCTCTGTACTTAACACGCATTGTGAGCTGTTTACTCCTTATAAGGTAGAGTGTTTTCTCAGTTCTATTTTACAACAGGGAAACTGAGATGACGGATACTGGTTACCCTTGTTCGTGGTTTGTAAACGTGACCCTGGAAGAAAACAAAGTAGGTTGGGAAGGGAGACGAGCTCTGTCCCCAGACCTCCCGCCTGATATCAGCTCCCCAGGGCTGGCTGGGTGGGTGTGGAGTGGGAACCGTGGGGGTGATGGGTGGTGGCTTTTCTCCAATGAGCAAGATCACACACTGTGTCATCTGTTCCCAATATCCATTCTGATGGTCCTCCCTGGCAGCCCTCCCATCCAACACGCGTGCTCAGGCTGTTGGCCAGAAGCTAAATTTACTTGCAAGTCCAGCATTTAAACAGGTACATAAATTACATGTATGTAGCCTCATTCTTCAGCATGCCTTCAGCTTGACACAGCTGAGGACCAATCAGGGTTTTACCGCACTGCTCTCTCAGTGCTAAGCTGCCTGCTCTTGACGGGGTGCCCCCAGCCCACAGTATGCACCCTATAAAAGGCAACCCCAGCACATTCCCTCCAGACCACATCTTCCCTCTGAACTGGCCCAGGCGGTCCTCGAATGCCGCTGTCACATTGTCACAGCTTCTGGCCCTGTGAATCATCCACCCTACACTCCTTAATGCTTTTTTATGGCTCCTGGGTAATGTCCAACCCTTCAAATGATTTACAAAGACTTTACATGGTTCCCCAACTTCTCCAGGCTGCACCCCAATTTACCCTCTACCCTCCACTTGCACATTCCTCAGTTTCTTACAAATGAGCAGGCTGTTCTATTGTCATAAAAATGGGAGAATTTCCCCAAACTATTAGATCATGGTCTTTCAGAGATGGTTACATCCACCAATATGATTCTTATTTTGCTAGGGTCAGATAAACACCGGCAAACTGCTCACAATTTAAAAGAGTTTATTTTCAGTCCCCTCAACCACTGAGTTGTTTCCACTTTTTTGTGTACTCTAGTTGTGTCATACGTATACCTTTCAGTGGAAATTTTAAGGGTGCTCTCTTGATCCAAGTTGCACAGACTCCTTAAGCAGATGTGATTAGAAGTCCTCATCTCCTCTACCAATATTTGTTGAGAGGTAGAAAGTTCAGTAGTCTGAGAACACCTTGAGAATAGGGATTTATTTGGGGGTCTTCTGTAGAATTTGGCATTTGTTGAACTGAAGAAAGGAGTGGAATGTGGTTGAACCACATTTTAGAGAATGAGAAGAATGCCAGCTAACACTTATTACAGTGCTACTCTACAGCACATGTTTTACATTACGGTATATACTTTAATCCCCACTACAGTCCTATGAAATGTTATCCCTATTTTATGAGAAAGGAAAGAGAAACCAGAGAGGTTAAGCAAGTTGCCTGGGGCCACACAGCTGGCAGTGGGCTGCAGCAATATCATAATTCAGACCTCATTTTCCTTACTGAGTTCCTGATTAAAGTGAGTTAAACTATTTCTCTACTTCAGCTCAAATCAGTCCATGTGCTTTTTCCAGTGGCCACAAACTCCTGTTTTTCAAACTTCTACCAAGGGGCCTCTTGATGTCTCGAGAACCTACAATCCCATCAAATTTCATTTTGTTAGAAGTTTTAGAAAGCTGGCAGATAATACAGATTGAGAAAATAGAATGATAAGCACTAGCCAGTGTTTAGAATCCACTCTCTGGACTCAGGAGAGCATCATAAATCTAGGTGGATCATTTCCAACTAGATCATGGAAGTTTCATTCAAATGTGCCTACATTATGACATTAAAGTCTTTGGGCCTTTTCAATTATGGGAACTACCTGGGTTGTTGTATTACTTCTAACAGGGATTTTTTTTTTTTAAATGAACTTACTTTCTGGTTTAATAGTGCAATATTTTGAGGGAATTTAATAGCTGTAAACATGGAAATAGGACCACTTGGGTTATGTTACCCATTGCCAGTTTCTCGTGCATTTAAACAATCTGTCTCTTTTCAAAGTCTGACAGTTGGCAGAAATTCCTGGGCATATGAGATAGCAATTGTTTTCAGACATTAAAAATCAACCTTCAGATCTTCATTGCTGCATGCTGTAGCTTCATCCCGTTTTGCCTTTTATACCCAGCTCCAGTCCACTAGTTCACTGGCGTATCAGGCACAGCGTGAACCCCCTTGGGTGTGTGCACCAAGGGAATTGGATTTGATGCTCTACCTGTGCCCAGGGATGGCTCTCACGGTGTCCCCTCGTGTAGAGATCCCGGCGCTGCCCGCAGAGGCAATGAAGCATATGAGATCCAGGAACTAACTCAATTTCCTAGCAACCAAGGAAAACCATTTCTCCTCTGTCAGCAGGAATGCTCAGATTTATGTATGCTACAAACACCCGTTATCACCATAATAAACCATATATTTGCAGGCGGTATTTACAGCCAACTAATTGTGGTACTCCATCCTCGCAGCCCCCAAGCCTGCAAGTTTCCCATTTGGAGCCCCCCAAAATACGATTAGGTAGATGCTGAGTACTAATTTAGTTTAACATCAGTGCCTGACAAAGCTACTAACCACCTAATTATGAAGGAAGATTACTGATACCATTAATTGAATGGTCGTAAAACTCTGGTAAAGTCAGATGGTAGTAAAGTCCATTTTCAATTTATTAGGCTATTAGAAGTATTTCCAGCTATAAAATAAACAGACACAAAGCATACTAAACAGGCTAATATGGAAACATAAAAAGAGAAGGGAGAAGCTTGTCATAGCAATTAGTGGTTGTGATTAGCTGCACCACAGACACAGCGGTGGAAATTAAAGATTAATTTATGACAGTGCTCTGGTGAAGGAGGCTCGCTGGTGCCTGTCTTACTCTAGGTGGACTGGGATCTTGTCATTTCAACTGCCAAAAAAGTCATCTGCAATTTGACCTGTGCTCTAAGCTTCCTTGGGACTGTTTCTGTTACCTGTAACTGGAAGATACTTAGCAGACCTATTTTATTCAGAACCTCAGTTTCCCCACAGGACTGGGCTAGTTTGGGGGGTTCTTCCAACATCATGCTTTTGCAGGCTGGATCCTTACTGACCTTTAAATGAAGCAACTTGTTCACGGTGCTTCTACCTGATACCCGAACATTCACCCCTCCACCCACTCCTGGGGAAAGTTCCCAGCGCTCCACATTATGGAGAGTGCCCTTAAAGATCTCATTTTCTGTGCCACTCATTTGCTATTCATTCCCGCTGCCTCTTGCCTGTGTCCTGCTTATCCCTTCCTGGGGAGCTCAATAGAAATGTGGGTATTGATGGTGGGGAAAGCATGCCCAGGGCAGGACACAGTTTCTGCTAAGTCTGTTTCACCTGGAAGATGGAGATGAGGTTAAATAGCCATCTCCATGCAGATAGGAATGGTGTGGAACTTTGCCGTTAAAAAGCCTTTCTGTTCTGATGTCCAGAAGCAGCCAGGAACAGCAGACCCATCTCACTACCAAGAAGATTAGAGCTCAGGGAGAACTGGGAGTCGCAATCAGTGAGCGGCAGTCAGGGATGGGAGCCATGTCTCTGGCCCAAGTTCTGATGACCAAAACATATTTCTCATACATACTTGGTCTTCATCCACAGCTCTTGACTCACAGCTCCCAAAAGCCTTGGAATATCCTGATGTTGAAGTGATATAGGTGTCTCTTGCTATGTTAATGAGGTGACTTTTGGGAAAACACTATGGATGGTGGCTGGTTGCCAAAAGAATCAACTCTGTGATTAAAGGATTGAAACTTCCAGTTCCACCCCCTCAGACCTCTGGGGAGGGGAGGAAGCTAGAGGTTGAGTCGATTGTCAATGGCCAATGGGTTAATCCACCATGCCTGTGTAATGAAGCCTCCATAAAGGCCCAGGAAGGGATCTGATGAATATATGGATATCTGGGGAGAGTGGCATGTCTGGAGAAGATGTGGAAACTCCAAGCCCTTTCCCTGTGCATCTCTTTCATGACCATTCCTCAGCTCTATCCTTCGTAGTCAGTTTTTTTTTTTTTTAAAGATTTATTTATTTATGCATACAAGCACTGGGGCACAGACCAGATGTGTCGGGGGGGCGAGAGGATTCACCACAGAGAGCGGGGA
>JAGFMF010011868.1:3140022-3205282 GCA_019455555.1 Galemys pyrenaicus | reverse complement strand
CCTCCCTGGCCGGCAGCAGGGATCGAACTCATGCTGCAGGTGGCTGCGGTTTGCTTCATAGTGCGCTGCTTAACCCACTGCGCCACCAGGGGAGGCCCCGTAGTCAGTTTTGAGTAAGCAAATTAATCGAACCTGAGGAAGAGGTTGTGGAAACCTCTGACCTGGGCTACTCAAAGTATGGTCCCATGGACTAGCAGCATCAGTGTTCTCAGGAGCAGTAAAGAAATGTAGTTCCGGGACCCACCCCAGACCCACTGTATCTGGTGTTGTCCTATGAGATCCCAGGTATTATCTGTACACATTGGAGATTGAAATAGTGCCCCAGTTTTTCAAAAGTTTTCCAGAATAAGAATCATCTGGGTACTTGTTGAACATACAACTTCCTCAACTACTTTCTGGATGATTCTTTAGCAGTGGATCTAGCATGGGTAACTAATGCTCACGGGGGTTTCTTTACCTGAGAGAAGAGTCCCTGCCCCAACACAGTGTTTCTCAGTCCTGACTACATTAGAATGACCTGGTGAGCGCTTTAAAAATACTGCAGCTAGCAATGCTAGCTATTCATAACAGCTCCCTCCAGCTGATGATAGTAGAGCTGAGAGAATTTCTTGGTGATTCCATTGTATAGCCCAGATTTATAGCTGCTGTATCAATTAGTGGTTCTCAAAATGTGGTCCTAGACACACACCAGCATGATCTAGGAACTTGTCAGACACCCTTTTCATCTGCTGAAGCAGAAATTCTGGAGATGGGCCCAGCTGTCAGTCTTAGAAGAGTTTTCCAGACAAGACAAGCTACATGATTTGGACCAAATGAAAACACAGGGTCCTTGTACAGAAATCATTAAGAATTCCAAGATAGTGACCGGACAGCAATAAAACAAGCATAATTCTGTGAGACTGTACAGGACAGCTGTGATGCCAGGCTGCCCTCAAGTGATTCTAGTGCACGCTAGACTTTGAGAATCACTAGTCGAGATTCCTCTTCAGGGTGTAGTTGTGTTTCTTCTTCTTGGCATGGTCCAAGTATGACTATTGGGACTTTAAAACCACTGGCTCTGAGATGAGGATAATAATAGTGCCACTCAGCAATCATTTGTGATATACCAGGCACTGGCCAGGCATTTCCTGTGCATTCATTTCATTCAAGCTTCAGTCACTGCAGGAGGCAGGTTCTGTTACCTTCATTCTCGTTGTGCAGAGTTTTCCCATTTGAGCACCAAGGCCAATGACTATTGCTGAGTATTTTGAATATCAAACACTTACTCCCTTCTTCCCGCTTCCTCCTGCTGTAGTAATTTTCTGCCTCAACACCATCCTTACTCACTGTAAGAAGGTTTATTGGAACAGAATGGTCTGGAAGCCTCTAACTAAGGGCCAGGCATTTTGCTCTGGCAGAACATAAGGGCTTATCACCATAGATTTTCTGTTTATTATTTTGTCAGTAAGTAACTGCAGACTCAGCGAATGTCAGGATTTGAATCCAGAACCTTCCGATGTCAAGTACTTCTCATTGTCCCAATTCGCCAGAAACCTAAAGAATCATTTACAGGATAATTTCCTGTTGTTTTGAAAGGGAATGGAGGAATAGAAGACCCAAGAAAGAAATTAAAGTCCTAGTGGGCTAAAAAAGAGACTGCTCATCTTTGTCTATCAGGTATCTCTTTCTTAATAACACTTCTCCTTTTATTTTTTTTTAAGATTTATTTATGCATACAAGAGCTGGGGTACAGGCCAGAGTCGCGGGAGGTGAGAGGATTCACCAGAGTGGGGAGCAGAACAGGCAGACTGACTGAAACACACTGCTGAGGGGAGCAGTGGGTGAGGGAGGAGAGGTCCGCTACGCCATGTGGGTCCCCTTCCTGGCTGGAGGCAGGGATCGAACTCATACTGCAGCAGCTGCGGTTTGCTCCGCAGTGCGTTGCTTAACCCACTGCACCACCAGGGAGGCCCAACCCTTCTCCTTTTAAAAGGCAGTTCTTGCCCTTTAGAACTGCCCATTTGCACCTATGCAAATATCCCTTTATCTTTTCCTTAACAAATTTGACTTTTTGATGTACAATAAAGCTTTCTTTCTTTTTTTTAAAGATTTATTTTTATTTATTTATGCATATAAGAACTGGGTGTAGGCCAGAAGTACAGGGGTAAGAGGATTCACCAGAGACAGAGTGGAGAACAACACAGGTGGATCTACTGAAATGCACCGGTGAGGAGAGCAGCAGGGAGACAGGAGAGGTCTGCTGTGCCCTATGTGGGTCAGCTCCATGGCTGGGGATCCAAGACAGGCAGCAGTGGCTGCTGATAGCTTGATAGCATTGAGACTTTAACCCTTGCACTACAGAAAAGCCCCAATAAAGCTTCCTTTCCCACTCACCCAAAAAGAAACAAAAAGGAAAAGAGACCATGGGACAGTAGCTTACATTAGGAAAATCAAATGACACTGATGAGCTGGGCTGAGCAAAGGCTTCACCTTTCTGAGTGTGATTGCCCTCCCACAATATGGATAGAATAATAATTCTGACTTTTATTTATTAGTGTGATATGTCAATGAGATTATGGTGTAAAGAAGTCGATATGTTTAATATGACTCCTGTCACATAGAAAGTGCTCAATAAAAAGTGGTCGTTGTTATTGCTGAGACCTTTGCCCCAGGCAAGTGAGATTTTGCTTAAAAGCATTTCTCTATCCTTCTTATCTTCCTCCTCCCTTCTGCCTCCTTCACCATGGTGTTGGGTAAATTAGAAAGTAACACAGAACTGGCAGATTTGAGGTTCTGTCCAAAACCCACCACTCAGTCATTTAGACCTTGGGTTTGCCTTTATCCATTTCTAAACTAGGTTTCCTCATCTGACAGTGAAAGGCTTGAACGAGTGATCTGTAAGACTCTATAATCCCTGCCTGACTCTGAGTATTTCAGAATCCACTGGCAACCCTCTTCCTGGACATATGGTTTCTTGAAAAACATTTAAAGATAAGTCTGCAAAGGGAGAAATTCTAGCGGCAAATTGCCTTGAGGTTTGAACTTGGCACTCCCACCTATTCCACAAAGAAGTCTGGGAACATGGAAATCCCTGGTTCTATATGCTGACATTGGGGGCCTTCTTCAAGAGTTTTTCTGACTTTGCCACTGGCGCCAACCTGACCCACCATTAACCAGGATCTGAATCACATACTTTTGCACTGCAGCTCAATGTTTGTCTGCCTTTTGCATGCTGGGTAACCCAGGCAGCACATTCTGTGACAGAGATTGGCGACATCCCTGGAAAGGATGAGAGGAATGAAGAGGGTACAGGGGAAGTGGGGTTGCAGGGCAGCCACCAGGAAGCCTCAGCCGACTCTCCGGGGAATTCTTCTGGAAGTATGCTTTAGAGTTTCTGAGTCAGAGCTGGGAGTGGTGGGACCTTTCACCCCATGCCAACCATCCTTGGATGCAGCTCCCCCAGAGAAGGGGGCATGGCCTTGATGAGGCAGTTGGCTCTCTTAGGCTAGGACAACCCCTTAGGGCACTGCCCCAGAAGGATCTATGGGAAGCTCTCCCTGCAGCTGAGGCCCAACTAAGGGCCTCATTCCTTAAGTGGAATATAGGTAACTCCTTATGGCACCAACTCCTCCTTATTCCTAGCCATACCACTTAGGAAATACAAACTTCCTTGATCTTATCCTTTGCAAGTGCTGATGAGGTAGATGTTATACAGTCTCTTCATTTGTCACCAATTTGGCCTTTTCCTCTTAAAATAGGTCATGCTGGAAAATCAGAGCTCATCAAAAGGTGGAGTGGAGGTGGGGATGATCCTGTCCTAATCCTTACGCTGAGACCTCTGGTTACTGAGTGCTAACGCTATTCCATATGTATGGTGTCTCTAATTTAGATCCTTCGGCATATCTAGTATATATTACAAAAATGCTGAATCTATAACTCAGCAGGGCTGAGCTGCCACTCAAAAATAACAGTCTCAAGGAAGCCAGAGAGGCCCATTTTAGAGGGAGCCATGACAAACCTTTTTGCTTCGTACATCTCTTTTTTTTCCGAAGATTTATTTATTTATGCATACAAGAGCTGGGATACAGGCCAGAGGTGTGGGGGTGGAGTGAGAGGATTTACCAGAGACAGAGCAGGGAACAGAACAGGCAGATCTCTTGAAACACACTGCCGAGGGGAGCAGCGGGCGAGGCAAGAGATGTCTGCTGCACCATGTGGGTCACTTACCTCCCCGGCCAGCAGCAGGGATCGAACTCGTGCTGCAGTGGCTGCGGTCTGCTTCATAGTGCGTTGCTTAACCCGCTGCGCCACCAGGGAGGCCCTGCTTACTTCTTCTAAAATGGAAACCACTCCTCCTGCACATTTAGGTTTGTGATGTGTGTGTGACTGAAAAAACATCAAGTGGAAGACAGCAAAGCAAGGTGATGAAACAAATCATGAGAGTACTGAAAACTGGCTAACATGCCCAAGGAGGAGGTATCTGCTGCTGAGAGAAGGGATCAGCCCCAACTGAAGTTCAACTCAGCTGTCTTCTCAACTCCTATGGGGGACTCTGAGTCACATGCTATTCTAGATGCAGTCCCACAAAAGGTGTAGAAGAGGGAATGGGCACCATTTCCCCATACCCCACCTAACATGCAGTCACCTTGGATTATAATTCCCAGCATGCCATGCACTGGATTTCCTGAATGAGGGGCAGATGGGAAGGAGCGAGGGGAATGTATACACTGAGGTGGAACAAAGGAGGAAGGGAGAGGCACAGGGAGAAAAAACACATGAAGAAGAGATATGTAGGAGAGAGAGGTGAAGATGCTACATTGAGACTAGCATTTCGGCAGAGACAAACTACTATCTAGACATTACACAGGATTATATAGTACATTTTGGATTTGGGGGCTTTCCTTTTGTCCCTACTCTCTGGGACCTGCCCTCCTTTCTTGTGGCTCCTGCCTGTATGTGTCTTGGATTGTTCTGGTACTTTCAGGCCTCAGCCGCCCTGCTTTTAGCTGGGTCTGTTTGGCTGGGTATTTGCCCTGAAGGGACGCGTCTTTCCAGAGTTTGAGTGGGAATCTATTATTTGAAAGACTTCTTTTTCTCTCTCCCCTTTGACTCTCTCACTGATTAAGGATTCTAGCTCACACTGTCAGCATGAGTCGAGGTTAGGAGGAATTGCACTGTGACTGTGGCTGTACTCGAGGAAGTACCCAGGGCAGGACCTGTCTGCACAGGAACAGGTGCTTTGGCCAAAGGGAGGCATCAGCGCGCATTCACATTCAGAGGCTGAGAAGAGTTTATTTCTGCCCTGCTCCTTCCACACCAGGGCAGAGGCTAAAGTCCTGGCTGCACACAACCCTCTGAGTGCCAGAGTCTGCTTTGTGCACACGGATGGCCATACCCTTTTAGAATGTACAAAATGGGCTTTTCCCTTAACAGGTTGGAGTCCCTGGGTACCCCTGGGTTTTACGGTTGCATGGCTATAATCTCTTGAAGGCTCCAGCTGCATGGAGCCTCAGCTGCCCACGGGGTCGCCTGCTCACTATACACGCACTCTCCGTCTGCTTGCTTCCCTCTGTTCTGTTTCCCTATCTCCTACCAGAGCTTCCTAGGACCAGGAACTTCTAAATGAACTGTGTGCACTCAAATACTTGTTTGAGAATCTGCTTCTGTGGGAACCAAGATACCTAGCTCAGAACCCACTTCTGCCACTGATCAGTTGATTTGAATGATTGTATTTGTTTACTTGGGTGGAAATATTAACCTGTTCACCAGCCTGATGCGTGTGAGAAATGAGCTCTTATTAGTGAAATTGGTGAAATTCAAAATGGCGCCCATCCTGGGGCTGCTGTGCTGTGGCGCTTCTCCACCTTTTGTGTGGATGCATTGGAATAGCACATGACTCAGAGCGCTGCCATCTGTCTTTGGCCACATTACTCCCGACACCAAAAATGCAGCTTCCTCACCTGGAATAGTGAGGTAATGAAAGTGGAACAAGCTCAGCAAGACAGTTGTGAAGAGTGTGGAAAATACCCTGTGCAATTAGTTTAAAACAACGTACGGCGTATAAGGGGCACTCAATAGCATCACCATAGTTGTTTTTATAATAATAATTATTGTTTGGCTTGGCTGAATCAAAATTCAATCTGAGAGCCCTTCACTCTCCAACCTGGATGAATCTGCCCAGTAATTCAGGGAATCTAATTCATTTATTCATTGATTGTAACTTTAGTAGATTGACTTAACAATTATCACGTCAAAGACACAGTGCAGTGCTAAGGTAGATATAAAGAATAAGAGGAGGTCACTGTCTCCAGGGAGATAAGCCGTAATCACACGTAGCTGCGATTTAAGCAAATTGTGGTAAGTGCTTTTAGTCTATGTTTCAACAAAGTAGAAGCCGGAGGAACTTGAAGTCATTGCATCCAGTGTGGAGCAGGAAGTGGTGACGGGTGGGTTTTGAAAGCTGGGTAGAATGTCAATGGAGGGAAGCGAATGTGGTGGCAGTGAAGAGACTGGCATCCTGATGGGACGGCCGGCTGGCACTTCTGATGGGAGATCCAGTGGCTTGCCGTTCCCCACCTCTCACAACTAGGGTAGGGCTGATTCTCCAAGACCTAAATTATTATTGTCGCTGTTGTTACTGTACTTAGCGATCACAGTGATCACCATGTGCCAGGAACTACCATAGATTCCATACATAGGTCAGCACTTGCGCTCCTCACCCTCACGGTCCGCGCAACTGTTACTTCAGTTCCCAAATAAAGCCGCAGCCTCAGCTTGCGTGTCCCCCCCACACTCGTGCAAGCGCAAGACAGACGGATGGACTTGGGCAGCCCGGCTCCCAGTTCCCACTCTACCCTGGGCAGCTTTTCAGGAACTCAAGGGGCTATGTTCACAGGACTCTAGAAGATAAACTGAAAGAAAACCCTTGGCCCTGAGAGAAAGGGACCCCGAACGATGGGATGGTTCTGAGGTTTCCCATCACCAGGACAACGCACCCCTCCACTGGGCCACACCCCAGGCTGACTCTCACTGGTTTCAAAACCCAGTGCTGCCCCTCACAGGGCCCCCTTAGCCCTGGCCTGCTGGGGATGGATCTTCAGCTTGTGGTGGCTGTGGCTTGGCTCGCTCGTGGCCCGGTGTAAGGGGAGCTGAGGCTGAGGCAGGGGCATGCGCTGGTGTCCAGAACTCAAGTCCCAGAGTACCTCAAATAGGCCCTAAGCTGCTGGTTTCATCCAAATCAAAACAGGACAAGATTTTCTTGTTTGTTTTTTTTTCCTCCAGTGGGGAGAGGAAAGGAATTTGCAGCGGCTGCTAATTGGAGAGTGAAGTGACCGATTTATTATGCTCTTATCCACACTGAGCAGAGCTGTGGGAAGTCTCTGGGAAGGCGGGGAGTCTCTGGATCTCTCTGAGGGGAGTTCACGGCCAGGAGGGACCACAGCTGCTGTTTTGTTTGGCCTGCCCGTTGTTTAAAAAAAAAAAAAAAGGTTTTAAAATGAAGCTGACATTTTTAAAAGACGAGATTATACATAAAAGTCTGCATTCTTGGCTCGTGTCAAGAAGTCTGAAGATCTGGGTCCAAATCCTTGCAGGTCAACAATCTGAGGTGCTAGCCAGACCTGCCCCTTGGGATAGGCTGCGAGTCCACACCCCCAGCTCTGCTCACCTGTGTTACCTCTGGCCCCTCAGCATTTGAGTTTGTGGCCACAGAAGAAAGCGCCAGCCCCTCAGGTTAGGAGCCTGGTCAACCTCAGGAGAGCACTGCCAGGTGCTGCCCGGATGCCGCAAGGGAACCAGTGGCAAAGGCATTCAAGGGGGGCACCTCCAGAGTAGGTTTAATGGCAGATTAAGTTGCCCATTATGAAGCCATTAGAACACAGCATGATGCATCACTGGGTAAATGAGAGGGGCTGAAGTCAGACAGGTTCCTGGAGAGCTCCATCCAATTTAATCCTTTTTTTTTAACTGTAGGCAGATGAGAATGGAGACTGTAAATCACCCTCTATGCGATGGCTTGTCATAATGGATATGAAGAGAAATTAGAGGAAGACGAAGGAAAGGCAGTGACAAACAAGGCTGGGTTTTATGGCATGATCAAAGACAGGCAGGCAGTGCATGAAAAGCTACTGGAAACCTAGTTTAGACTCCTGGCCATCCCGAATGGGAAAAGCCTGACTAGCCAAGCCTCCTGCTCCATCTCAGGGGGTGTGTTGGGGGAGAGTGTCCTGAGGCAGGCCTCTATCATGCCAAATTCTTGGCCTTTGCATCAGTCAAGATGTCTCTTAATCCTGGCTCTGCTGCTTTTCAGCTCTGTGACTTTGAGTAAGTTAGTGATGTTCTCCGAGTACACTTTTCTCTGCTGTTAAATGCTGTCCTCTTCACCATGCAAAGGGTGGGCGCCAGGAGCTCACTAAGTGATGCTTTCTCCACTGTCATCTTGCAAAAATGATAAAGCGAAAGTAGTTGCACTTCCCTCCAGCTGAGGGCACAGTTGAAAGGGGTGCTCGGCAAGTTCTGTTCAGCCCCTCTTGAGGAGAGACAGCAGACCTCCCCTCGCAGGACCCTCAATTGGGAGAACTCAAAGATGGCAGCCCTAGGCATGAAGACTAGTCCAGGGCTTGCCGGGACTGATCATCAGCCACACTTGTCTGGGTCTGCCGGCCCCCCACCCCAAGATTGACCACTGTCCTCTGCCCAGTTCGGCATCCTGGAACACTGAGCCTAGCACTCTGACCTGGCCATGGTCTTTGTCGGCCTCCCCCTAAAGCAGAGCCTCTGAACAGGGCAGGGCCTCTGCTGGGCTCTTGGACCCTCGTAGTGCTCGTGGAGAGGCCCGTTTAGAGCCCCCTTCAAGGCAGGGCTGACCGCTCAAGCACCAGCTCCTTCGGGGTTGGCCTCAGCTGCAGAGAGCAGGCTGCTGTGTCACACCACCAGCTGTCACACCACCCTGCCTGGGGTTGCTGGAGGGCTCCCCTGCAGATGTTCGGAGAGACCAACCAGGGTGCGAGTGAAGAAGTCCAGCCCTTAGCCTGATAATAGACCCTCGGGTTGCCCAAAGCTTTGTCGAACCTGCATGGCATCTCAGCTTATCTCCCTGCCCAAGACTTCTTCCTTTTGCAGAAGCCAATATGCTCATAAACATCTGTACCCCAAATTCATCTCAGAGATGAACCCCTTTGGCAGAGCTGATCTCAGGACTTCAGGGTGAGGGAACAGAGCAAGGAAAAATCAGTAGGAAGTTGTGTTGTCAGAACCAAAGTTCCTGGTAGGGTCTCAGAGGGGCAGAGGAAGCCTCCAGGTTGTGTTCATTGGGGGAGGGGTAATTGTCTATTAGCTCCCAGAAATTCCCATCCTGGGCTTCACTCAGTCACTTGTTGAGAGGGCTTCCCACGTCTGGAGAAGACCCTGAGCAGAAAAATGGGTGCACAGGAGGTGGGTGCTATGAGTCAGGTGAGTCTGAGGTGAGGAGGAATTTCACCAGAGCTGTGGCTGAACTCAGAGGAGGTCCCCAGGGCAGGGCACCCCAAAGCCTCTGCAGGCATTAGGTGTTCGGCCAAGGGGAGGCAACAGCACATGATCAGAGGTAAGAGAAGAGAGATGGGAGCTGGGTTATTTCTGCCCTGCTCCTTCCTGCCTCCACACTGGGGCAGAGGCTGCAGCAGCTCTGGCTTCACGCAGCCCCTCACTCTCCCTGGGATTCAAAGCACTGGCCCCTTGCTCCTCCAGAGAGAGGAGCATAAAGTTTTCTGGGTTGCTAGTCTCTGGGTGTCCCCAACTCCCTGCTGGCTCCTTTCTGCACACATCATGTTAATATCATAATAAAGGGTCTGTGGCTGAGGTTTGATGGGGACGCTGACTGATGCTGCGGACCAGCCACCTCTCAAACCTTTGTCTGGGGGCCCTCCAGGCCACACCTTCTCAGACCCACTATCTCTTGTCCTTCCCAGCCAGACTGGGTCCCCCACAGACTGGCTTGGTTTCAAATCAAATCTGCTTGGTTTCAAATCTACTTCTTTAGATAAATGTATGCCCTCCACTTTCAAAGCTTTCCCTTTTGATTTAGAGGAAGAAAAAAAAAAAACACCAAAAACCCCACCATTTTCATAAAGCTATCAAATGTTTTCCCTTTACAAACACCAGTTTTGTGCATGAGAAGCATTGCTTTTCATGACTATTGAATTCTCAGAAACGGGCTTCAAGTGTTTATTTCAGGAATTAAAATCTGAACATCAGCTCTTTTTCCTTCTCTGTATTCTTGCCACATACTCCTAATCCTCCCCAGTGTGATGAACCCCCTCGCTGCGGGAAGGAAGGAAGATGGTTTAAAGGAAACGTGAAAAAGCATAGTATTCCATTTCAAGAGATTTTCTCCCAACAGTGATTTTCAACAGGTGAGAGTCAGCCAGAAAAGCAGCGGAGTTTTCGTTGGATACAAAACCACTGCTCCACCACACCCCTCTACACACACATTTCCCAGTAATCCTGACAAGATCAGGCACGTTCAGGTGGTGTGGCCATAGCTTTCCCAGTAATTCTGGAATCCCCTGTGCATGCATCATTCAGTATCACTGCATGCCCGTAGTTGGGGGCTGAAAAGGAAAAAACGTGATTGCTGCCACTTCATGGACTTTATATTCTACGTTGCTTTTAAAGATGAGTTTGTCACTCTCAGAAGGTGACATTGCAATTCTCCTTGGCATTTGTTCCCTCTGCTTGGACTGTCCGGAATGCTTTCCCATAGGTGTACGAGACCAGCTCTCCACCTCCCGGTCTTTGTGATTGTCACCCTTCATCTAGGGGACATCCTGGGCCACCCACATCACCACCCTATTTTTTCCCCCTCATTTATGGTCAGCCTAGCTCAGGATGTACATTTCACTAGAAAAAGGATATTTTTTCTTATCTCTTTTGTTCTCTGCAGTATTCACAGAGCTGAGAACAGTACATGGGCTGTATTGGGTACTCAATGTTTGTTGAATGAATAAACCATCAAGTGCTAATAAGCACAGGCTGAGGACTAGTGATGTAAAACTTCCCAAGGGACAGTCAAGCTGGTCTAAGAAAGACCAGGCCTAAAGGAGAAGAAAGTAATTCCCTGGAGGAAAGACAAGCATGTACAAAGGCCCTGTGGTGAGTGGGAACCTGAACTGGAGAGTTGGTGGGATTCAAATCTGGGGAATGGGATAGAGATGTGATGGATTAATAGCAACATTTAAAACTGCTCTGAGAGTACCGGGAACTGCTATACCCATCACATAACTGTGAGAGGAAGCTATGATACTTAACTTCTATTTTCTTAACAGATAAGAAAATCCAGACCTAGCTAATTTCAGGAACTTGTCCAGTCACAAAGTTAGAATTCTAGTGAATACAGAATTGGGATTCAAACCCAGCTACTTGCACTCCAAAATCTGGTCTTTACCTCCCTGGCCTTGTCTCCAGGGAGGAGAGGGAGAGGCGGCACCCGAGGGCCTTGGTATGCCATCGAACCCCAGTGGGAGCCAGGAGGAGCAGGAAGATATGGTTGGATAGCTCCCTCCTGGGTGATTCCCACAGGCCCTTCAGCTCTGCAAGACCCTCTCCACCCTCCTCCCCCCTACCCCCCAAACCTCAGTAACCATAGTTGCTCTAACTGAATCAGCCATCAAAAACCTGTTTCCCATTTCAAGTTGGGATGGGCAAACCCAGTCTAAACTCCCTAAGCTCCTTCTTTGGCTCTATAGCAATAAGATCCCTTCAGAGATTATTATAAAGCTGGGATTATTTGAAAGTGTCAACTAGGTCACTGACATGCAGAGTGAGTGGGTCTCAACCTTGACTTTCCATTAGAATTTCTGAGGAACTTTTCAAACATCTCCAGGTCCAAGTCATCCCGACTCATTATATTGGAATCTCTAGGATTGGGATAAAGTCACTGGTGTTTTTTTAAAGCTTCCCAGGGAAGCCCAAAATGCAATCAGATGTGAGCATCACAGCCCTTAATACTCAAAGGGCAGGTCTGGGCCCTGCAACTCAGTGACCCTCGGAGCTCCTTAGATATGCAGAACCTTAGGACCCACCCCAGGCCTACCAATGCAAGACCTGCATTTCAGGAAGGTGATTCCTGTCCACATGGAGGTTTGCAAAGCACTGCTGTAGAGTCATACTGTAGCATTACGATAGCTACTAACCGCAAGTGGCTATTTAGACTTTAGTTTAGAATTAAATTTCTCAGTTGCATAGCCTCATGCAAGCGTTCTATTGCCACATGCAATAGAAGAGCCAGTAACTATCATAGTGGACAGGAGATTCAAAGTATTTTGAAATTAAATTGTACTATCCATTGTAGCACTACTCTAGAACCTTCCGGAAAAGAGTAATAATTAGCCACCATCTTCTTTCTTTGGATGCTACTGTCACACACCTAGACAGACAACGCTACTGCCTTGGAGGGTCCCAAACTGAGATACATTCAACAGGCCACTTGAGGGGAAATGGCTAGATTATTTATTTTCTAATCATTAAATAAGTCTGGAATGTGGCCATATCTTCCCAAGCTCAGTGAAAGTGCATTTTGTGAGTGGGAGAACAGGTGGATGGGGGAGAGAGGGAAATGTTGAGAAGGGGTATCGATTTTAAGTGCTAGACCAGAATACAAGACCATTCCCCAGGGCCCCACCTCCCCACTGTTCTCACTAAGAAGCAGGAAAATGGCTCAAAACTGCATGATGTGCAGACGTGCTCAGCAACCAGATGTGACTGGTTTGTGACTCCAGCTACAAATATAAGAAGTGGGTCTTTCATCAGCTCAGGTGTCACGGAGTACATGTGGTCAAACTAGAGTTGACGAGATTGCCTTTCTTCAGGCCATGGAGTTTCTTCTTTGCTCAGAGAGTTCAGTCCCTTCAGCAAAATGCTTCCCTTTTCTGAGACCAAGGCTGGGCCACGTTTTCCATGTGACCTGTTTGGTGCAGATAGCGGCATGTGTAAAACCAGAGAGCTGAACATAGGGCAAACCACAGAAGCAGTGAAAGTGATAAACATTTTCCTGGGAGAAAGCTACTTTCCATGGAGTCTACGGCTTTCCCAGATGACAGGAAGTGAAGGTGTTACGGGGTAGGGAGAGAGGCACCCCAGGACCACCAAACCTGCCCACTGTAAATATGTTCCTCCATCTGCCACAGCAAGACAAAACATATAGACCATTAATGGAAAGGAACTTTAATACAATTAGTGTACAATGCAGAAAAGACAGAAAATATAGTCTTTAAATCAAGCACCCAAAGTTACCCATCCATTCATGGGTAAATGTCCAGCCAGATAGGATTGGCCCAAAGCAAGGCCCAAAAGCCTGCCACACGTCTGAAGCAACTTCCGGTGGAAAACCATAAAGAAGGGTCAGAAAAAGTCTAACAAGTCTGGGAGGAAAAGAGCAAAATCAAAAGCAAGATAGAAGCGGCCATTGTTAACCTCCCCACAGGTCTCTCACCCACATCTGTTTGACCAGTCCGGGACCAAGAAGCAAGCGCAGTTTCTTCACATGTCTCTGTTCCCTGTGCCTCCTGCAGACTCCACCTTGCTCTCCATTCTGCTTGCTTCCTTCTCCAGTCTCCTCTGAAGCTTCTTCTTCCGTTCCTCTTCCCTCCTTACCTCCTCCATCACCCCTCTCAGCTCCACCCTCCCTTGGGTGGAGCAGGGAAGCTGGAACCTCCCCTTTTCCTGGGGACCACCCTGTTACAAGGGGTTGTACTCAGCATCAGGGCATGGGTTTGCTCACAAACAAACAAACAAAAAGCGAGAATGCACCAAGTTGGATCCTTTCACAGAGCAATGTACACCTCTGAGTGCTGTTCACGTCTTTATAAATCTCATCTCCTGTGGCTCAGGTAATAATTGTTAGTAGTAATCCTTTGCACTTTGGAGTGACTTTAAAAAATATCTTTTATGCACCCTATCTACCCTTTGACCTGTTCTCTCCCCTTGATTCCTCTTAAGCTCTGAAACCTCATTTGAAGTACTAGCAGCCACCGGGTTTTTTGTTTTGTTTTGTTTAAGATTTATTTATGTATACAAGAACTAGGGTACAGGCCAGAGGCGCAGGGGCAGGGGTGAGAGGATTCACCAGAGACATAGCAGGAAGCAGAACAGGTAGATAGACCGAAACACACTGGTGAGGGGAGCACCAGGCAAGGCAGGAGAGGTCTGCTGCGCCATGTGGGTCCCCTCCCTGGCCAGCAGCTGGGATCAAACTCATGCCACAGGGGCAGTGTTTTGCCTCACACTGCATTGCTCAACCCACTGCATCACCTGAGAGGCCCGGCACCCACTGTTTTTATAAATATTTTGCTTTACCCAGTTATTCTCTACGTGCCACAGTTTGATGGTGGTTTGTTCTTTTAGATACCCTTTTTGAGGTGTTTCATGACTGTTATGTGACATTGTTCTCATGACAACTTCAGAGGAAGTCAGAGCCAATTTCTCTTTTAAAGGGGAAAGTCCAGAGCAGTTCGGTGACTTTTCCAAGATCACACAATCTCTTGTGAGTAGAAGGTTTTAAGTCATCATTCATTTATTTGTAGCTATTTACTGAGAACACTACTAACACCAGCCCTGGGAGTGTTTCTGTGTTTTCTCTGTATTCACGGAGCTTGCATTCTAGAGAGATTGAGAATTCTAAAAAAGTGAAACAAATTAACAAATTAGATGATCATAAATCATGGTAAATGTTATGGGAGAGGAGAAAAAAAAAGCAAAGACAAAAATGGACCCAGAAGTTAAAAATAGGAGAACTGGGAGAGGGACAGGCTATTTTGAATGAATCAAATTACAAAGGCTGCTTTGAAGAGGAGATAGATGTGCTAAGACTTGAAGAATAAGAAGTGACCCGCCAAGGAAGACTGGCAGGGAACAGGGCAGGCAGGGAGGTGTAAGAGCAAAGGAAACTCGGAGACAGGGGAGTTTTTGGGTATATCGGCCACCTGAGAAGGCCAGTCAGCTGCTGCCCCAAGAGAGCAGGGGAGGATGGAAGCCTCCCCTACGGTTAAAGGCAACTGGTCTTCACCCTTCATGATCGCCTCCCATAGCCTTCCAGTAGAAGTCGGTTTTCCCAACTCCACTCCAGGAATTTGTGCCAAAGCATCAGGAATGTAGTGGAGAGAAAAAAGTCTGGCTAATTAGAAGGCAGGTAGCAGGGCTTCCCAGGACTGAAGCCTGGGTGTCAGTGAAAGCTGAAGCAGAAGATTGAAAGTGAAGAATTGAGAGAGACAGAGGTCAGAGTTTCCAAGCCAGCACTGGGCAGGAAGGCAGAGCCTGCATCGCAGAGCTTGGCACCTCTTCAGTCACGTTTGTGAGATTACCTGTGGCCACGTCTCTGTTTCTTCTGCTATTGTCCAGAGACTGGATTGCGAGGACCCTAGGGTTTATGAGGGTGACTCTAAAATAGAAGTCAAGGCTTGATCCCACCCAAACCCCTCAGAGCAGGGGATCTCAAGACTGTCTGATGAAGGTGGGTTCCTGCAATCAGGGATGTGAGCGAGAGATGGGCATCAAATCACCTAGAAGGTTTTTCCTCTTGACTCAAACTCCCATTTTCCCAGTGACTGCTGTGTTTGAGTCTGACTTAGTGCACAGGACAGTATGTTTTCTGAAGTTGGCCCTGGTTAGGTTAGATTAGGAGGAGCAGGAGTGATTATAATCATTATAATAAGAATTTCTTGAGTCTTCACTCTGGGTCAGGCATCATTCTGAGCTTCTTCCATGCATTTGATTGCTTTTTTTTAACCTGCTTAAACAAACTCCAAGGACTTGGTAGATACAATTTATACTCCCATTTCATAGAAGGGAAACTCAAGCCTTATAATTAGTAGGCGGTGAGACAGGATTTGAACTCACAGTTTAGCTCCAAGCTCCTGCTTTTTGGCACTGCAGAGGTGGCCTTAGAGACCCAATGTCTCACCTGACCACAAATCCCACTCCAGCCCACCCCCACTGGCCATAGGACTAGATGTGACAGCCCTCCACAGAGAGCTCTCTCAAGGCACAATATTGACCTTAGCACTTACATATAGCACCCCATTGTACCCCCTTAACAGCCCTCTAGATAGGTACTGATTCTTCCCAGATTTTTAGGTCTGGAAATTGAGGCTCAGAAAAAATTTGGTGAGGTTCTCTCATTTAAGTAAATGATAGGATTGAAATCCAAATTCAAGAGTCAAACCCCAGATCTGGTCTCAGAACCAGCACCATCTCCTTTTATTAAGTAAAGACCTGTGGCTCTCAAAGGTTTCCCATTAAAATAACCGTCAGCCATGTGAAATGTGACTTTCCCCCCCACTCCCTAAAGAATGTTGGAGACTTGGGGGAAAGTTTTATTGAAACTCCCTAGGGCACCCTAGCTTTCACCGTAAGTGGCAGTTTATGTAGCATGGAGATGTCTAATTAAACAAGTTCAGGCACGTGGATCCCTTTAAGTTGGGTTTCTCCCAACCTCTGCTTCTGGCTTTTCTTCAAACTCTCTGTGCTCTGTCTTGGTGATTTCACCCGTTCCCAGGTGTTAATATGTCCTCTTTGGAGGAATCCCAAGTCCACATCTTCAGTCCAGACTTGGCTCTAAATTCTATCATATTAGTTCCACCTCAGCATCTGGCTCCTCTTAGTGCAGCAGAGTGCCCCACTCAGATCCTCTAAGTTCCTTTGTTCCCATTTCCCAGCAGCTGCTTGCACGTCAGCTGACCTCTCCCTCTTGCAACTTTCCTTAGAGCAATGGGAGCTGCCTGACCCAGGGTGTCCACCATGCCCCACATTCCACCTTCACTTGGTCTCAGCCACGATGATGGTGAAGGATTTAAAGGGAATGGGTAGGTTCCTCCCCTACGAGGAATATAAGGGAACCAAATAAGGATCAAGGAAAGGAATAAGAACAACAACAATAATAATAACAACAATAAAGACACAAAAACCAAAAATGAAAAGACAAGGACAAATTGGGAACACTTGGTGGGGAGGGAAGAGGGAAAGGGTGGAGGGCAGACGGGAGCATGGGGGACTGAGGTGATGGTGCACTGGTGTTACAGTGATGGGGAATACATGGGGATTACAATTGATGTCAAATATATGTAAATTTAAAAAATTTATGAATTAAAATAAAGGGAATGGGTAGGGCAATGATAGTGTCTGTTCCAAGAATCTGCTGCAAATTTCCTAGACTAGCGATCAATAGCGCCATAGTCTGGCTCCAATCTGTCCAGTCTTCACACTGCTCAATCACAGCAACTCCTCATCTCTTACCACTTCCTCTTCTTTCCAGCCCTCTTGCCTTTGTTCACTCAGTTCATCTGCCTGAATCGACAACTCTCCTCCAACTGTTAACATTCTGCTCATCCTTTGAAGGCAAAGCACTGTGCTGCTTTGTCTATGAGACACTCCCAGATTGTGTTTGCCTTTGCGGTGTGGGTTGTGGTAATATATAGCCAAGTCTCTGGACATCATATTTGTGAATGGATCTGATTCATCTTAGTTAACTCCAAGTTATGGATTGAATTGTACCCTCCGAAGAGCTGGGGAACTCCTAACCCTTAGTACCTGTGACTTTGATCTTCTTTGCAAATGGGATCTTTGCAGATATAATCAAGTTCAGATGAGGTCATGGGGGGTGAGGTGCTAATCTAATATGTCCTTGTAAGAAGAGGAGCAGAGACAGACGTACACAGAAGGAAGACAATGTGAAGACACACAGAGATAACACCCGTGTGATGTGATGACAGACGCAGAGATCGGGGGGATGTCTTTCCACACTAAGGAACACAAAGGACTGCTAGCAAGCCCAGAAGCTAGGAGACAGGCCTGGAACAGATTTTCCTCAGGCAGAGCACGGTCCTGCCAACACCTTGATCGCAGAATTATGAAGTTTTCTATGAAAATTAATTGTAAGAGCATTTCCAGATCCCCAAATACCTACCAAACAGGAACTCTCTTCTTTCACGTAACAGGGGAAGCCCATATCCCTAGCATTCAAAAAGGAAAAGTATTTGGGAACTTTTTGCCCTTGAATTCCCACTTGCTTACTTTGGGTCACCTGATGAGACTTTGGGTTACCAGGGAAGCAAACAATAGCTAGACTGTGGCAGATATTTCTGAAATGCTTAGCAACACTAATAATCTTTGTTATTAATCAAGGTCCAGGGAGATCTCCTTGAGCTTCTGGAAATGAAGTTAGTAAGAAATGCTGAGAGTTTGTGTACTATTCAGAAGAAGCAAGAGAAGTGGGAGGAGTGGAGGAGTCTCAAGGTCATAGAAGAGGAAGGGAATGAAGAAAATCATTGCAGGAACAGGGAAAGGGAAGGAAAAATCATTCTTGTTAGGGAAGGAGGTGAAGATGGACTTGTTTTATGGGACCCAGTGCATACGCACAGAAGGGATCTGGGAAGGCAGTCTGGGTGGGGCAATGGAGAGTGTGAGATGCCCAGAAGGAGGCCGTGAGCTATGCTGGGACCCTAGACAGAGCGCATAGGGCCAGGACAGTCCACAGGTGGCACTGGTGTGTGGACTGGGTCCACAGCAGACTGAACTCTGTCCAAGACTAACTTTGGTCTTGGACAATGTCTATGGCTTCTTTAAGGCTTGGTTTCCTCAATAGTCAATATTTTTATCTCACGCTCAGTGGGTGGTTTACATGAACCAGCATGTGTGGAATGAACTCAGACTCCCTAGAATTCATACTGAAACCCTAATCCCCAGTGCGCAGGTATTTGGACGTAATTAGGGTTAGATGAGGTCATGGGGTGGGGTGTTCATGATGGGATTTGTATAAAGAGGAAGAGACAGAGACGCGCTCTCCACTGTGCGAGGAGCACACAGCAGGAAGGCAGTGGTCTTCAATCACAGAAGTGAATTCTCACCCCAAACCCAAACAACCAGGACCTTGATCTCAGACTTTCAGGGTCAGAATTATGAAAAATAAATTTCATTTGCTGAAGGCACGCAGTCTGTGGTATTTTGTTATAACTGCCTGAGCAGACTAATACACATGTATACTAGGACCTTGCTTGGTTCAATTAAATGCCAGCTAGAGAGACAGAGAGATAAATAGGATGTACAACAATAAGCATTAATAGGCAATACGTTTAGAAGATGAGATTGAGTCTTTGAACACTAACATGAGTGTATAATTTATTATGTGGCCAAGGAGAGTTTGTGAGCAGGAAACACAAAGAGGAAGTTTGCACGTGCAGCGTTCTAAGGTCAGGATCACAATAGAACATTGTTTCAGACAGGATTCAGGAAACTTTAGCATCAGAATCACCTGGTGTGCTGGTGGAACCCCAGGTTGCTGCCGCCCCCACTCTCTCTGGGATTTAGTAGGTCTGGGAAGGAGTCCAAGAATTTGCATTTCAAGTAAGTTTCCAGGTGTTGCAGATGCTGCTAACCCAGGGACCACAATCCCAGGGAGAGAAGAAGAGAGAGAAGAACATCTATAGTGACCTTGGCTGTTGATTTGCTGCCTGGAATTGCAGTAGATCACTTGGTTTACAGTTGTTCAGTCCATGCTGCAGCGGATGATGCTCTAGATGTGCATGCTGCTGCCAACAGAAACTGCTACAAGTATGGCAAGTGGTTTGGCATTGGGTATCTGTTTGTGTTGTAAGAGTAAACCACTGTAATTAGAAAACTTAACAAAACCCAGGCTTGTGAAATGAGTAGATAGTAAAATTGACGAGAAACATAGATTCTCTACCTTCTCCAGGTTGGGGGTTTCTATTCAGGGGTGACTATTTGGGGCCCATTGCTAAAATGATACACACTAGTTGCCAGGTATCATAGACGATGCTCGGAAAGTCAGCTGAACCCACAGGTTCATTAAGATGTTTGGCGGCCTGCAGGATGGAAGGTGTGAGACTGTTTCTCAAGCAATTTTTCTTAGGACCCTGAGGTGAATTTTGTTGTTTCTTCACTCAGCATTTCTTCCTTCTTTCTATCTGTACTGCACGCTCTCCTCATCTTTCTTTGCAAAGTTGCTTGTCACTGTTGAGTTCCCTATAGTCAGCTCGCCAATGGGTCTGCCCTTCTGTCTCCATAGGATGGTGCTCTTTGAGAAGGCTTAACAAACCGTAAGCACTTTTTTCTCATTAATTTAATTGTATTTGACATCATTTGTAGTCTCCAGGGAGTTCCCACCACCCTTTCACCGGTGCACCATCACCTCAGTCCCTTGTGCTCTTTATGCCCTCCACCTTAAGCACTTTTAAAAGGCCTAATAGTCTGTTTAAAGCAAGAAAGAGGAAGGAAAGTGGGTTTTAGTGGATGAGATAACGAAGGGTCTTCATTACCAGGTAGAAGTAAACCTAACTGTTCACTGTAGTCTGAACTTTTCCTACAAAAAAACACACTAGGACCTTTGGTTTGTCCTGGTGTAGGGAAAATGGAATTAATCAGGCTCTTTCTTGCCTCCCACCACCAGCCTTTACAGCCACCACCTGCAGCCTTGCTCGCCTCCTAGGTTTCATTACCCACACATGGGACATGTGTAGGGGGAGGGAGCTTGGGAGGTGAACATGGGGCATGCGCACCTGTAATCACAGATAGCGTGGCCAAGGAACTTGAGCGAATTGGCCACAGGTACCTATAGGTATGCAGGCCCAGGCAGAGAGAGCAGAGAGAAGCCAGAGAGAACACTGAGATCTCAGTTGCTGCCAGCTTCCCCGCCTCCCTGCCTGCCCACCTGCCTGCCTGTTGACCTGCCTCTACCTGGTTCCCTGCTTCAGCACTAAAGTCCTGTCAGATCTACCCAGAGCTCCAAGATTCCTTTGTCCGCTAGTCTGAATCCACAACGATCCTGTGTGACCTGCCCACCCCACGCCTGCCACCACACCTGAGTACTTAAAGCTCATGGGTGAGCCAACCAGGGTGAATTGGTAATGTGGTGCCAGCAAGGCAAGGAGCAAGTTCTTGATGATCCCCAGCAGACGGGTCAAGGAGGCGTCCTGGAGCCGTCGGTGGCTTTTTTAGGATTTTATTGCTTCATTATATCAGAGGCGACCAGGTAGGTACAAGGCAGGCAGGGAGGCCAGGGGGCCTTGAGGCTGGCAGGCCTCCTAGCCCCTAGCACATCTTCACTCTCTGGGCTGTGGCTGCTGCTTCTCTTTTCTCTGCTCTCTTCTCCTATCTTCTGCTGGCATCCTCATGACGCCACCCTTATATTCCCCGTGTCTCAACCCAGATGCACCCACTTGCGCATGCCCACTTAGGCATGCTGCGTGTAGGACCTCGGGTGTCCATCATCACACCAATGGCGGGAGGGCGGAAAAGTCTGATGACTTTTTCCATTTACCCTACAGATACACTGTTACCTAAACATTTTACTAAAGAAAATTCAACCCCATATCCTCCTTCAAAAGAGTGAGGAAGTAAAACTTTCAATAGTGCATCCCCTTCCAGTACCTCTACCCTATTAGTTCCTACATCTGGTTGAGCATCTGACTGAGCTTCTGGGCATTTGAAGGGATTTTCCAAAAGCCATTTTAACGACATAATTTTCATCTTTGCGAACATTTAGAACCCAGCTTTCTAAATAAGATGATGTACCACCACAACAACCCCCAAATTTTCAGTGTTTACTAAAGCATGTTCAGAGGTGTAGATGTATATAAGCAGGTTTCTCAGAATATATTTGGTGATTATTTGAAACTCACTATTAATAAGTCATATGATAACTGGGTTCTATAGTATTTGAAATCAAAATTGCCTTTATAATCTTCCGCTCCTCTGGGCTGTTATAAATAAGCAGATCAAAATGCCTTGTGTTGGCTATGTGGGAAACAATCCTCAGCCCAATTTACCAGGGAACTTTCATCCCATTGAATCAACTCTAGACTTTAAGGTAGCAGCTCTGCCATCAACAACACATATGAAAGGCTGTACTTTGTGGTTGGTCTGTTTTGTGTGAGGTGAGCACTTGCTGCTCTACTTGCCCAGTGGCATTTTTAATTGGAATGATTTTTATTTGGTCTGATTTCTTGAAATAGAATACGTGGACGGCTAACCCCAGAGACTCTTACAACACAGAGAGCAAACTGTCCAGGGCTCTCGGCTGAGCTGTTTGGCCAACAGGCGTATCTGTGGAGGCCTGGAGATGGGGAGCCGCCGCCTATTCAAATCTGATACTGACAGTTGGTGTGTGTTTAGGGAGTAACCACAAAATCTGACGTGCCATCTCCACCCAAACCCCAATCCCCCAATGGGTTCCATTCCAATCCCAGGCCTGCAGCACTCAGCGGTCTCCAAGTCTCTTCTGAATGGCTCATTTCTTCCAATTTACAACTCCCAAAGTGAGCTGCTTTTCAGGGGGAAATCAGTTTCTATTAACATCTAAGACTCTGAGTGAGTCTTTGCTTCTTATTTGTCCTGCCTTTTTGAGACCACAGAACACTTGCAGCTAGCAGCCTGGTGAGCAGAGGCTGGGGACAGGCACATTCACCTGAAATTGGTAAATGCACAGGAATGCAAGGCACAATCATGTTTTAAATAAAGCTAATCAAGCTGTTTTTTGCTAAAGCCTTACAAACCACACACAAACCTCACCCTCGGTGTGTTCTCATTTCTACAGTCAAAGCAAAAAGAAGGCTTACCAGGAGCCCAAGGCAGGTGTATAGAGCAGAGCAAATACCGCCTGTTACTAATGCCCAGCAGAATGCCGTTCAGAGGGAGGATGGTGAGGAAGCAATGTGGTGCCTGCAAATGAGGGCCTCAAAGCACCACTCTAGGTGTGATTTTTCTGTTCCAGTTGAGTTCACTTTGGATTTCTCCCCCTGCCTTTTTTGGCTGACTATTTTCCCTCATTATAATTTTGCTGCTTAAATACCATGGCCCCGGGCTTCCAAGGCAGCACGCTAAGAAGATCAAGTTTATTGTTGAAGTTGATCACATTTTTTTAAAAAATGAGATTTTTATTCTATTTATTTTTGTGTAGAAGAACTGGGATACAGGCCAGAAGTGCATGGTTTTGGGGGCGGTGAGAGGATTCACCAGAGACAGAATGGGGAGCAGACCGGCAGATCTACTGAAATACACCGCTGAGGGAAGCAGTGGGTGAGACAAGAGAGGTCTGCTGCACCATGTGGGTTAACTCCCTAAATGATAATTACATTTAGGTGAGGTCATGAGGGTGAACCCCATCGTGGAATTAATTACTCTTCTTATAAGACAAGATAGTCACCTTTCTCTGTCCATCTCTACCATGTGAGTTCATGGTGAGAAGGCGACCCTTAGGCAAGCTGGGAATTGAACTCAGGCTGCTTTGCCATGGGAGGGTCATTGAGGTAGTAGCACGTACACTTAACCCCTAGGCCATCAGGGAGGCGAAGTTAATCACTTTCTTGCCTGCTGCTCCCCTCAGCTGTGTATTTCAGTAAATCCTCCTGTTCTGCTCCCCACTCTGTCTCTGGTGAATCCTCTTACCCCACCCCCACCTCCTCTGTCCTATACCCCAGTTCTCATATACATAAATAAATACAAATAAATATCTAAAAAAAAAACTCATTGAAAGTCTAAGGCACCTGTTGAAAGGGAAGGTACAGAAGGAGTAAAATCAAAGTACAAATCAAGGTAAAGACTGTCATTGCCAGTTTCCACATGTGTCTCTCACCCATGTATTTCTTCCCTGCTCTACAAGTCTTCTCCTTCCCACTCAGCTCCACCCTTCATTAGGTGGGGCAGGGATTATGGAGCTTTCCATGGAGCTCTGCCTCTATAACAAAAGGACAAAATGAGAGAAGGCTGCTAGACTCCAACATTTTATAGGCAGAAAATAGGCTAATAAAACTTTAAATGACTGTGACTTTTCATGAAAAAAGAATGATTTTGAGAGTAGGGTCATGGACCCAGGGAAGAGCTGGGAATCAGGCCTTGAACCCCAGTGGAGTTTGCCTGGTTAGGTATAGAAATTGCTTGGAACCAGAGATTCATTTTTCTCCTGGTTAGAAAAGAAATGTCTGTAACTATTATCCTGGTGGGATCTGTTATGCCAGGACCTGTCCCTCCATTGTGATAGAGCCTGGAGATGGGATCTTTGGGAGATAATTACATTTAGGTGAGGTCATGAGGGTGAACCCCATTGTGGAATTAATTACTCTTCTTATAAGACAAGATAGTCACCTTTCTCTGTCCATCTCTACCATGTGAGTTCATGGTGAGAAGGCGACCCTTAGGCAAGCCAGGAAGACGCACCAGAACTAAATCACCTGACACCTTGTTCTTGAAATTTCTAAGTTCCAGAACTGGAAAAAAAAATCTGTTTATTTTATTGTTTAGGTCATATGGACAGTGATATTTTGTTATAGCACCTGAGCAGACTGACAATCTACAATGCAAAACAAACAAACAAAACATTTGGCCTAAGAACAGCTAAAATGGGCCTATAAATTTGTGACATAGTAGCTTAAGCAGGCCTTCAACCACACAGACCTGAGTCTCCTATTCACAAGGCTATTTGAGTGTGTGTGTGTGTGTATGTGTGTGTGTTGTGGGAGTGGGGGGGATATCTTAAAACTTCTCCTGCCTTCAAAGAATGTGCTACATAAAGGAGGAGATAGGGTAATGAGGAGTAATTCACAAGGGACAGTGAGAGCATGTGCTCCAAGTGGTTACAAACCCCCCCTATTCTGGAAAGATCAAGAGAGAAAGATTCTTGGAGACTGGGCTGGGGAACATCTGTGGGGACATACAGGAAAGAAGTGGCAGTTGAGCTGAGGCTTAAATTGCAGACAGAACAAAAGTCAGTGTCCCAAATCAAGCAAAAGAGTCCCCTGTTAAAAGTGGGTTTTGCCTCTGGATTCTCAATGAAAAAAGTTCCTCATTCAACTATCATCTGCTCCTCAGGCCAGAGCTTTGGGGCTGCACGTGCACACTGACTGGTGCTCTTTTATCTCCTTCCATAATTGGAACTCAGTCCAGAAGTCTGAGTTCGTAAATTTCAGATCAGTGTTAAAGATTTGCCATATTTGGCATGCCTCGTGATTTCCATTGTTTTGCAATTATACTAAGTTTATAGGACAAGCCTTTCTCCTTGTGTTTACAAAATAACAGGAGCAAAGAGCTCTTAAAACAGTCAAATAGTCACACCCGCTGCTGGGCAACCATGGTGGTGACGTGGAAAATTGGAGCATTGCCGGGAAGACCACACATTCTGACCCATGGTTAGCGCCATCCTTCCCGCTGCTTGTGAACAGAAGCCAGGTTTCTATGCACGAAGGATGACTGTGGAGTCTCCAGGCAGAAAATGTGAAATTGCCCAAAGTATATATTTATTCATTTTTCAGTTACTCTATAAATAGTAATTTAATATCCAGTACGTTGGGCAGCTTCAGGAAGTGGTGACGCGGCCATGAACTCCCATGTTCTTGGCCCTCCCCTCATGGTGCTGCCAGACTAAGTGGAGAAGTAAGAAAATCCATTAGAACGTTCCATTATTGATAAGTAAGTTTTTGAGATCAGGTATAAGTTGTTCAGTTCAGCTTAAATCTTAGAGGAAAAAAAATGTGGTTTTTCAGTAGCTTTATTTCCATATTACCTGCACATTTTTATTTTCTAAGTCAGGCAACCCTAGTTCTTTTTTTTTTTTTTTTAAGATTTATTTATGCACACAAGAGCTGGGGTACAGGCCAGAGTCCAGGGCGGTGAGAGGATTCACCAGAGACAGAGCAGGGAGCAGAACAGGCAGACTGACTGAAACACACTGCTGAGGGGAGAAGCAGACTAGGCAGGAGAGGTCTGCCTGCGCCATGTGGATCCCCTCTCTGGTCAGCAGCAGGGCTCGAACTCGTGCTGCAGTGGCTTCATTGTGGCTGCGGTTTGCTTCATAGTGTGAGGCAACCCTAGTTCTAAGGGGGAAAAGTGGAGTAGCTGGAATGGTATATAGCCTCCATCAGAGGAAGATAATTAGTACATGTCTATATTTAGAGATTTATTATAAGGAATTGATGGAAGCAGTTTTTTTATTTATTTTTTTTATTAATATAAAATATTTTAAAATTTACATATACTTGCCATCAATTGTAATCCCCATGTATTCCCCATCACCATCTCACCAGTGCACCATCACCTCAGTCCCTTGTGCTCCTGATGGAAGCAGTTTTAAGGGCTGGATAGCTAAATCCAAAAACCCAAAGGGCAGAACTTCAGGAAGGACAGCCTGGAACTCCAAGGCACTCACTGAATTTGCCATTTACAGTAGAATTTCTTCTTTGGGGAAAGTTCAGCTCTGCTCCTGAGACCTTTCAAATGATTGAACCCCAGGGCTCACTCAAATTATGAAGATAACTTTCCTTACTTAAAATAAACTGATCATAGCCGCTAATCACATCAGCGAAATGCCTTCCCAGGAGGAGCTAGGTTAGAGGGCTTGAACCTAGTCAAATTGATACACCAAACTGACATCACAGGTGGGACAGAGGGGGCTCCATGGTTACGAAGGATGGCTTCTCTGGGGAACTGCACATTTGATTTGAGACTCAAATATGGAGGCATTCAACACTGAACTGCATTCTAACAGCCAGACCATCCAGATGGAAAGACCAGCAGAGTTAGGAAGGAATCTGTGTAAGAAAAATGAAGGCCAACTTGCCTGGGATGGAGTGGTCAAGGGTTAAATGGTCTCCTTGGTGGGAGAGGAAGGCAGTGAGGGGCCTTGCAGAGCTGGTACATAAGGCAGTTTATAAAACTGCAGGACTATTCCTATTTGTAAAAATGTGTTGATGGGAGACCAAAGGCCCTGGAAAAAGCTTCTTTCTGAAGTATGTCTGGGAATCTGGTTATGACATCCTGGTATCTGTGTATGTAGATATGAAAACTGTCTGTCTCCTGAAAAAGTGCTGTAGTGTCATTGAAGACAATGGGATGTCACCAAACTGAAGTCATCTGGGACATAAAAGCCTATTATTGTTTCTGACAAGAAATCTTTTAAGAGTTGAAAAAACTCAATAGACAGCCACTATAAGACACATCCAGTTTCGAGATTTTTCTCCTACCAATCTTTGCATTCAAGGGCCTTCCTTTTGAAGGCTAGAAGGCACAAATGACAAACCAATTATTTCCCAGAAGTAACTGAATATGTGTCAACACTTTACGTCTGTGTTTGGGGACTTAACGATTTTTTATGAAACTATTTCAACAATTTCCCTTAAACAAAATCAAATTAGTTTTACATATTGATCTTGAATTGGAATTCCACAGACAGTTTTGTCTCCTGCAAATTGGCAAATATATCTGTGAACTCTCAATGCTGATGGCATGTAGGAAAGATTACCACCTGGACCAGTAGATTATCCCCACTTTCCATAACTTCTCAGAATTTGCTTCCTGCCGCCAAATCACACCAAGATCATATCATATCCAAAATAGATATAACTTTGAATAAAAATCACCTATTCTTTTTTGACCTAGATTTCTTTATTTAATTCAAAAATAAGGATTTTCTAATCTCTGAAGTTTCATTTAGCCCAAATTCTGATCCCTCAAGAATTCTTTTTATTATAAGTTCTCCCCAGTTTTGTGCCTTGATTTGGTAGGCAGCATAGGAAGGAAATATTGATCTCCGTTGCATGTCATATGCTAGCGCAATTTCACTCCCTACAGTCTTATTGATGAATTCTTGTTTTATCTCCCATCCCCCACTAATGATCAAATAGCATCCAGTTGTATTAGTCATCTTTATCTGTGTAACAATTACTCCTATAACTCAGTCTTAAAACAATAAGCATTTATTATCTCAGTTTCTGTGGATCAGGATTCTGGATTCTGGCTCAGTCTCTCATGTATTGTAGTCAAGGCATTGACTGGGCCTGTGAGCATTGTCAGGGCCAACTGGGATCGCAGAATCACTCAGTTCTTCATAGGGGGCCTCAGTTTCTCTCCATAAGGCGTTTAATGTGTCCTTTGTTTCTGGAAGAACGAGGGGCCCTAGAGAAGAAGGGGTTAACAATTCTTTTAACAACCCAGTCTTGAAGCCACACAATCACCAATGCCATCAGATCTACTTATTAAAAGTGACTCACTAAGTCCAGCCCCTCCTCAAGTTGGGGTAATGAGTTTCCACCATTCAAGAGGGAAGTGTCAAAAAGTTGTTGCCTTATTTTAAACCACCTCAGCGTGTCTTATATATTTGCTGGGGAAATTTCTTTCCCTAAGACCTTGATGATGTTTTCCTTCTAACTCTATTTCCCTGACCTCACCCCCACTAGTAACTAAATAGCATGTATTGTAATAGTCTATAATTTATCTATCCTCCTGTTTTCTATACCTTATTCTGAGTACGTTGCCATCTGTTTTAAGAAAACCTGAATATCATAAATATTGCTGCTTTGCTGCTGTGAAGTATCACTTAGCTATTTTAACTGTCTTATGTATTATTTTAACTTTTACTATGCCAGGTAAATTTTCCCTTCTCAACCGCTGGGTAGTGAATTACTTGAGGACAGAGAGAAAAATGGAGGGCAATGCAAGAGTATTTTCTTTCTTTAACTGCCTTAGAGAGATGAGCCGTGCACCATTACATCCATGACAGCTTGTGCAAAATGGTCAAGAGCTAGGCTCACTGGAGGATGGTCTTCTTCAGTAGCAGTCAGTTTATCTCATCAAAAGTAGTAGGGCTGGGATACCCAGGATATCTGTCAACGAGTGACTTTTTTTTAAAAGATTTTATTTATTTATGCATACAGGAGCTAGGGTACAGGCCAGAGGCAGCCATGAGAGGGTTCACCAGAGACAGAGTGGGGAACAGAGCAGGCAGATTGACTGAATACACTACTGAGGGGAGCAATGGGTGAGGCAGGAGAGGTCTGCTGTGCCATGTGGGTCCCCTCCCTGGCCAGGGATCGAACTCACATTGCAGTGGCTGTGGAAGCTCCACAATGCAGCGCTCATCCCCTCGCGCCACCAGGAAGGCCCCAGTGAGTGACTTCTACCTCAGGCTAGATTCCCCTAGATTTAGACTTGAGACAAGGATCTGTGTGTTAGTTGTTTACTTGGGAGATCCTGGAAACATGGTAAGAATTGGAGTAGTGATAAAGGGTGTGGACAAAACAAAAGTTACCAAGTTGTCTACCTTCTGGGTGACTGTAGTTTATTCCCACTGCAGAAACTCTGGGAAGTGGTGGCAAACCAGCACCTCAGCTTTCTCAAACTAAGAGAAACAAGAAAGCTGTGTTGTTTATCTATCAACTCCCATCAACCCTTGGCTGAGATCTGCTCCTAGTTAATCCCTCAGTCACTCTGTATTAGGTTGTTAGTGCTACATAACAAGGAACCAGAAACTGAGTGGCTTATAACAACAGAAATGTGTTGTAGCTCCATAGTGGAGGCCAAAAGTGTGAAATCAAAGTGCTGGAAGGAAGGTTCATCTCCCTCTAAAGATGCTAAGAAAGAATGCTCCAGGCCTCTTGCTCAGCATCTGTTAGTGTTCTTTGATTTGTAGCTGCATCACTTCACCCCTGTTTTCCATGACCGTCTCCCTGTGTTTCTTCACATCATCTGTGTCTCTGTGTCCAAATTCCCTATTTTATTGGGATATCAATTTACTGGATTGGGGTCCATCCTAACAGTCACATTTTATTGCTTCCATAAAGAATACATTTCTAGATAAGGTCATATTCTGAGGTTCTGAAGGTTAGGACGAGTATATCTATTTGACTGTGGACACTTTTTAGCCCATAACGTCCTGTCTATTCAGAACTTGTGTCACTTACTGGGAACCAGGTATATCCCATGGGGATCCTGGTTTAGAAGCTTTGGGGTTGATTCTGGATTTGGGGACTCCTGGAACTATTGTTAGAATCATCAAGGCTTTAAATAGAGCCTGATACAGGGGATAGGGGTTCCAGCTGCACAAATCTTCACTCTCCAGTTGCTGGAGTACAAATCTCATCTCAGTTCTTCCCTGATTCCTCTTTTCCTTTATGCATCTCTTTCTTTCTCCTTTTTTTTTTCTGATTACATTAGTTTACAATACTGTATATAATTTAGGGGAATAGGTTCATACTTCTTCAGATGTATGTTAGCACATCACACCCACCATGAAAACACCAATAATCCTCCACTATAGTACATGGCATCCCCCCACCCCACCTCATGCTTCCCAAACCCCAGCCTTCTCTGTTAGTTTCATTCTGTAATCTGATTTGTAAGGTTAATTTTGGTTTAGTTTTGTCTGTTCCTTTCTTTGGTTTCTCTGTTTCCACATATGAAATCATCCAGCATTTTTCTTTCTCCTTCTGACTTATTTCACTTAACACTGTCCCCTGCAGTTCTCATTCTTGTTTTCATGAATGGCAAGTTTTCATCTTTAATTTTTTTATAGTTATAGTAGTTCTTGGTGTATATATATATCACATATTCTTTATTTATTCACCTGTGTTGGGCACTTAGATTGTTTCCATAACTTGGCAGTGTAAATAGTGCTGCAGTGAGCATAGCAGTGCACATATCCCTTCAAATTAGTGGTTTTGCATTCTTTGGATAAATACCAAGGAGTAGAATGGCTGGATCATATGATATACCTATTTCTAATATTTTGAGGAATCTCCATATTGTTTCCCTTAGGGTTGGATCAGTCTATATTCCCATATTATACACCACAGTATAATATATATTATACACCAATATTTATGCCAATGTGTATATAATATATACACAATATATTATATACCACAGTGTATAAGGATTCCTTTTTCTCCACATGGTTGCCAACATTTGCTTTTGGTTTATTTGTTTTTAATATGGGCCATTCTCATGGAAGTGAGGTGGTATCTCAGCATAATTTTGATTTGCATTTCTTGATGTTAACTGATGTTGACTATTTTTCACGTCTGTTGGGCATTTGTATTTTTTTAATTTAATTTTATTTATGCATATAAGAACTGGAGTGTAGACTAGAGGTACAGGGGTAGGGGTGGGTATGTGAGAGGATTCCCCATACAGTGGGGAGCAGAACAGGAGGATCCACTGAAATACACTGCTGAGGGGAGCAGCAGGCGAGACAGGCGAGGTCTGCTGAGCCATGTGGATTTAGGTCCCACATGGGCATGGAACTCGTGTTGAAGTAGCTGGATGGTGCTGTAGCTTGATAGCTTGATAGTGCTGAGATTTAACCCCTTGTGCCACCAGGGAGGCCCCTGCTGGGCATCTGTATATCTTGTTTAGAAAAGTATTTTAAAAAGGAACAATGATATAAAATATATATTAAAAAATTCTTTAAAAATATGTATTTAGCCTTTCTGCCCATTCTTTGATTTGGTTATTTTCTTTTTGTTGAACTGTGTGAATATTTGATGAGCTGTGTGAGTTGTAGACCTTGAATATATGATGTGCAAATATTTTTTCCCACTTGTCTTTTCATTTTAACAAGAATTTCTTTTGCTGTGTAGAAACCTTTTAGTTTAATATAACCCATTTGTTTCTTTTTGCCTTTGTTTTCTTTGCTGTTGAGTCCCCAAAGATATCACCAAAGCCAGTGTCATAGGATGCTTTGCTTACATTTTCTTCTATGTATTTTCTGGTTTTAAGTCTAACATACAAGTCTCTAATCCACTGTCAGTTTATTTTTGTGTATGGTCTGAGAGTGTCATTTTTCTGCATGTGACAGTCCAACACCATTTGTTGATGAGATTTTTCTTTCTCCATCGTATATTAGTGGATCCTTTGTTGTAGATAAATCATCCATATAAGTGTGGGTTTATTTCTGGGTATTCAATTCTACGCTATTGGTCTGTGTGCCTATTTTACTCTTCCAATACCAGATTGTTTGTATTACCATAGTTTTGTAGTATAGTTTGAAGTCTGGGAGTGTGATACCTCTGTCCCTCTTCTTTTTTGTCAAGATTGCTTTAGTTCTTTAAGAATATTTTGTTTTCAAGATCTTTTTCTTTACATACTTCTGAGAATTGAATTCTACCAGTTTGGCCTGTTTTGCTAGAAAAAATAGGATAGGAGAGCGAGAAAATCCCAACATTCACACAGAGTCTGGCTTTACTGCTTTACCTACAATCCAACCAACAAAAAACACCAGAGAAGGATTTTGGGGTAATGCTTTTTCAAGTATCCATCCAAAAATATATGTGGGTTAGGATGTGGAACAGATTACCATTCGGGCCAACTGCCCATGTTTAATAATTCCAGCCTTCAATATGAGTAATATATGGTTAAAAGAATGAACATCAGAACTGACTTTGAAAAGACTTCAACTGCTAAGTGTTAAGTTATAAGACATAGTTTGTTCCCTCTTAACTTGATAATGGTGAGGATTCTACCATGGCAAGTATTGCCAGACCCCACTTGCAGCCAATTACCTTACCTATTCAGTGAATACTGATTTGACTTCCAACTGCCAGCATCTGCATTTATGCACCAGGCTCCCACAAAGAGTGAAGATTCAGTACGATTGTATGTAGGAGGTGCTGAGCATAGAACTTGGCTCACAGTAACTGTTCTGTAAATGGTAGCCAAGTTATTGATTTAATTTGTCATTGTTGTTAAATTTCCCTTCTTGGATATCTGCAGCCAGGGACAGAGAACATAGCAGAGAATGCAGGTGTTATCTACATTTGGCAGTAGCCAAAGTTTCAGTAGTTGGACAAAGGAATCTAGGCAAGAGAGGGGCCAAGGTCAGATACAATCAGGACAGGCAGCAAAAGAGAGAAAGGTCTAGCGCAGAGCTTCTCAGACCTTATTATTGTACAGGTCACTTGAGAAACTTGTTGAAATGCAGATTCTGATCCAGTAGATCCAGATAAGAATCTGAGATGCTGCATTTGTAACAAGCTGCCAGGTGGCATCCATGTGGCTGGTCCTTGGCCCAAATGTGGAGCAGTGAAGATCTAAGGCTTGGAGAGAAAACGACAAGCCCAGAAGAAAAGAAGGATTGGAGGCTGGTGCATGGGACCCAAATGTTGTCAATGCAAGTTAATAGTCAACTCAAGTTATATTCTCTGTCACCAATCTGGCACTGTGCTGTCATATGGTAGCCACCATTCCTACGTGACTATTCCCACTATTGCTGATTGAGATGTACTGAATAGACAAAATACACGGGATTTTAAAGTCTTGGGTCAAAAAAAAAAGATTTATATCTCAATTTTTAAATATTGACTATACATTGAAATGATAACATTTTGTATGTTAAATATTTGGATATTGAATATATTAAAATTAATTTGACCTGCTTCTTTTTATTTTTTAATTTAGCTGCTAGAAATTTAAAGTTACATTTGCAATGTTCATTAAACCTCTGTTGGACAACACAGGTGTGAGAAGAACCTGTGCCCTCTCGGTGCTCCTGCTCCCAAAACCATCCTCAGCAATTCCTGTGGCACCTTAGGGAAAACTCTAGGCTAGTGAGGTTTACTGCTCTGAAGCAAAGACGGGCAGGCCTGCGTTAGGGAGCCTTTTGGGAGGAACAAGGCAGAAACATGCCAACTCATTCTCCGCAACAGCAGAGCTATTGCCATGGGGCCGGCTGGGCGGCCTGGAGCCCAGAGATGCCAGCCAGCCATGCTCCAGTGCCTTCTGTCTGGGCCTCTTCAGTCCTTTCTCCCACTTCCCCTCCCCGTCCTGGGTGACAGGTAATTAGCAGGGCCAGCTGGCAGCCTCCACTGGGCACTGCTGCCACGGAGCCGGCAGCCGGCCGGCAATTACTGTAATCCTGGCATGGCCTTCCAAAGAGAGCTCTATTCAGCTCTCCTCGGCAAAGCTGGCTCTGCGGCAATGAGGCTTGTGACCTCTACATTCTCGGGGTGTCTCTTAGCAATGAAAGGCCCACAGGAGAGAGTCTCCAATGTGCGTACCTGCCACAGACTTCCATTAGTAAATAACTGGGTGATAAGGCTTAAGTCACCGCCAGTTGGTGGCCTGGGGTGAAGTGCTTGCAATGTCTCATCCCGGCAAGCAGGTATTCCTCAGACACTCTCTGCTGGGGTTCCAGAATCTCCTTTAGAAAAGCGCGTCTGGGATCAGCTGCCAGTCCTTCCAACTCTGGGAAGCTTCTTAGGCGCAGACCCCAAGGCCCCCAGAAATGTGTTTAGAGTGAGGCTTGAAAATCCATGAGTCTTAGGTGCTATGAGATTAAAAGGCTATTTTTATGAAATAGGAACTGTAGAAAAAGTCAAGTCTGCAAAGAGGCAGAAAGATCCTCACAGGGCTGACTTCCAGCCTTGCCCCCTCAGTCTCCTCATTTGTAAAATGGGTGTTGTGAGGATTAGTTGAGGCACTCCTCATTAAGGTTTATCATGGCACACACTCAAACACTGAACGTTAAAAATGAAGTAAATTCAAAAATAAACGAATAAATTAAGCTAGACCCATTGGATAAGTGCAAAGCTCAAGCATCAGAAGGTTGTAGATAGGAGCACTGGGATTTAAAGATTTATTCACGCATACAAGAAGGGGTGCAGGCCAGAGATGTGGGGGAGGGACAGGAGTCACCAGAGACAGATAGGGAGCAGAACAGGCCCATCGACTGATATGCACTGCTGAGGGGAGGAACGGGTGAGTCAGGAGAAGTCTGCTGCGCCATGTGGGTCAGCTCCCTGGTGGGGACTGAACTAGTGCCTCAGTGGCCTTAGTGACTGGTGATAACTTGACAATGCAGGGAGGCCCAGGAGCACTAAGATTTGAAAAGGGAAGGGATCCTTTTGAGGGAGTGGTCTCTCCCTCTAGGTGGGTTTAGGGTAAATGGAAAAGTAATCAGGTTTTCCGCCCACCTGCCGTTGGTGTCAATGATGGACACCTGCAGTCCTGCACCCATGCCTGATGGCGGGCACCTCAAGTAGGGTGTGGGCATGTGCAAGTGGGTGCTCCTGGACTGAGACACAGGTGTATAAGGGCAGCGTCATGAGGCCCCCAGCAGAGGAAGAGAAAGAACATAAGAAGAGAGCAGAGAGAAAGGCAGAAGCAGCAGCAGCAAAAGCAGCCCAGAGTGAAGATGCACGGGGGGCTAGGAGACCTGGCAGCCTCCTGACCCCCGGCCCCCCTGCCCACTGTGTGCCTGGTCGCCTCTGATATAATAAAGCAATAAAGCCCTGAAAAAGCCACCGAGGGCTCCAGGACTCCTCCTTGACCCATCTGCCTACCGGAATCACTGAGAACCTGCCCTGCGCCTTTCAGGTACTACAGTGGGAAGTGAGGGAAATTTTCTTTGGAGGTGCAGTGGGTGCAGAACCCTCCCTGCCCTGTCAGAGGAGCAGGCCACACTGCAGCATTTCTGACAACTGGAGCAAAGAGAAAACATGGCCATCGATGGTCCAAAAATAGAAAACTTCCTTTCTTCTACTCTCCCTCTGTTTGACTTGTTTTTATTTGCCGTTTCTTGTCTCATTTCCTCAGACTGGCCGTTGCAGACAGTCACGTGAGCCAGGGCTCTGCGACTCAGCATAAGAAGTGCTGCCTCCAGCCCCACGGCCATGGCTACTGGGATCTCCTCTCAGCAGCCACCCAGATCCAATACCAGAGCCCCAACAAAGATCAGGGCATACAGTCACCCACCTACCCGGAACCCAACCCACTGACACAGACCGCTCGTGTGGGGACACATTCGATGTGGGTAAGAACTGCTAAGAGTTTTGCCCTGCCAGGTTGTCTACATAACAGCTTTGCCCTAGATGTCACTCAGTATTGCCAGTGCTCATGCCGGTCCCTAGGCCTCTGTTAGGGACAGGAGGAGCATCAACTGCTAGACAGGCAGGCCCTAGGCTGCCAGGTACGGGAATGGCTGCTGCTTTCGCTGTGCAGTGTCCAAAGGGGGCGGTAGAGCATGGTCAGGGTGTTGGGGGCAGAAGCGTAAATAGCAGCAAACTGAGCTTGGAGAAGAGGCTGGGAGGTGGAGAGGCAGCATGCTTCACTTATCAACATAACTGACTTACAAAGTCCCTAATCAAAGATGCAATTATTAGGGATTTCAAGATAGTGACTACAGAGCATTAGACCCAGTGTAGGACCCCTCTGGTCCACCTATGAAGACGGAGCTGAAAGGAGAAGACTGTTGTGTGATCATTCTACACCATGTTTCCTACCCCAGGCAGAGCCTAGGATTCAGAAGCCAGTTCCACCATCTACCAGTTCTGTGGCCTTGGGCACAGCCCCATTGTCTACCTCTATAAAATGAGAAATGATAGCACCCAGCTCACAGAGTTGTTGCAAGGATTAAAGAGATTTTGCAGGTAGAGTTTCACTTAGTGCTTGGTAGAAGGCAAGATGGTTATTGATTCTACCAAAGTGACATTTAAAAGGAGGCATCCTCTCAGCTTACCTCTTGGAAAAGCCATCTTTCATACTTCCAGAAACTCAGAGATCTTATGGTTCCCTTTGCCACAATTCCTGGTGAGCAGCTGAATGAAACAAACTATATAGATAAAGGGTTAAACTAATATAAGTAAGAAAGTAGACAGCTTAGCCACTTGCATTCTGGCAAATATTGTTTCTATTGCAAACTCAACCTGGACCTTTCGCTAAGAGATTTGGAAGGGCGTGATATGGCAGCTATCTGGCTTATATGATGCCTTCCAGAAGCTGATTTCACTCCTGTTTTCCTAAAAGCATTACTCTAAAACCCCTAAGAGAACTTAGACTCTACCTGCATGACACATCTGCAAAACACAGGTTTTGCATGTTTCTACATTTATCAACTATCAATAGATAAACTAGACATTAACCAGTTTCTTTACTAGAAGGTAAGCTGCCTGAGGACGGGCTATTTATCTGGTTTTGCTAGTACTAGATCCCCTGGTATAATCCCTGATTTCTTATAGTCATTCAATAAATGTTTATCAAATTTATGGATGGATGGACAGAAGGATGATGAGCAGACAGATAAAAGGAAGAGATGGTTATATTTTATGACTCCTGAGGTCATTCCCATCTCTGATAATCTATTATACTACCAGTCTGCTTCATTATTTCTACTTCTCCCCAGCAAGGATAAAATTGGAAGATTCAGAGCCTTATCATATATGATGGGCCATGAAAGAAATCAAATCAAAAGTGTCAGGTTGGTTGAATGTCCCTGTCATGTTGAAGTATTGAGAACTGGATTTAATAGTCCATCTGTTTTAGAGGAGCTTTTCTTCAGGTCATATTGTAGGTATGGAGGGCCTCTACTCCATCTCAGATGACTGGGGCTCACTGTGGTCTTGGGTAGTAAGATGGAGACTGAGACAAGCTCTCTGGACATAGTATTGCTCTACTCCTTCTGCATGATATTCTTATAATCCCATGTCCATAAATATTCCCCAGCATATGGCCACGAGAAGGCAACTGGGCACTGGCTTGGCTGTCTGTTTTTTGGCTCCCTGGCACAGGAATGGATGGCCTCACTCCCAGAGACCTGTAGTCTCTTGATCTCATTTAGCTCTTGTCTCCATGGTCTCTTTGCTCCTTCTCTCCCTTTTAATTGATCTGGCAGTTGGGGGAAAAAATGTATTCTGTAAGTATGAATGCAAATATTTCTGCTGTGAATTTTATACTGTGGGTTGTTTTTTTTAACTCAATAAATAGTTAGGAATTTCTATCCCCCTTCCTGGTTTATTTTCTGATTCCATCTGATTAATTTCCCTTAAATCAGTGGGTGACTTAATTTAACTTTCTGGGCTAGGGAGAAAGATCTCTAGAAAAGGGATTGCTTCTTGAATTATGATGCACACATCAATTCCCTGGGGATCTTGTTCAGCTGCAGTGTTTTCATCACTGGGTCTGGAACAGGTCTGAGATTATATCTAACAAACTCTCAGGTGATACCAATGCTGGTGGGCCCAGAAGCTCACTTTGAGTAGCAAGGCTCACTGGGAAAAAGAGAAAAGGAAAAGTCCTAAGAGGGAAGATCGAGGAAGAATGGGAAAATTGTGTAATATTCAATGTGTTCATATACCACACACAAACTTGAGTTCTAGAAACAAATTCAAGGGGAGAGAGAGTCGTGTGCAACTCGACCAGTAGGTTTACTGGTCTACTCTTCCGCTTTTGCTCCAAATTGAGGCTGAAAACCAGATGGGGAAGAATTTCCTGTCAGCAGTTCATTCTCACAGTTTGGGGAGGTCATGGATGGAAAGAGAGAAACTGACACATTGTAGTAAGGAAGTATTTTCTTGTGGCTTCTGGAGATTACTCCTCAGAGACCCGGCAGAAGCTAAATTCCCCACACCAGCCTCTCCTTTAATGAAAATACATGCTGGTTCCTGTCTTCCTTCCCACCAAGTGGGAAGCACTTCCCTGCCTTGCTGCTGGTTCTCACACACAGCTTCCTCAGTCGCTCTGGGCTAATGGGAACTGAGACACAAAGAAGACTTTGGGCTTGAAGAGGCATTTTCCTCCTACTTCTTGGCAAGGATCCAGCGCCACTGAATCATTTAGAACTAGAGAAGAGAGGCAGGAGGGCTCTTGAGCATCTAGCACTCACCAGGCAGTGTCTAGTGGACTTAGACTTTGGGGCCCTTGGGTGATGAATGGCATCTTTCACAGGTCTCATGTGGTCCCTTATTTTATGAAGCAGGGAGGTAATGACAGCCCCAAATGGATTAAGAACCCTTATGGGCCACTTCTTCTTCCACTGGGATCTTCAGTTCAAAGGCCCACAAGAGTCCTTGTACATGTTCTCTCAAGCCAACCTCCAGCCAGCTCTCCAAATCCTTCCAAAGAGAAATTGAGTAGGGCTTAGGAACAGACTATATCCACTCAGCCGATGAATGAAGGTCTTGGCTTGCCTTCATAGGTGAAAGTTGGATTGAGCTTTTATTTCACTCTCCAGCTAGTCAACCTAGGATCAGGGATTGCAGTTCAAATGCTCACAGGAACCAGCAGAGAATATGCATGAGCCAAGAAGGCTGGAGTGGACAAACCAGAGATGGTTAAGGGGAGCTGCCTCCGGTGGTTGTTCCCACCTGCGTCTGTGGTCTAGCTTTCCCAGGTTCTGGACTCTGGGAGAAGATTCTAGAAATCTACTTAATAATAATAGCAACAGGAGCAGCAACAGGACCAGGATATATAAAGTATGCGAGATGTGCCACATTGTTGCTAGCACTTACTATTTTATCTCATTTGACTTTCACCAAGACCTTATGAGGTACATACTATTATTACACTCAATTTACAGATGAACCGGCCGAGGTCCAGAGAAATGAAATAACTTACCCATGGTCCTTTATTTGGGAAAGCAGCAGAGAATAGGATTTAAATCTAGGCAATGTGGTTTCAAGTCCAAGGACGTGTGCCTCATTACTCTATGCTCTACTGCCAGCAAGAAAAGAAATTTTTAGGCTGGGTCTATTCACTCTTATGTTTTCTATTGTTGTGCCACAAATTACCACAAGTCTAGATGCTTAAAACTGCACCATTTATTAGCTCAGGTCAAAGGTTGGAGGGAAGAGAACTCTCTGGTGGCGCGAGGGACTAAGGTGCAGCACTATGAAGCTATCAGCAGCCACTGTATCACAAGTGGATCCCCAGTCAGGGAGGAGACCCACATGGCGAGGCAGAACTCTCCTGTCTCACCTGCTGCTCTGCTCAGCAGTGTACTTCAGTTCTGCTCCCCACTCTGTCTCTAGAGACTCCTCTCAGGCCCCTACCCCACACCTCTGACCTGTACCCCAGTTCTTGCATGCATAAATAAGTAAATCTTAAAAAAAAGTTGGAGGGAGCTCAATTGGGGTCCCGCTTTAGGGTCTTACAAAGCCAAGTTGAGGTGTCAGCTTGTCTGGACTCTGAGCTGAAGGCTCTAGGGAAGAATCAATTCCTCAGCTTATTCATGTTGTTGGTAGAATTTAGTTCCTCGTGGTTACATGATCGGGCACCCATTTTCCTGAGGGCTCTAAGCCTGGGGTTGATCACTGCCTGTGAAGATTATGCTCAGGCCCCTGCTCAGGAGACGCTTCGTCTTCAAGCCAACAGGAGCCTGTCATGTCTGTCTTGTCCCTTGAGTGTCTCTGATGTCCCTTCTGCTACTGGTCGGGGAAGTCTGCTGTTAAAGGACTCACCTGAGTGGGTTAGACCCAACAGACCATCTCCATAGTTAGGTCCACTATCTTGGGCTTTAATTTCATCTGCAAAATCCCTTTACAGCTCAGATTCATTTGGATTCACTAGCCAGGTGACTGGAGTCTTGGGGGAACATGTTTACAATTCTGTTGAGCATAGCACTTAAAGGAACATTGAAATATTGTTTATGACAAAAAAAAATACCTGCACGAAAGGGGTTGAGAGTTTTTAAACTTTGGTCCATTCTTTTGTTATTCATCAAATCTTTACAGAAAGCCCACTGACTTGGAGCACTGTGCTGGGCACTGAGAATAAATGGGGCAGACGGCCCCTGGCCTTCATCCCCCGCCCCCCATCATGAGGGCCCCCATGGAGTCCACTTGGTGAAATGGTGGTCAGGGTTCCATTCCTGTTACTCTGCTTGTGTATATACTTGTCTTCAGTTACTCCCAGGAACCTGTTTGTTTTTTCTCCCCTCCCTGAATATTCATGACCACAAGCTGCTCAGAGTCCCTAATCAGTCTCCCCTGTGAGCTACATTCAAACAGGGACCACATTTAACACCTCTGTTCTGATGTCTTGGCCAAAGCAAATAGAATTATGAAAGAACAGGAGCCTGATAAATTCCTGGTCCCAGGAGGCAGCTGCCAGAGACAGGGCAACTGGCAATCCCAGGAGAAAGACACCAGATGTTGGCTGGAGCTGGGAGGGCAGGAAGAGCTGGGTAATTTGTAGACTGCCAATTTTTGTGAGTCCTGTGGTTTGCAAAAACAGGCATTCTCCTCTCACTCATGATAAGAAGGAAATTTCTTCCTCCCTTTTGGGCTTAAAATTCCCAAGAACCTGAGCTGTTACCTGCTGCTAAAATATAATTATGCACAGCCAAATGGTCTGATCCAACATGCACAGCGTTATGTTTAATATTCTCATTATTTCAATTTCATTAGTATTTATGGAGCTGCTTACACTTGATGCTTTAGGAATTTAAGTAGTTTCCTCACCCTCATCTCCCTACCCTTCTCAGCATACATTCCACCTATGTGTTGCATCCAGTACAACCCAGAAACAGACCTGTATATTTCAAAGGCATATTTGCATGCCAGTGTCCCTCAGAGTGTGACATCCAGGAAGAAGTGTAACAATGCAGGGTGATCTAGGTAATAGTCTAAGAGTTGGGATTAATCCCTCCTTGTCCACGCTCCTCTTAACATTGACTCGGGAGTGCTGGGATAACCATGGGACTAAAGTTGCACTTGACTGAGAATTATCTCCCCTCTCTCAATCCCTGGGAAATGTGGTCAGTTTTCCTACAGCATCTTCCCTTGCAGCTCTAGTATGTCCAGAGATCAGGCAGGCCTCCTCGGTTTAGCTGTGCAAAGATTTAAGAGGCCTATTGAAAGTATCTATAACTGACATTGATGGGGCTCAGAGGACTAAAATTACAGAAGGAAAAGAATGGGGGGTAGAAGCCTACACTTCAGCTGCCAAGATGGGGCTCTTTTGTGCATGCATTGTGCATTAATGTCCCATTTAATCCTCAATATCATCCCAAGAGGTGAGTGCTGTTATTACCAACATTGTAAAGACGACACTGCAGAGGCTCAAAGGAGGTCGGCATCTGCTCAAGGTAGTACAGGCAGTAAATCACAGCACCAGATGCAAGAGAATCCAGGAACAACCTGGATAGTCTGGGGCCATGGACGTCTATCAGCTGGGAGAGGTCATCTCAGAGAATCCTGTGGAGGTGCGTTTTCTTTCTGGCCCTGTCTGCTATCTAATGAGAGAGGAAGCAAGATCTGTGATCCTAAAAAAATAAGGCTTTTAAGAAAAAATTCAGTATTAGCAGTGAGGAGAATGGCTGGGAACAGGCAGAGAAGTAAGTTCTGTGCCTCTCCCTGGAGAGTGTGCTCATGGTTTTACTTTATTTTAATTTTCTCTCCTGATGAAAAATTTGCCATGGTTAAAAAGGCACCAAATAAACAGAACTGTGACTGATGTATTCCAATTTCCTTAGTGGATTCCACATATTTTTTAGAGGCCCATCAATATTTCAACGGTTTCAGCATGGCTCCCCCTCTGGGAGACAGGGTGGAAATGTGGGTCCCTGACATCTCTCCTTACTTATGCAGCCACCTTACGCAATCAGTGCTAGACTTATGTCTAGAACCCACACTTCCAGAAATGTGTTGGAAAGGGGCAGATAGTTCCATGTGCTCTTGGTGGCCATCTCCAGCTGTGAAGGCAGCTGTGATCCTGTGCTGGGATGCTGGTCTTTCTCCTTGGTCTCTGGGCAGCCAGAGACTGATGCTCCAGAAGCAGTTGTCTGAATGGGCTGAATGTTCATGTCCCCTCCAAATTCACATATTAAAATTTTGGCCCCCAAAGTGATGGTCAAGTCTTTGGGAAGTGATGAAGTCTTGAGAGATGAGTCCATATAAAGGAGAACCAAAAAGGATCCCACACCCCTCTCTAATGAATGTCAGCACACAGGAGGTAGCTGTTTTTGAACCAGGAACTGGGCTCTCCCCAGTCATCAAAACTTCTGGCACCTTGATCTCCATCCAGAGCTGTGAGATGGAAGTCTATGTTGCTTATAACACACTGAGCTTTTTGGTATTTTTCGTAACTACAGCCCAAGTGGACTAAGATGCAACTCTCAACCAGAATGGATAGATAGACCAAAACCTTGCCCTGCACCCTCAGGTGAGATAACTCCATGTTCCTGGTGTGTTATAGAACACTCTAGAAAGAAAGAGCCCCAACTACCAATAATAGGCCATTTTTTTAAAAGTATTTTATTGAGGTAACACTGTGTACAACACTGTGTTTTAGGGGTATAAGTTCATACCTCTTCAATGGTTGTTACCAAGTTCACCACCAAAGCACCAATAATTCCCCATCAAATTCCACTGGGTTTCCCACCCCTAACCCCACCACTCCCCACTTCAACTCACCCTCTCTAGTAGCCTCATTCTATAATCCAATTTCAAGGGTTTGTTTTAGTTTTGTTTTGACTGTTCCTTTGTTCTGTTTCTTTATATTCCATATATGAGTGAAATCATCTGGTATTTATCTTTCTCTTTCTGATTTATTTCACTTAAAACAACCCCCTCCAGTCCATGTAGGTTATCAAAGTGGCAAGCTTTCATCTTTTTTTACGTAGTAAAGTAGTATTCTATTGTGTGTCTCTACCACCTCTTCTTAATCTACTCATCTGTTGTTGGGCACTGGGTTTTTTCCATAACTTGGCCAGAGTAAATAGTGCTGCAATGAACATAGGAGTGCACATATCCCTTCAAATTAGTGCTTTTGCATTCTTGGATAAATACCAAGGAGTGGAATTGCTGGATGACATGTGGTTCTATTTTGAGGGAACTCCATATTGTTTTCCATAGAGACTGGAGCAGTTTATAGTCCCACCAACAGTGCACATGGGTTTCTTTTTTCCATACTTTTGCCAAAACTTGTTGTTTCTTTTTAATATGGATCATTCTCGTGGGTGTATTTCACTGTTGTTCTGATGTGGTTTTGCACACCTTTGATGATTAGTGAAGATGAACATCTTTTCATGTGCCTGTTGGCCACATGTGTGTCTTTGAAAAAGTGTCTATTTAGATCTTTTTTGATTGGGTTATTTCTTTGTTGAGAAGCATGAGTTCTTTGCAGATCATGAATATTAGCCCTTTGTCAGACGTATGATGTGCCAATAATTTCTCCCATTCAGTAGTGTATCTTTTCATTTTAGTGATAGATTATTTCACTATCAGAAGCTTTTTAGTTTGATGTGCCATTTATTTGTTTTTTCTTCTGTTTTCTTTGGCACAGAATTCAATAACCAAAGATATCCCTGAAGCCAATGTTGCAGCATGATTTGCCTATTTTCTTCTATATATTTTATGATTCCAGGCCTTACATTCAAATTTTTAATCCATTTTTGAGTAAATTTTTGTGTATAGTATAAGATGGTGGACAAGTTTCATTCTTTTACATGTGGCTGTTCAGTTTTCCCAACACCATACATTGAAGAGGCTTTCCTCTCTCCAATGTATATCCTTAACTCTTTTGTTGTAAATTAACCATCCATGTAACTGTGGATTTACTTCTGGGCTCTCCACTCTATTCCATTAGTTTATGAATCTATTTTTATGTCAACACTATACTACCTTGAATTCTATATATTTGTAGCGTAGTTTTAAGTCTGTATCATGATACCTCTGCTCTTATTTTTTGTCAATATTACTTTGGCTCTTTAGGGAATCTCGTAAATTTCATTAAAATTTGCTCTATTTTCTTGAAGAGTGCCATTGATATTTGGATAGGAATAACAGTAAATCTGTAAATTGCTTTAGGTAAGGTAATCATTTTATCAATTCCTCCAAACCACAAGCAAGGGTTATCTTTCCTTTTCTTTTAACAATATCATACAACTTCCATTGTGCAGGTCTTTCACCACCTTTGAAAGTTTACTCCAAGGTACTGAATTTTTTTTGATGCAATTATAAATGGAATTATTTTCTGGATTCTTTGTCTTCTAGTTCATTGTTTGCGTATAGAAATGCTACCAATATTTGTAACCTGCTACTTTACTATACTGATTTATTATTTCTTGTAGTTCTTTTGTTCTCAGCCTCATCTAGTGGGTCATTTGCACTCAGGAAGCAGGTCTATGCTGAACTGAGACATCCATACTAGTGAGTATGTTTTCAGGGGTTGACTTAATGAAGAAAAATTCCTAGGATTAGTGTCAGAGAGTAAAAGTGGCCGGTCCTGGCAGCAGAAATGGAGACAGGGTTTCAGCAGAGTTACTGGCAAGATTCTTCCATTTATCATGTTTGGCACAGCATGCACAAGGCCTCAGTTCTATTATGCCTTGCCTTCTGAGTTAGAATATCCCAGAATGACCACAGTGAGCAGGCCTCTCCCCTGTTTTCCACAGATCCAGGCTCCCACATCCCTCTACTCTATTCCCTCTCAACTCCATATTTCTGCCGTTCTAGTTAAAGGTCCCTTTGTGAAAGGGGCTACACAGAAAGGCCCTTGGCAGGTGCTGTGCTAACTGTATCACATGCATGAGTGAATGAAACTCTACATGCAATCCTAGTTAGCTCCATTTCACAGACGAAAACACTAACTCCTAGGAAGATGAATAACGAGGCCCAAAGTCACACAGCTAGTGAGGCCTCCAAGTTTTGACTCCAGGGCTGGTTGCCTCTGAAGTGGGCTCTTAACCGCTCTGCTATTTTGCCTCTCAGGGGTTTCTTCACTTATAGGCATCAATATCTGAAGTAAGTGACAATCCTAACTAGTCCTTGGATTTTTTTTTTAAATAGCACACTTCACACTTTGCAAAGTCCTTCATTTATTATGTTATGTAATGTGACATTGCACTGGTTAACATAGCCGTAACACTGAGTCATGCAGAGCAAGGGTTATTAGGATACAGTTCTTCACATAGTGTGTAAACAGAAGCCACCAGTAAAGACAGCATTTCTTCTCTTTTACAAGGACAGAAATCAAGTCTCAGGTCAAGTGACTTGAAGAGAAACCTTGTTAGTGTGGAGCCACATCTTGGGAGCCTACAGAGAGCTCTCTCCCTGCTGCTCTTTCTCTTTGTCCAACCTTGTACTCTTTGTCCAACTGACCAACCTTGTACATTCTACCAGTGAGTCCCTGGACCCCACTCTGATCTTCAGAGCCTGTTGGTTTTCTCTGGAATGCACAGGGCTTCCAAGGATGTATGTGTTCCCTTCTCTAAGCCTAGCAAGGAAATCAAAACAGGATGTCAAAAAATACAAAAGACTCAGGTTACAAGACTGTTGGAATGCAAAATCAGGGAACTTTCCTTCCTTCTCTTGAGAGGTTGGAATGCAATGGCTGGAAATTAAATTGGACTTTTCTGGGGCATGGGAAACAGGAAGGCAAACATAGATGCAGTTTATCGAGGCCTACTGTTACTAGAAGCTGGAATTGTACTGGATGACCGTATGTGAACCATTGCTCAGGTACAGGGCCACAAAGTCTGGGTAAATGAAGAGGTGATGAAGGAAAAAGTGGAAGTTTTGGTGACGTTATGGTCCATTTACACCATTTCTACAGTGACAGAGCAGCGCTTCTCAACTGAAGGTGACTTTGTCCCCCAAGGGACAATTTTTGTGAGCAGAATACTACAGGATCCAGTGGACAGAGGCCAGAGATCCAATAATCCAAACATCCAATAATGCACAGGAGGAATTATCCAACCAAATGATGGACATGCCAAGGTTAAATGTTCCCCCCTGAGTGAACCCTGTCAGCAAAAAGCAGTAGAAAGAGAAAAGCTATGACTTGATGTTTTGTGGGTACAAGGTGGCATCTCTTTGAAGGATTTCATCTGAAAATTTCAAAATAATATAGTAAACCCCAATCCACAATTCATTTATTTTTTTCATTCATTTCCTTATAAGCAATGCCTGTACTACGTCCTTCTCTTGTTTTACTACACTATTGTCCTCTCATTACTTAGGTCTTAGTTTAAATGTCGCCTCCCTCCTCAGGGAGCCTTCCCATCCCATCTAAAGCAGCCCAATATCCACTTAACACTTGACACAATTCATGATTATATGTCTGTCATCTTTGTGATATATAGTTTCCATGAGGACAGAGACCACACTTGTCTAATTGTAGCCCCAGGGCCAAGGTAGGTAAGTTTTTAAAGGCACAATTTTCTTATTGTCTCCATTTTACAGGTGAAAAAACTGAGCTACTACTTATTTACCAGCTAAGTGAGTTAACAAAGCTAAGACCCCTCCCCTCCCTTGAAGATGTGCTGTGTTTAGATGTAGTTTAGTATGTAAGTTTAGGATATACTGGCTAATCTCATGTTATTGAGGATCATCACTCCATCTGAGAGGTTTAGGGAAATGAACATGCTAAGATCTGGTACAGGCCTGTAACTTCTTCATCAGCTCTTTGAACAAATGTTTTAAGTAAGAAAAGTTTTTTTTTTTTTTTTTTTTTTTTTTTTGGGGGGCTTAGCAGAGNTACAGGCCTGTAACTTCTTCATCAGCTCTTTGAACAAATGTTTTAAGTAAGAAAAGTTTTTTTTTTTTTTTTTTTTTTTTTTATGGAGGACTTAGCAGAGCCTTTTATATGCTCCTGTCTGGCGTGAACATCCAGCGGAAGAATGACCTTTCCACTGCTTCCCAAACTTATTAGTTCAAGGAAACCAGTTTCTGAGAAGCACATTGCAGGATTTAGAGTCCTCAATATGTGCCTCAGGCAACGTTGGAGAGCAGAGTAGCTTCAGAGTCAGAATTTCTGTGGAACATACAGAGAGTGAGTGTCTGTTTTCCACTGTCAACCAGCCTGTGTCAGAGCCTCTTGCCTTCTCTGACTCCGGAAGTCGCACCCGCGTCTGCGCACTCTCATCATCTTGTCTCTAAGGGTAGGGTCTATGCCGATGGGGTGAGAGCGTGAGGCCTGGCTCCTGGAATCCCCCCAACCTTCCCTCAAGATCCCCTCAACTCACAGAAGATGCTGGGATCCAATAAGACACCTCCAAGCCCCAGAGGAGAAGCATCTCAGCCTCCAAAGGCTGGTTGACCCAGACAGTAGTGAGAAGTAAACTTGCTGTTGTCTTTGGCTGCAAAGATGGGGCATGTGTAAGGGCAGTCGGCCCAGGTTGACCAAGAACAAGGTCGCTCAGGGAAACCCTCCTGCTGGGCTCCCACCACTCTCCTGTTAAGCATGACCACACGAGCTGGGAGATAAACCCAGGAGCTCCCCCTTTCTCATCTCTGTGTTTCTGGCCAGGAGGCCAACGCTGACATTACCAGGTGCCTTGTATCTCCTGGTGTCAGGAACCAGAGTAAGGAAAGATGCTTGGGAGGGTAGAATAATGTCTCCTAAGTGGTCAGTCTAAAAACTCACAATGATGATGGATGCTCACAGGCACACTCTCTTACCTTTAATTTGGAACCAAAAGCAGAATGAAAAAATAATCCCGGTAAATCGTTGAGCTGCCATCAAGCACAAGGTCCCGGTGGCTTTTGTTATTTCCCAGGGAACAGAGCCCCTCTCGACACCTGTCAGGACACTGGCTCTCCCCACCTGCCTGGGCTGGAATACTGATAACGTTCACCAATCGGGTGTGGGGGAACCATGTCTGCCCGGCATCGGGATGTCGGGGGCAGCTGTGAACTGTGAGGGGCCTCTGCTTGGTGTCCGCAGGCTCTGTGCCCGCCAGGGAAAGGCTGAGTCCTTCTTGCCTCTCCAGAGACTGGGGCTTGGCACTCTGGACTCTGGGGAGCAGGAGACAGCCCAGGGCAGGCTGGGTGCGACTCATCGTCTGTCTCTGGCTTCTGTTTGGCTTCCCGGCTGTGCTGCTGGAGCCCTCGGCAGTGCCCTGCCTGTTTCAGCAGCTGCTCGACAGGAGACAGGAAAATCATTCCTTCCAGTGGCCAGGCCTAGGGAGGTGCCCTCCCCAGGAATTTCCAGGTCAGAACCAGTCCAGGGTGGTCAAGACACAGAGATCAGACCTGGCAGGCATTCGAATTTCCATCTGAGTCTCATCCTTACTTGTTGCCACCCAGCATGGCTGCTCCAGACTGAGATACTCACCCAGATAAACCCAACATGAAAATCATAATTCAGCAAGCCATGGCCATTCTTGTCAATTCTTTCAAAGGTTAATCTGCTTTTCTCCTTATTAATGAAGGACCTCGGAAATGCAGGCAGGCCTCTCCCCTGTTTTGGTAGATTTGGGCTAATAGGCTATTTTATTTCCATGGCAACAGCTTCCAGTGTTACAGGAAGATAATTTTCCAGACAAAAGATTTGTGGGTCTTATTATTCGGCAGGGATCTGACTGTGAAGGCTGGGAAAGTGGGTTCAAGGGCTGCCCAGAATTGCAAGTTCGACCCATTCTGGGACACCTGTTTGCCTCCGGCTTCTGGGACTCAGGGCTTGTTAGGGGGACGCATTGTAGGAAATTGGCAGGGACTGAATAGGAAATTGGCAAGGACTGAATAAAGATATTCTTTGAAAGACAATGCCCTAAATTCATTCTCTTATTAGCCAATGGGATTTGAGTGAGAAGTGGCTTGTATTAAAGTAATCGCCAGCACGGCAGGGGCCTCCCCATCACAGGAGCCAGGAGCAGCCCTGCAGCAAGTCTCTCTGGAGAGGTCCTGAGTTCTGGCCCTCCTCACCTGTTTCAGGGCCGAGTGGCAGAACTCAGCCCACTCCAGTGTTCAGTGCGTACTTGGTACTGCGGGTATCAAGTGAACAAAAGCTGAGCCAGCACATGGTGTCTGCTCAGAAGGAGCTTAGCGTTTATAACGTGTTTGTGGGAGGGTGGGTTGAAATAGAGACAAGAAAGTGGCAGTGGCATAGTTTGTGATACAAGTTATAAAAGGGATGTCCTAGATGGGGGGGCGGGGGGCGGGGGAGGGTGCAGGCAGTAGATCTGGAAAGATAAACAGGGAAAGAGGACTTTGAGTAGGATGTGAGAGCTGCGTGTGCAGGGGCGAAAAAAACGGCTTAAACATTAACTAAATGACAGGAGCCAAGCACAAGCTTAGGCCCCAGGGAGCCAAGCAAACACAACACCAAATTCCCTATGCACACCCTGGTAGAACAAAGAGCTATGAATAAACATTGAAATTTATAACGTGACTATAATCGGTGCGGGGAGTTCTGAACATGATGGAAGCAGTGGGATGTGAATGTGCCCAGGACAGGTTTGAAGACTCTTGTACGTGGCTGGCTGGGCTGTGCCCTGGATACCTTGGGGAGCACCAGTCCCAGCATAGACATTATTGGAATATTTGTTTTGACAGTTTTCTAAAAGAAAGTACTGCCATTCATCAAAATTCATCAAAATTAATTTTTTGGCCTTTTGGAGCTTCTGCCAAGGAAGAAAGGAAAGTTTTCCCCAAGTAAGTGGCAATCTCTAGGATCTATGCCTGAGTGTGAAGTTCGGTGGGTGAAGTTAAGGGAGGGAGGGCATCCTGCAAGCAGGGAACAGGAAGTATTTCTCCCCAGACACTGACAGTGTTACCAAGAGTCATTTCCATAAAAAGGGGAGGCTAATACCTACCCTGCCCCACCTACTGAAGGGTGCAGCTGAGCAGGGAGGAAAAGCTGAAGAATGGGTGGGAGACTTGGAGGAGCAAAGAGCCATGTGAAGAAATCCCACTTACTTCTCAGCTTCGAACTTGCACCAGGGACTTGGGGGACAGGGAAGGAGACATGTGGAATCGAGACATGTGGAGACACCTGGAAGAGACCTGGGTAGGAGACCTGTGGGGAGACTGACAAGCAGCCTTAACTTGATTTGTACTTTGATTTTGCTCCTTTTGTCCCAGACTCCTCTGGCCTCTTAGACCCCTTTCCTGTGGTTCCCACCAGAAGGTGCCTCAGACTGTGGCAAGCTTTCGGGTCTCAGTAGCCTTGCTTTGGGCCAACCCTGTTTGACTGGACATTTAGCCAGGAGGGGATGGGTGACTTTGAGTGTTTCATTGGGAAACTATCTTTTCTCTCTGTGCACACTAATCTTATTAAAGTTCTTCCACACAAGAGTATGCTTTGTCTTTATGCAGAGGATGGCAGAACCCATTTACAGAGTGCAAGTTTGGGGGTCCTGGAGTACCTCAGTGATGCACTCTAACAAAGAGAGACCAGGAGACCGGGGCACATAGAGTGAGAGAGTGTGGTACACAAGGAGGCTGGAGGTGGAGGCGGGAGCCAGAGGACACAGGACCTAGGGTTTCCAGAGATGCTGGCCACAGGGACCTGAGCCTGTGGAGGGAATAAATGAGTGAAATAGGTGCCCCTGTGGGAAGGGACCACTGGCTCACTGTAGAAACAGGGTCAGTTGGTGACCCAGTCAGACCATAGACTCTGAAGGTCTGGTCCATGGATCACCTGCATCAGAATCACCTGGAATGCATATATAGCCTCCAAAGTGACGCCCAAGTCTACCAAGGCAGAATCGCTTGGGCAAGAGCCAGCAGGTCTGTAGTTTTGGTGCAACCTGGGTTTGAGAATGATGGATTTACACTAGTGCCTGTGGCAGCTACAGTCTACCCCTTTGCTCTGCCCTTGCTGGTTGTGAGGTCTTAGTCACATTTAAGACTTCCCTTGGGTTTAGTCCTGTGTTGGTTCTGTGAGTTCCATAAAATCTGCCCTTTTCCTGAGAAGTTGGTTTCTTCATTCTTCCCTGATGTTCACTGGGATTACTATTTCAAGAAGGTGAAAAGATTCATTTATTGTGTTATGTTCAGCTCCTTAGAAGTGACAGAGGAAGAACAGTGCTGAGAGGATTCTGAAACAGCACCCATCGTGTCTGTCGTAAATGTTGAAAGGGGAATGTGGTAACAGAACTGTTTTTATCTATTTATTTTTCATTTTTATTTACTTTTTCTTACAATGTTTGCTTTCTTTTCTAGGCGTAGTCCCCATAGAATTCCCACCACCAATTCACCTGTGCGCCGTCACCATAGTCCCTTGTGCTCTTCCCATCCCTGCCTTGATCCCAAACCCTCCCTCTGCCTTGCAGAATGTCTCAGTTTTGTAGCTGTCTGTTTATTTTCATTTTGTCTTGTTGTCATTTTTGTTATTATTTTTTTTCCTTGATCCCCTATATTCCTCCTATAAGGGAGACCACCTGGTATTTTTATTTTTCCTTTTGACTTATTTCACTGGGCACAATCCCTTCAAACTCCATCCATAAAACCAGAGCTGTTTTAGAGGAGACATTACAGTCTGGAGTGGTCTTTCCTGGCCACCGTAGCCGGCACAGCGCACCCCTCCTGCCGCCATGAGCCCATGTCCACGCAGTCTTCATCAGAGCCCACCGCACTCTTCCTCTTTCTTGCCTGTTTAAGTGCTCACATTATTTTTTTCTGGTCTTTTTCAACTAACTATATGCTCCACAGAGGTAAGACCATCACTTCCTTTAATCACCGCTGGCTTCCTCACTCTTGGCACAAATTATGTTCACTCAGCCAGAGTTGAATGCACCAATAAAGGAATCAGGGAATTGCATGGACCACACAAAGCACAGAATACATAGTACAGACACTGGCAATATTCAGGAAAGAGATAAGGTCTGCCCAGAAGGAGGCATCAAATCCAAGCCAAATGAAGCAAGCAAAGTGTTATGGGACTATAGGAAAAAAAATACTTAAAGAAAGAAATAACCCTTTATTGAGAATATTGTAAAGACTTAATGAGGTGATTGATGTCAGTTTGCTCTGGATGACTGAAAATGCCTTATGAACACCAGGGGTGACAGAAGCTCAACAAAGCACAAGCTCTTCTAGGTATCTGTATGCAAGTATTCAGGCCATCCACATTAACCAAAAACTGGGACTAGCTTAAATGCCCTTCAGTGACTACATAATTAAGCAAGCCCTTGTATATCTATCCTGCTGAATGCTACTGGATAAGAAGAAACATACTATCCAGTCAGTATCAACAGATGACTCCATAGAGAATTTTGCTGGGTGAAAAAATCCAATTCAAAAAATGGCATAACATTTTTGAAATGACAAAATTACAGAAATGGAGAACGGATTAGTGGTTGCCTGGGTTTCAGGAGGAGGAAAATGGGAGGGACATGGTTTGGGTTGTAAAAAAAAAAAAATGGCAATAAACCCCTGTAGGGGTGGAATTGTTCATTCTCTCCACCAGTGGTGGTAGAAATGATAACCTATACATGATAAAGTGGTTGCTTAGAACTAAATAACAGTGACACATAAGGGAGTCCAAGTAAAACTGGGCATTCAAAATAAAGCCTGTGGGTTGCACCAGTGTCTAGAACCTGGGTGTGATATTCGTCTAGGGTTTTGCAATATGTTACCATTGTGGGAAACTTGGGGGATTGTACACAGGATCCTTCTGTATTACTTCTCACAATTTCATATGAAACTAATTATCTGAACCTGAAAAGTTTAATTAGAAAAACAAATTACATACCTTCCAACTTGGTTGAAAGCTGGAAAATTACCCAAAGTGCGTTTTAGCATCACAGGTTCCATTCCACATCCTCCAAATCATCACCCCCACCCCCGCCCCCAACCATGGGACTAAATTGTTGACAGCCCATTCTCCCAGAGACTCCTGGCATCTCCCGTAAACTGCACAATCTGTTACAGACTATAACTCCAGCAAAGCTTTCTGGAAGACATCACTGAAACTCCATGTCCAACGTGGACACAAAGTCAGTTTACTAGCTTTCAGATTGGTCAAATATGATGACATTTGGGTATCCCAAAAGTCACCTTTGAGATCACACTTAGGAGAATGCTCTCTCCTGTCGTAGTCTTCCCACCATGATAAGAGTCACACGCTTAATTCTGATAGCTCACTTCCCATCAGGCTTCCCTGCTAGAGTGTAAGCATCCTGAGGGCAGGAAGATGTGTTATGTCCCCTGCTGGTGTCTCTGACCACAGTGCCTGACACATAGATGTCCCCATGATGGCCATTGGACTGACTAGCATCCATTTGTCTTTTTGACAGAAGCACATTGTTGTTTGTTTTTGGAGGGGGGAGGTTAACCATCCTTTCCCCTTTGCAGACAGTGTTTCAGTGAGTTTGAATCAGAGTGCACTGATTCCTGCCCTAGCTAAATGGAAGCAGGAGAACTAAGCCAAGATAAGGATAGTTGGCACATGTTTAGCCCTAGATTCTCCTGAAAGATAGTTTTAAAAACAAGTCATCTTTTTCCCCTATGAGTACAAAGAGAATATAAGTTGGGAGCTACCAGGAAAATTTTCCTGTAGTAAAGCCAGCACAGTGGAGAGCAGAGCTGAGAAATGGAGAGGTAGAAACTCCTGAGGCATTAGTTGAGCACCTGGATCTAGCTAGGTCTGATGTTATTATGTCCTTGGACTTTTCAAGTATGTGGATTACTATGATACTTTTTTTGCTTAAGTCAGTTTAATTTAGCTTTCTGTCACTTACAATCAAGACTCCTACATTTTCCAAGTTCTTAGTAAGTATTCCACAGACGAACAATTGAATGAATAAATGCATTTCTGCAAATATTATCTCCTACATGGAAGGCACTCCTTTAAGTTTAAAAGAAAGAGAGCAATAGAAAAATCTTAAAGATCAGGTATGTGGCCTGACAACCTAGAATTTGGGTCACTCCATCCAATTATGGTGGTTGCTTAGAAAGACCCTTTTTCCCGCCAGTCTCTTCTTTTTCTTCTCCCATCAAAAAAAAAACTATGGCTTCTGCCAGTACTGAGGCATGACCCACCTGTTCACATTCACTCCCAAGGCCACAGGACTTGGTTCTGTCTGATTATCAAATGCAAACTTTGTCACAGCAGGGATTTAGGCTGGACATTAGGGGAAGATTGAGGTACCAGATGGTATTTCTGAAGAAGGTTGTCCTATTTTTGCAGTTTTAGGATTTGACAATAAGTCTGCCTGGCAGGCCTTGTGATTTGGCCTCAGAATCATTTCTGTTAATCCTTGATGATGTGTGTATCTGTCAAGGTCCAATCAGGAAAACAGAACCAACTCTAATTTTGTGAACAAAGGGAATTTAATGCAAGGAACTGATTAAACAGATGAAGAAAGGGGCTGAGAAGCAAACCATAGGGAGCTGAGAGGCAACCCAGGGATTTGCATTGGCAGGAAGTCACTGCCACTACTAGGCTAGAGAGACAAAGGGAGCAGGTGGTGTTACCTGGGTCCAGGGGCTGAAGTCATCCAGTGGAGGCTGGAGCCATGGCAGGTCTGTGGGAGCTCATGCCAAGAAAGACAGATGGTCACTGGAAGAAAAGTCGCCATGAACGGAGAAAGACTCTGCCCTTTCCGTTCCTTTCACCTGCCATACTCACAGCAGCTGCCTCCCATTGGTCACACCAATCCAGCACCTCCTGGTGGCCATGCCCTACCAATAGTCTGGCACCAGAAAGTTTCTGAAACACCACCTGCAGGAGGCAGTCTCCTGTGGTTTGGAACAGGGCAGAGGTGGGTGGGAATGTATCAGAAGTTCAACAAGCCCAGACCACATACCTCTATCTTCCAGAAACTGCCATCTCTGGGTTCCCAACTGCAGCACTCTTCTGACTTGGGAAGAAATGGATCTTCATGAGCCAAAGATATCACTAAGTCCCTGTTAGAAATGAAAACCAAATTCCAAGACTCATACATGGCTGGCAGAATGTAAAATGAGGCAATCCTTTTAGAGAACTATTTAGCAGTTCCTGATAAATTAAAGATACATTCCTCTAGAACCCAACAATTCTGCTCCTAGGTATTTACTCAAGAGCAATGAAAATATTGCACAAGAAAAATTAGATAACCATATTTATAGCATTATTTTCTTAATAACCAATAATTTTAAAAAATGTAAATGTATACCACGAATGAACAAACCTATAGTATAGTCATTCAGTGAAATATTACTCATCGATAAAAAAGGAATGCATACTACTACACACATAATGTGAGTGGGGCTTCAAAAGCATTAGACATATTATTTCATCTATGTAGGCTCCAAGAGGAGACAAAAATCTAATCCATGCTGATAGAAAACACATATTGGTGTGGGAGAGGAGGATGAAAATCGACTTGGAGGGGCCTCCCTGGTGGTGCAAGGATTTAAGCACTGCACTATGAAGCATCCATAGCCACTGCAGCACAAGTTCAATCCCCAGCCAGGGAGCTGACCCACATGGTGCAGCAGACCTCTCCTGCCTCACCCGCTGCTCCCCCCAGTAGTGTTTTTCAGTCAGTCTGCCTGTTCTGTTCCTCACTCTGTCTCTGATGAATTCTCTCACTCCCCCACACACACTTCTGACCTGTACCCCAGTTTTTGTATGCATAAATAAATCTTAAAAAAAAGAAATTAGACTTGTGGAAGAAATGAAGGAATTTTAAGATATGATGAAAATGTCCTATAACTTATATTGGGTCATGGTTATCAAGGTGTGTACAGTTATTAAAGCTCATTAAACTGAACATCTTAGATTTATGTATCTCATTTTATATTATGCATATTATCAAATTAGTCATAAAGATAAAGCCACAAAGAATCTGTTTTCAAAATGAAGGACAACTTTTATGCTTCTCCATTTGGTCTGTACTTTCAAGAAAGATGGCATTATTATGTCCTGACAGATACCTTATTTTTCATTTGCATTTTGTGAACTGTAACTCAGGAGTAGGTCAAAGGCACTCAGTTTCTTGAACTAATGAATCTGATAGATGAGGAGTAAGGTGCAGCGCTAATGTCCTCACCATGCATATGACAAGTGGACAAGTTTATGGGTGTTTGACATTAAACTGAGTGACCATAAATATTTAATTACATGACCACTACTTTGAAATACCTCACCTATGTCTACATATTCCTTTTGAAAATGGTACTCATAAAGCTTCATCCATATGCCCAGTAAGGGTCTTTGGGAAAAGATCCCAAGGTTCTAGTCACTCTGAAGATGTTGTTTCCTGTTCTCCAGTTCTCATTTCCAGTTTGTATTTAGGGATCCATATGTATGGGTGTGGAATACTGACTCTCCACACTGATTTCTGATCCTTCCAGTTCCAAGTTTATAGCACATGATGTAGTGCATTCCATCCCCTAAGTCCTAGAGATTCAATGAAGGTGGACACGTGACCTAAGCCAATCCAATGGTCTTGAATCTGAGCTCTTTGGCTTACAAAGACTCTTCTCTGAAGGACGGCTACAGTTTAAAAGTATAAGGCCTGGAACTACTGTAGCCATTTCTGCCTCCACAAGAGAACCATAAAGGATGCAGCAAAAAGGGGGAGATGACAGGACTATAGAGAGATGGAGCTAAGCCTTGGGGAATACCATAATATTTCAGAGGTCTGCCATCTGGCTCAACTTTTGGGTTACATGAGTCAATCAGCCCTCCATATTGCTCAGGCCAGTCTGAATCGAATTTATATTATTTTCTGCCAATGGTGTCTTAACTAGCGGATAATAACCAGAATGCAAGGCCCATGAGTCGGTGAAGGAGGAAAGCCTAGGGGTCAGAAGCCAGATGGTGCCTGCTGGGTCATGACTGAGTTGTGTCCTGGGCAGAATCTCACTTAGTCCTCATTATGATGAGAAAACAGGGTCTCTTGGTTCGTTTTAAGTTCTTGCCATGTGTCTCCATTGTGCTAATTGCCTTATGTCTATTAGTTTTTGATTCTTGTATCACTCCAGATTTAATCAGGAAATCACTGTGAATATTATGGAATAGGCAAAATATTTTAAGAAAACTTTACACAATTGTAGGAAAAGCCGAGAAATAAGGACAAAAGGGGGCACTGGAGGAATAAAGTCAGCAACCAGTCTATCAACTATAACTTCTGAAGCTCTGGTGTGTATGGGGAATAGGAGTCTGCGAGGAGATACAGGGGGGCAGGCACGCGCTGGCTCAAAGGAGAACCAGAGATGAGGTCTGCAGAAGTCTGTTGTTGCAGTTTGTGGGAGCCCTGAGTTATCGCTGTGAAGTAGGGTTGGTAGTTTAGAGGAGCTGGGAGCAAAGTGCGAGAAAGTGAAGATGAGCTGGAATAGCTGGTTGCGCTTCATCTGTTTGTTATCTCATGAAGCATAATGACCAGAGATTAATCGCTAATGCTACTCTTCTGCCTTCCAAATGCCAGCAATTTCCCCCGAACTGCAACCTAGAAACACACAGGGAAAGGAATACTAGGAACTGTAGTCCCAAATTAGCCAAGCTGACAGTGCAAACCAAAAACCCACAGAAGAAATTAGGTTAACAACCCCCCTCCCCAATTTATAAAACTGGAAAACTTGCCCAAAGTTACCCATCTGGCTAGTACTAGAACCAGCAACACCCAGGACTTCTTATTTCTACTTAGTCCTTTTTCTATTACTTGACCACTTGTTCTCCAAATTTAGTTTTGCTTCTAATATAAAATGTGGCTGGTTTTATTTACTGCTCTTATCTTTAGTCATTTTCCTCCTTGCTGACCCAGGTCATCCATGACCCTATCTTCGGCTCCTTGCACGACATTGTCCTTTGCACTCTGATTCCTTAGCCACATGGGCTCAAGATGGCTACTGCAGTGCATGGAGCATGAGAACAATCAGCTGGAGGAGGAACAGGGGTCTTAGTCTCTTGAGATCTTTTTATTGGTTAGGATCCCTCTTTCCTAGACACTCCCACCCCTAGGGATTGGGCCATATGCTTCTGCCTAGGTGCAAAGGAGGCTGTTAACCCTCACCCCTCAGTCAGGGGCACTAAGTGGTTTTTGTCTGTTTGATTTACACACAATAAAGATGATCCCTTTCTACTTGGGAATCCTCAACATTGTCCACATTAACATCACTATGTAAAGGCCCTGGAAGCATGGGGGCTCCACAATACAATGCCTCCAAGGAAGGGGCATTAACACCATACCAAACAGACAGATGTGCTTCTCAATCACTTTTTATCACTAGCCATAGCCATATTAGACATTTTGTTTTCTGATCAATCCCCCAATGAAACTTTCCCCCGTGAAATTTCCAAACCATAGATGTATGTCTCTTTGTGTGCCATATGTGTGTATGATTTACACTGAGAAAGAGGAAGTCTTTTACTTATTATAACCAAGATTTAATTTTCTTTTCCTTGGCTGTGATAAGATCCCCCTTAAGAAGGCATGAGCTAGGCGTCACCTTAACTCTTTCGGACATTCTTATTTCCAACAATATGGGTGATAGTACTCTCTCAGCCGCCATATTTAGATGTGTCCATCCGAGAGCTGGCATGGATCCTTACAGGAGGTGCAAAGGAGGGGTGAAGGTTTTTCGACTTTCCATTTCTATTTTCACCATGACCTTCATTTATGTACATTAACAAGCTTTCGCATGGGAAGCTTATAATAAAATATAATTTAAGGTTTGAGAATGGGGCCTGGGTAAAGTGAAGGAGATCTAATCAGATGTCAGGAGAAGGCATATTTATTATTTGGGGCTCTTTGTTTGCAAGTGATGGAAAGGTTACTTTCAGGGGTAGGGGGTTTCATTGCTAGGGCACCATATTTGATAGGGCTATTTTAGCAGGGTAACAACAACGAGTAGGCTTAAGCAAGAGAGAATTATTGTCTCACAGTTCTGGAGACCAGGAGTCAGAGACGAGGTGTTGGCAGGATTGGCTCCTTCTGAGGTCTCTCTCCGGGGCTGGCACTGACCCCTTTGCTCCCACTGTATCTCATGGCCTTTGTCTGTGAAGGTGATTCTTCCTCTTATGAGGACACAATGAGATTGGACAAGGACCCAACCAAATCACCTCTTTAAAGAAGTAGCCCCTGGTGGCGCAATGGGTTATGAAGCAAACCGCAGTCACTGCAGCACGAGTTCCATCCCCAGCCAGTGAGGTGACCCACATGGTGCAGCAGACCTCTCCTGCCTCACCCACTGCTCCCCTCAGGAATATATTTCAGTACATCTGCATGTTCTGCTCCCCAATCTGTCTCTGGTGAATCCTCTCACCTCCTGCACCTCTGGCCTGTACCCCAGTTCTTGTATGAATAAATAAATATTTAAAAAATAATAAAGAAGCAACCCTTAAATATACTCACATTCTGAGGTTCTAGGAGTTAGGAATTCAACCTATGAATTTTAGGGGGGATGTAATTCAGTGCACAAGAGATACCAGAAAGCTCATAGTCTCCTTCAGGAGGCTGAATGAATGGGTTGTAAGAGAACAGATAACAGGCTGCTCCTCTAGTAATTGAGATTTTTCCTTCTAGAAGAGAAATCTCAAACCATAATGCCTCTGAGCACAAAGAAGACAGGACAAGCATGGCATTAGGAATAAAAGGGGTGGCAGGGTCTGTGGGCAACAGGAGAGCAGATGCCCGATCTAAAGAGGGTGCTGCTCTTCTCCAGCTGATGGCAGCCTTCTAGAAACACAGGCCGGTGTGGCCAGATGGCCCAGTTTTCTAAGAGAAATCCCAAATTGGGAGGGTTTTGTGAAATTTCCAATGGAAAAAAAAAAGCAAAACTGTGTAGGCCAAATAAAACGTCTGCCAGTTGGATCTGACCTGGGTTTGTGGTCCTTCTTTGGAGTTTCTCTGGGATGTGACTCAGCTGCCATCTGTACGGCTCAGTCTGTGGGAGCAGGCTCTGACTGAGCTGGAGCCAGATGTCACTGGGAAGGACAGCTCAGCAAAACCAGGGCTACCAGGTGCAGGGTGGCAGGGGGCTGGTGCTTAGGAAGAGGGTCTCAGCAGAAACTACAAACCCGGCATGGGAGGGGTCGCGGGAAGCTGCTATGGCCTTTCTCTGTCCATGGGAATTGTGTCATCAATGGGGAAATGCCTTTCACAGCTTCCAGAAAAGAAAGATTGCGATGAGACAGGTTTCAACAGAAACACAAGGAATTTAAATCAGACATTTAGAAAAATTTCCAAAGGGAGTTGTAAAGCTCTGAGACTCTACTATGGTGGTATCAGGCCTTATGAGAGTGAGTCAAAACAGATCTGTCACGCTGTCTCCAGGAAGTCCTTGTCAGCCTCCATCTCACTCCCTCTCCTTCGGCCCTGAGGCCCAGTCCATGAGCCAGGCATTCCCTGCCACCTCCTACAACAGCACAGCACGGGCCCTTCTTTATCTCTCCAGCTGGCAGATCCAAGTTTGATTTGAGCACTGGGGACCAGTCCTACCTTCCCCCAGTGAACCACCGAAGGCCTCAGCAAACCCTTGGATACTGGTGATTATGCGTTTAGGTGGATGCCTACATTTGAGAAAGGAAGAAAAAAAACTCAGCGTGATATGCTGACGCCAGTGGGGAGAGTGGCCTTGTCAACCGTTATTAAGGAAGAGGATGTGTGGAGGGTGATGATAAATTCCATGCATAATTAGTTATTAGGAAACAGGTTGGCACTCCTATTCATCTACGTTAACATGCCTTCCCCCGTCTATTAACTGGTGGCTATTTGAAGGTTACATATGTAAATAAAGCCAGCAATATCAGAGGGGGGCACGGCTGCTTGGGGAAACAAATTAAATCACGTTCACTGAACTATTTTGCTGCTTAAATCTATTCGAAAGCTATCCTGAGACCAGAGGGTTCTTTCTTAGTCAATCAAACACAGCTCAGACACTACCACATTCAATCTGATGCTAGTTCTGTCTAAGTCTCAGGGGTAGCCAGTGCAGAAAGGGAAATTACAGCTTCAGAAACTTCCCAGCAGCTCAACGCTGTGGGTTTATTTCCGCTGCCTCTTCTATCTCTCCTTATTCCTATAATTAATTGGTATGTAATGCCTTACAGTTCCCACAGTCGGCAGGATATTTTGCAATCTTTCTTTGATTAGAATAAGTTTATGGGGTGCCTGTCATGTGCCAGGTTTTATTGCTGTGGCAAGAGGGTGGGAAGAGGAATAAATGAGCAAGTTAATGGATGATCAGGTGGGGGTATCAGAGGCAGTGCCTAAATGACAAGAAGAACCCACGTCCAGAAAGATCTGGGAAATGCATATCCTAGACTGGGAGCTTCTCCACAGAGGGAAGGTCTGTTCCCCAGTGGACATTTGGTAGCACGTGCAAACACCTCTTGGTGGTCACATTTGGGGACCTAGATAGATACTGACGTCTCTATGGGTAGAAGTCAGGAATGCTGCTGAACAGTGCACAGTCTGCCCCATGGCAGAAAGATAGCTGGTCCCAAATGTCAATAGTACCAACTTGAGACACTGTTGTTGACAAAGAGAATGACTTCAAACGGGGAACAGCAAGAAACTAGCTGGGAAGCAAAAGAAAACTGAGGTACTGGGTATACTAATCAGTTCCTGTTGCAATAATGCTACAAAGACACCACAGAACTCAGCATTTGTCTTGGTTGCTCACAGACGACTGCTCAAGGCCCCCACGCAGCCAGGCTTGGCTCCAGGCTTTGGATGAGGTGCAAATCTGCTGCACATTTCCCCTCTCTTCCCTCGGACCAGCAGCTACCTGGGGACTGTTTTTCTTGCCATCGCAGAAGTATGAGGCTGAGCCACCTGCGCACATTTATTTCAGGCTCTTCTCACATCATAAGCACCAGAGAACCACTGGCCAAAGTAAATCTGTCCAAGCTCCACATCCGGAGGTGTGGGAGTCTACTCTCCCGTGTAAAACCATGGTGGGGCTGTTACAGAAGATTGAGAATAGAGCCTAGCGATCCGCTCCATCTCACTGGGCATGGCAGGGAAGGCAATGAGCCTGGAGAAGTAGGATGAGGCAAGACCAGGGACGTGTACACCGATGATTTATTCTAAGTGCATTGGACAGCCATCGGAGGGTTTATTTATTTTTTTTAAAGCACAGTTTATTCTTATTTATTTATTTATTTATGCATACAAGCACTGGGGTACAGGCCAGAGGTGTGGGGATGGTGAGAGAATCCACCAGACAGAGCAGGATGCAGAACAGGCAGATTGACAGAAACACATTGCTGAGGGGAGCAGCGGGCGAGGCAGGAGAGGTCTGCTGCGCCATGTGGGTCCCCTCCCTGGGGGAGGCAGGGATCGAGCTCGTGCTGCAGCGGCTGCGGTTTGCTTCATAGTGCGTTGCTTAACCTGCTGCGCCACCAGGGCGGGCCGCCATCGGAGGGTTTAATTTAAAGAGTCACACAAATCAAATCACACTGAGCAGTTATAAATGGCTTCTGTGAGTGGATGGTATGAAGAGTTGATTAAAGGAAACAGGAGAAAGGCAGGGAGACAGTTATGACACTTTAAAAAAAAATTGGGCCTCCCTGGTGGTATAGCAGGTTGAACACCTCACTGTGAAGCATCTGCGGCACAGCAGTGCGATTTCAATCCCCAGCCAGGCAGGGGACCCACATGGCACAGCAGACCTCTCCTGCCTCACCCACTGCTCCCCTCAGCAGAGTATTTCAGTCCATCTGCCTGTTCTCCTCCCCACTCTGTCTCTGGTGAATCCTCTCACCTCCTGCTCCTCTGGCCTGTACCCCAGCTCTTGTATGCATAAATAAATAAATAAATCTTTAAAAAAAGAAAACTGGGATACAGGCCATAAATGTGGAGAATCAGAGGACTCATCAGAGGCAGAGTGAGGAGCAGAACAGGCAGATCTACTGAAGTACACTGCTGAGGGGAGCAGTGGGTGAGGCAGGAGAGGTCTGCTGTGCCATGTGGCTCACCTCCCTGTCCAGGCATGGAACTCATGCTGCAGTGGCTGTGGATGCTTCATAGTGCTGTGACTTAACCCCTAGCACCACCAGGGAGGCCCAGGACACCTTAGACCAAGTAGGATGCAAAAGTATGTATGGAGCTCTGGAGAGAGCTCAAGGGTTTGCATTCAGGATGTATTGCAGAAACAGTCATCCGGGCATAGCGATAGATTTGGGATTCAAGAAAAGGAAAAAAAATCAACGATGACTCAAGAGTTTTGTTTTGAGTCACTATGCTAAAAGGGAGGTGGTATCATTTATAGGGCTGGACAACTAGGTTATTAACACGTTTGGGGGGAAAAAAATCAATCTTTATCTCATTTCATGTAATTGTCTCAGTGACCCTCTCCAGCAGAACCTTTATTATCTCCTTTTCGCAGAAGAGGAACAGGGACTGAGCAAGGAGAGTAACTTGACATAGACACACACTGGTCAGTGGCATGGCCAGGATTTGGAGTGTTAGACTGTCCAGGCCACACTCCACACATGGTTGTCCCACTATTTGTCTACCCCTGTGGGAGACTCTCTGCTGAAAAGCTTGCCTGTTCCTGTTTTCTTCCCAGACCATACCTTCTAGGATGAATCATTCATGTGTACAGGCAGTGTACACATAACCACATCAACCTCATCATCCCTTCCTCACCTTGTCCCACTTCAAGGACGTCTCCATTCCTGGGAAAGGCCAAGTTCTTCTCACCACGGTCTCTGTGCCTGCTGCACCCTTCTTTGGGGTCTTTCACTGCTATTTACCATTTCTTTTCTCCAAAGCTCAAAGCACCATAGTTTCTTTCTCCTCCGTTGCAAAAAATATGGTGAGCTTTTTCTCCAGTCTTCACTGTGCTAACATGGTAACACCCCCATAAGTAAAACTCACAAAAGTGGAGAGGGAGAGCGTCAGACTTTCTAATTCTCAAGCTAGTCCACGCCTCCAGCTGTAATTCACACTGGCTGCGGCTGTTGGACTGTCCACTCAGGAAGTTGTGGTTCTTGGAATCATCCCTCTGTCTCTCCAGTTTTGGGGCAATCACTCACCCTGTGATCTCAATTCTCTGATGGGTCTTAGAAGAGTTCCTAATATTCAGTTTATTTAGGCTTTTTCCTATGAGGATGAAAAAGTAACAACTTCCAAGCTCTTGACATGTTAGACCAGAAACCAATTATGTTTTTTGTTGTTATTTTTTGCCAAACTCTTGGCTACTCACCCTACTTGGCTGAGACCTTCTACATTTTATTCAGTTGTTCCCTCGAGAACCCACAGCAGAGTCTTGCACATAAAAGATGTTCTGATTCTGGGCTCATAAATGCATGTGAGAACCTGAGTTCATCACTTCATGTGAAGATTTTAGCTGAATGAACTATAACATTTCTCAAAGATCGCTTCTAGTACATAAATGCTTTGATAATGAGGCTGGGAATTTTCTTGAGAAATATGAACTGAAGGTTAATTCACCAAATCATTTAAACTATTAATATAAATGAGATGATCCAATTTGCTAGTCAATCTCTTTTTGTAGTTTCATGTGTACAGGAGACCCTCAACTACCAAGTGACCCCTGACCCCCAACCTAGGTCCTGGGGCTGAAAAGGACAGAAGGGACTCGGAGCTCTTTTTATATTCCAAAAACTGCTTAGAAGTGATGTTTCCTTGTTATTAGGAACAGGAAATTGATATTGCCATTTATTAAATTTTTAAATGTGAGAATGAATTCATTTCTACTGCATGCATGCTGTTTTGATGACATGGTATTTCGAAACACAAAACACAGGGTTATTGAGAGGAAGAGAATTATTCAACTTCTTGATGTCTTAAAGGGGGTGGGTTGCTTGGGAAACTTAAGGTGACTTTTCAGGTGTCTGGAGCTTGAACCTCCTGCAGCTTCCCCACTAAGTGAGAACCTATGCCCTGTTTGGGACCCCACATGCAGCGGACACCTGCTCGCAATGCCTTCAGCATTAACCTGGTAACAGTACCCTGGTTATTCATAAAGAATTCATCCTTCTGGGCCTCCCTGGTGGCGCAGTGGGTTAGGCAACGCACTATGAAACAAACCGCAGCCACTGCAGCACAAGTTCGATCCCTGCTGCCGGCCAGGGAGGGGACCCATATGGCGCGGCAGACCTCTCCTGCTGTGCCCGCTGCTCCCCTCAGCAGTGT
>JAGFMF010011868.1:3072939-3139992 GCA_019455555.1 Galemys pyrenaicus | reverse complement strand
GCTCTCTGTGGTGAATCCTCTCACCCCCCCACACCTCTGGCCTGTACCCCAGTGCTTGTATGCATAAATAAATAAATCTTTAAAAAAAAAAAAAAAGAATTCATCCTTCTCCCTCCCCACCCCTTAGGACCAGAGGGATTAAGCAGAATTAGCGCCAGCCTTCTTGGCTCCCTGGCGAGTAGGTGAGCAACCCAGAGATGTGGCCAATTCTGAACAATGAAGGGGAGGCTAAGGGTTTTAAGTTGAATGTTTGGAAGAAAGTTCTGTCTTTGCTGGATCAGACACGGACTATAAATTGGCTTTAGTAGGTGTAAGGTAAATGAAAGTTAGCAGGTTTTTCCGCCCTCCCACCATTAGCATAATGACAGACCCCTGCTGTGCTACACGCATGCCTGATGGAGGGTGTGGGCATGCGTAGGTGGGAGCACCTGGGCTGAGACACTGGGTATAAGGCAGCAGGAAGCAGCAGGAGCAGAGGAAGCAGCAGAGTAGAAGCAGCAGTTGAGACCAGAGAGAGTGAAGATTCAATGTGGGCTAGGCTTGCCAGCCTCCTTGCACCCCTACCCCCAGGCCCCCCACTCCTGTGTACCTGGTCGCCTCACTACAAATGACACAGAAAGATTAATAAAAGCCTGAAAAAGCCACTGAGGGCTCCAGGACCCCTTTATCCATCTGCCCAGATCATAGAGGACCTGCCCCGTGCCCTTCCTGCCCCCTATAGTAGGTCATTTCCCCCAATAGCTGCAGCATACACATTCTTTACAAGGGTACCCAGGACACTTACCACATTTCTGGGCCATCAAATAAATTCCAATAAATATAAAATGACTTTTGATTGTAGGGTAGGTAGAAATTAACAGGTTTTTCCACCCTCCTGCCATTAGCATCAATGACAGAGCCCTGTGGTCCTGCACGCATGCCTGATGGCGGACACCTGGAGTAGGGTGTGGGCATGCATAGGTGGGTGCACCTGCGCCAGGAGACTGGGCCTATAAGGTTGGGGACACCAGCCGCAGAAGTGTGGCAGCCAAGTATGGTGGAGTACAGTAGAGTACAGTAAAGAACGTCCTGGGAACAGCTAAGACAACAAGGCGGCTGCTTGAGCTGATGATGAACCTGCATGGTCTGGGATGGTTGCAGGACAGTCATAAACACACACTTCAAGAATTTTCAGTTTTCTGATTAGTTCATTCCATAATGTTGATGAGATACTTCATTAGCTTCTCTCTCCACAACAATACATACATCACTGTTATTCTTTTTTTTCAATAATGACATTTGCAGACAGAATTACGTAAACAATGGTAATTTATTTTCCGGATCTGAGCATCATCTAAATCCACCTACCCAACTCACACCATATCATTCTAACCTCTTTGTTAGGATTCTGGTAACTAAGAATGATTCCTAAAACTAGGATTATACTTTTGCCTCTTAATTTTTGTCTTATTCTTCTGTGAATGTTATTCTTGAAGCACACATATTTTAATTTCAGTTGAAGGTAGAGCTCATGATTTGTCATTTCACCGTGTTCTAAAAGTACCTGTCACAATGGACTGTACCAATAAGAGGGTCTAGTTGTGCTCTTTGGTCAATTACACAGGAAGGGAGGCTAAGATCATAGTTGGGGTCTGTCAAAGAAGATTCTATCACCGTTTGCAATAACTTGGATGGCGCTAGCAGTATTATGCTAGTAAAATAAATCAGATGGAGAAAGACAAGTAACATATGATGCCACTCACATGTGGAAGATAAGAGGACAAACACTTAGGTTATGAAAACAATATGGTACTCATCAGAGGGGAAGGGGGATGGAGGTGAGTAAATTGGGTAAAGGTGATCAAGTATAGTGCAGTGGATGGAAACCAGACTTTTGGTGGGTATCATAAAGTGAAAAATCAAAATATAATCTACTCCGGAAACCTATATAATGTTATCAAACAGTGCTACTTCAATAAGAATCATAAAAAACAACAAATCTATCAAAGGAGAAATGTACATATTTTGCTTGTAGAAATGCTAACGAAAGAATTCCTACCTTATAAAAGTGGCATTATAATGAGAAAAACTACTCACAGGGTTTACTAAAGTAAAACCTGATTAAGGGCTGGTTGCATTTGGTCTAGTTAATCCTGCAGGAGTGGAAAGCCTGGGTATGATAAGGGGTACACTGGGAAGCATTTGCAAAATTGCTCTTGCAATGATTATCACATGCTTTTCTAAGTAGCAGGTAAGAAACAAATAATATCTGAGTCTTTTCACTCCTAGCTTTATCCTCATGAGTTTTCAAACATAATGGGAAATCACTTCCATATTGTTTGTGTCTTGCCTTTCAACTGCTAAAAAGAAAAATATCTCCAGGAACCACTTGGCCATCTTTGTGGCCAACACTGATTGTGCAGTTGTCCTCATACAAACACACGGTCATTGTCATGGTTTCAAGGGTAGGAAAACTTTTTAGTCATTCTTAGAATTTTGTTCGCCCTGGTTTTTCTCCTCTGGTAGGCAAATGATACCAGCAGAAATGTTAGCCTTGAAAAATGAATCTAGGAACTGTGTTCACTGAAAATATCAATACTAACTTGATTTGGCCATGTGCTGGAATGCTGGACATTATATAGTAGCCCATTAGATTATCTGTGAAAAACAACTCTGACCTAGAATCGTGTTAAAGATGTAGGGGATGTTTCTCTTGCTTTTCCTTCTGTATGAAGCTGCACATTTTGTAGTACAATACAAACTAGCTACAGTTGTTTGCCTGACATAATCTATGTTCCTTAAGCTTCTTTCCCCAAGAGGAAGATTCTGAAGATTCTGAGGCACAGGATTGTGTGTGAGAGGTTTATTTCAGAGATGGTCCCAGAAGGCTTAGGTAAGAGAGAGCTTAGTGAGAGGAGAAACAGAAGGAGGTAGAAGCAGAGGGTATTCACGAGTAGGTCGCTAATGTGGGCAACTTAGCCTCAGTCCTGTTGGAGACATTTGGAACAAAGTATAGATCATGCCCCAGAGTTGTCCCGCCCGAAGATAATAATTCACTTTTGAATGCACGAATACTGTCCTTCATTGACTAAAGGCTGCCACAGTCTGAACACATTACTGCAGCTGAACTCACCAGCTGAGACTCACCAGAGAGCCTATTGGGCACCACTGGTGTGCACATGGGTGTGCTCAGTGCCGGGGAGGGAGGGGCAGCCATGCCCTCCGTTGCAGAAACCTTCCTAGAACAGAGCAGGGCAGAGAGAGCAGAGCCAGACATGGAGAGGGGCAGAGCCCTGACATCATGTGACCCCCGGCATCCAGCCCTGTCTCACTCAACAACTTGTGTCCCTTGGCTTTCTTTATCTGGAACAATCTCCTGCTGTGCAAAGCTTGCTTGAGACACATTTCTGTCTTTTGTGATGAAAGATCCTTACAGTGCCTAGCTTTTAATCATCTGTCGTATCTGAGCACCTATCTATCTTATAGGGTGGAAGCTATGCTTGGGAGTCCTCCACAGTGTTCCTCACTAGGTTTGTGTGGTTTCCAAGAAATACTTATGCAGTGAATGAATGAGTACTGGAAAGATCTACCAAAATTCAGTGTGAATCTGTATACAAAAGTAGCCCACTTAAAGCACATGGCAGAAGGTAAGTGACGCAGGGAGAAAGCACTGGAGCTGATTCATCCTAACGATGTCACTCTTGGGGTGGGGGTGAGTGGCAGGTCCTCCTGAGACTTCCCAGTGAAAAATCCAAGGTTAGATCCAGAAATCCAGAGCTCCCTTGTTTCTAGCTTTTCCTTCAATCTTGGGAGCTTTTCCCTAACTTCCAGTGAACTTTATTGTCCTTATTAATTGCATCTGATAGTGTTACTCAGTCTATCACCTGCCACCCCAAAATCCTTAGTAGCCCAGAGAATGCAAAACAAAACTATGCCTCACAGCCTGTGTCATCTCTTTGCAGTGCCAGAGCCTGTCTCTAGCTGTGGCAACGTGGGGGATTGTGTCATCAGCCTGCTTCCCTCTAAGATGCTGACTTTAACAGATTAGAAATGTTCCCGGCACATCCCACGCTTCCCCTAATAAATGATTCCATATCTATCATGAATGAATTTTTCAAGTCTTCCATTACTGGGCTGTGTACCTACTCATGAAGTACATTTCCGGGCGATTTTGTCTGAATTACATGGTTAATTGCCTCATATTTCCAGCTCATGTTACAAGCGCTCTCAGTTAGAATGAGAGAGAGAGGGAGAAGTACCATGCATCACTTCCTACACAAGGGACAAATTTAAAGATAGAGCAAGGCACATATTAATTGTGAGTGCTAATTTGTTTCTAGATTCCAAGTATAACTAAGTGAAAAGGAGCCAAAAGATTGAGGAGCAGAAAAATCAGTGGTTTCCCAGGTAGTTGTTTCAGCTTCCAAATTTTATACTAATTCATTCATTAGTCTTTTCATCAAAGCTGTGCTAGGAACAGTAGAAGGTGAATACACAAGAGTGCCCTTACATTTTATTTTAACCCAGGAGGTGATATGTGCACCCATTTAAAAAAAATAAGAAAAAGAACAAGAGTTGACTAACGATGTTGCTATATGAAACAAGATAAGATAAACATCTTCCAGAAGATATTTCCCCTTATGGGAGTTCATAGGAAGCTAAGTTCAGTCATTGAAGGTGAAATTCATGGTCAGAGTTGGTTCCAGAGACAAAAATGGGGGGGGCTTAAAGGAGGGGTGCACTTTCATTGAGTGAGATCAATGGTGACCTCACTTCAGGATTATGAAATTTCCTGGCCCGGGGAAAGTGGGGGCAATGTGCATTGCTATGAGCAGGATTCTCCAGTATATAGGTCTTGTTGGCTCCACTCCTTGGCTGTAAATCCTCAGCTGCCTTTCTCTATTTGGAGTGGAGTTGAGGCTGCTGTCTCCCCCTATTGCATCACTCTTGACAGCTACCACATGCACCCTGCATAGAGATTGTCCTTCTCATTGGCTGTATGATATCCCCATCCTCCGGTCAGGTGAGCCTAAGGTTATAGTGAGGTATAGTTGGATGCAGTGGGCCCATGAAAATGGGATTTGAAGAAAAGTTTAATAAACTCATTTGCAAAGGTGTGGGATGGAGGGACACAACAAGGCATATGAGGAGAGAGTGGCCAAGCTGTTAACTGAAGAGCCTGCTAGGCTTAAAATGGTGAGGCAACAGGAGGTAGATTCCAGAACCTGGAGACAGTGGGGGGGCGCCTTACGTAGGGCTGCAGTGATGCACACTTTCCATCATTCAATGAAGCTTTGGCTGCCCAGCTGCTGGCAGTACTGTCTTCCTGGCTCAGCCCACTTCCAAGACCGATAGATGGGCAAATATAAGGACTTGGCCTTGCCTTGTTGGTCCAAAGCTAAAGCAATTCTGAAAGGTCATTCTAGCTTTCTTAGGTCTCCGAGTGGGCTTGGCTGTCATTAGGTCTGCATCAGTGGGGGCTGTACATGATCACCATGGCCTGAGACAGCCTGCTGGGCCCCAGCTGTCATGAAGTCTTCCTTGAACAGTTCAGTTACACCAGTTCCTATCTCTGACCCTCATTTCTGAATCAGGTATCAAAGATGGTGCAATCACTTGGTTGTAATCAGTAGCTATTCTACCTCCTTCAGCCTATTGCTTTTTTCCTCCCAGTTCCAGCTTCTTCTATAAATATGTATGACGGTAGACCGGAGGCTTTGAGATTCAAGGGTGAGCAAAAGCAGGCACTGACCCTTTCCTTCTAGAGCCCGTAGCATTTTGGAGGAGCCAAATGTTATTCAAATATTCACACCAGTACACGGTACAACAGTACTGTGCTGTGCTATGATAAAGAGTTGCCTGGTGCTCCCAAATCATGTAATGGTGGTACATGCCCTAGTCAGGGATATCAGGGACCCTCGTCTCCCCAGAAACCCAATCCGTGTGTAAGGATAGAACCAAATGACTAGGACTTAAATCACCGAACCTAGAGCTCCAGCAGAGATGCTGCAGGTGCAGAGGTGGGTAGTGTACAGGGGCTGAAAGGAGATCAAATAACTGCAGGCGGTGCAGTGACCCACTGCAAATGTGTCAGTGGCAGTGGAAGAGAAGAGCAACACAAGAAGGCCACATGAAGCTACAGATACAAGCAACCTAACTGTGGAGAAAAGAACAACTCAAAAGTTAAGCTGGGTAAAACTAATCACTATTTACCCTTCTGAGGACTCCCCATTCATACCCTGATTAGCATTCACAAAGCTCTCTCCTTGACCAAAACTTAGTTAGATTCCTCTAAGCTCCACTTTGACTAGGTCTCCTTCTTGGGTCTTGTCTTGGAATTGCTAAATCAGATTTAGAGAAAATCTCCCACCTTTGATAAATAATCACTCCAGCCTGCCTCCAGCAAGAATCCTATTAAGTCGGTTTAGCAAAAATCCACCTACCCTCCTCTTAGGAATTTTCCATCCACTGTCCCCCCAGTCCCTTCCCTATTTGACAACTTGGTTATCAACCTCCCAGGTGTCATTACTGCCCTTGGAGTGGAGTTGAGACCAATCTTTCCCTCGTTGCAATTGTTTTGACACCTCTCACAATAATCCTGAGTAAAGTCTTCTTTAACATTTTAACAAGTGTCAGAGTAATTTTTTCTTCAATACATAAAACACTGTGATGAATTTGTATTTCTTCATATCCATGTCAAATTAATCTTATCACAAGTTTCAGTGGTTTGCAACACTGAATTATATACACTGAGACATTGTCTTTGGCATGCTTCGTTCATGTCGAACAGCGATCTAGACACAACTTAAAAAAATGTTTACAGCAGGTACTATTCGGAACTCATCAGCTTAGAAGTGAAATTCAAATTAATGAAAACAGATGTCGTTAAAAAATGACAGTGGCAAGGTCAAACGTAAAGGCCAAAGCTCAATCTTTGGAGAATTTCTGTGGTTAAGTTCAGCAGAGGATACTCAGGTTAAGTGAAGAAAGCATTTCAGGAAGTCCAAATATCAAATACAGGAAGAGGTCAATGACTGAGACGACGATATTAATCAGCACTTTTTTCTAATTGCAAGTAACAGGGACCCAGTGAAGTTGGCTAAAGTAGTGGGAAATTCCAGTGGGATCTCTTCAGCTATGGTAGACCCAAGGTCTCAACACATGATGTGAGAATTCAGTCTCTCTATACTTTCTTGATTCTTGTTCCCTCTGTAAAAAAAATCAAGGTTTTGCTAATATGACAAAGGGAATGATGTTTGCTGTGCAGAAGTCAACAGGCTACGAAGACTAAGAACCCTCCTTCCTTAAGGTTTTGCTTTTCTTCATATCATGGTGCCCAGCAACTCTAGACCCCATGCTCTCAATCCAACATCAAGCAAAAAATAAGGTCTTAATTTTTACCTCTGTGCTAATAACCAAACTGGCTAACTTGAGTCATTCTACCAACTATGAGCCAATTATGATGGGCACAATGTAAAGCTCCAGTTACCAGCCTGAATAGCCTGGGCCTCCTAAACAGACTGTTGGTCTTGGCATGAACTGAGACCCCACAAGGGCTGGTTTCCCAAAGGAAAAATGAATTCTCTCATCAAAATCCAAGGAGTTTTGTCAGACAGGGAAAATTAACAACTATCTTTGTAAAAATTGAGCAGCTGGGTTTCAAATCTGGAACATCCTTTGTGAAACTCCATGAGAAGCTATACTAAATATATAAGTAAAACATTTGAATGACTGAGGCTACTGTGTCCTCCTTCTGGTGTCTTGTCATTGTGAAATCACAGCTTCTATAATCCTAGTAACCCCGCTCATTCTAAGTTCTGGAAATAATGTCAACACATCCACACATGGAGAGCTTTGGGAGGGGTAGAAAACCCTCCCCACACACATGGTGCTATTCTTGGAAGAATAATGGAAAATACTAAAAATGAGTCATTTTGGCAAGGAGGGTGGATTAGTACAATACATATGACTTTCAGGATAATCGCACCTCCTTTCCAAGTGGATGAGATAGAGATGGGATATTCTGTGCTCTGGTCTCATCAGTGATTCAGGCATTCACTGAACACCAGTCTGTGACTGACATGTGAGTAAAGTGATCACCTGCTGGATATTTGATAGACTATTCTAGAGGAGTGAGCGGAGAAAGAATGTGGGAGAAGGACCCAAAGGCATGCCTGCTCTTTTTTTACGCTGCGTTGTTCGTTTCTATTGAACCAGAGTTTACTAGTCTGGTAAGGAGAAATCAGAATTTACTAGTCTTAGGAAGCTGCTGTTGCCCATCCATCACCCATTCCTTACCTTGACATGTTGGCAACATCCTGATTTTGTGCAAAGATTAGGCATCTGTGGCTTCTGTGCTATGACAAAGCCTTGGTGTGGCTTAGGCTGCACGAAGCCCTATAGCTATTGTCCCTCCCCACCCCCCAGGCCATCTTTTTCTATAGTAATAGAAATCCCCACTTTTAGCTGGGCTCAGGGCTGGGCAGAGTATCAAAATTTCTCAGCCTATGTTGCATCTAAGGACGGCTCTGTGACTAAGTTTTGCCCAGTGGGAGTAAGCAGATGTGGCATGTATGACTTCTGCAAATGTTCTTTATAGAAAGATTTTGTCTTTCCGCTTCCTGTTTTTCCCTCCTCCAGGCTGAAATGAAACTTGGAGGGGTGAATCTGGAGCAGCTCTGCTAGGCTATGAAGCCACCAGGAGTGGAAGCAGCAGAGAAGTGCAGAACATGAGAACAGGCCTGGGTTACTGAGGCCGGAGGGGCCCGAGAGCTCTGGCAGCACAGCCAGACTCCAGATGTGAAAATCAACTTGGCTTGTTTGGCTACAGTTATATATGATTTTCTATCTCTTTCAGGCAATATAATTCTTTTTTAAAAAAATATTTTAATTTTTACTTATTTTTTTCTTACAACGTTTATTTTCTTTTCTAGGTGTAGTCCCCACAGAATTTCCACCATCAATTCACCTGTGCGCTGTCACCATAGTCCCTTGTGCTCTTCCCGTCCCTGCCTTGTTCCCAATCCCTCCCTCTTCCCTGCAGAACATCTCTACTTTGTAGTTGTTTGTGTTTTTTTTGTTGTTGTTGATGATGTTATTATTTATTTTTCCTCAGGCAAGTGTACTTCTTATGAACATGTTCACCCTGCTCCTGCCCCTCAGAAGACATTGGGCACCTGAACTTATTCTGAATAAGGAGATGTAAGGCGACATCTGATTGGATTCTAGGGCTTTTTCCCCTCAATCTTGAAAACTAAGACAAAACAAAGATCTTTTCCTTTTCTGTGTTGTTTTTTGTTTGCATATGAAGCTGACATGGACAAAGGTGGCCTTGAGATACTGAAAAGAAGCAGCCCGAGGCTGAGCCAGAGGCCGGCAGGGCAGCTAGTGGGAAAGAACCTAGATACTTGGTGACATCAAGTCACTTGATAAAGACAGATTGCCCCACGGCAGCAGTCACCTCGTGTCCAGTGTCCAGACTACTGGTGGTAAAAGAGTGTATCTTTTCGCTATTAAAAAATTTCCTCTTCTCGAAGCTGGAAGCATTCTAAAAGCTACGTAAGTCCCTTCCTCCTCTGTAAATCCAGGTCAATGAGTCAGGGTACAAATCATAACGATAACAGCAGCAAAGTAATAGGATTGGATGACACTGGATTGAGATTTAACGAACACGTCCTGTGCTAAGTATATGCTTTATCTCGTTCTCTTCCCCATGAAGTTCTCCTAGCCTTTCGTTTACCAGATGAGAACATTGGGGGCTCCAAAGGGTAAGTAGCATCCCCAAGTTCTCTTGGTTCTGAGTGCCAAGGTTGGGATTCAGAGGCAGAGAGACACAGGGGTTAAGGCTGGGGTTGAGGCTGAACAAACCTAGGGGCTGCACACCCCAGTCATCTCCAGGCTTCTGCTGTGAAGTCAGAGGCTCAGATTTCTTGCTCTTTAATGCCCCCTTCAGGTCTGTTGGCCTTGGTTGGTGCTCAAGATTCCTCTTCTCCTTGCCTACTTGTTCTTCAAATCTTTTTGAGTGGGGGGTGGTAACTTTTTCTTTTGAAATAACCTTAGATTTATAGAAAACTTAGAGAATTAATGCCAAAAATAAGTTCTTGTGCCTTTCACCCAGATTCCCCATTGATCAACATTTTATCACATTTGCTTCAGAGAGAGAATGCTCCTTTATTCCTATGCATTTTAGTGTCTATTTCCAAAGAACAAGTCTGGATGGATGGATGGATGGATGGATGGATGGATGGATGGATGGATGGATGGATGGATGGATGGACAGATGGATGGACGGATGGATGGATAACACAATTACTCAGTTCAGAAAATTAACAATGAGACAAATACCACCCTCCATTCCAGTCCCCCTTTTAATATTACTGTTGCCTTAATATCGTCCTTTATAAATACACCCTGCTCTCTGGTCAAGGGTCAAATTCAGGGTCACAAATTGTTTTTGATTGTCCCGTCTCCTCAGTCCCTTTTACTTGGAAGCAGTTTCTCTGTCTTCCTTTAACTTTCATGACCTTGACATTTTGCAGAACACGGCAGTTGTCTTGTAGCATACCCCTCAATTTAACTTTGATGTCTCCCTGGGATTAGATTTCCATGACACATTTTCGGCAAGAATGTCATAAAACTAATGTGTTCTTAATGCATCACATCAGAAGACACACAGGGTCAGTTTGCCCCATAACTAGTGATGTTCAGTTTGCTAACTTTGATGAGGGGGAGTCTGCCAGGTTTTCTACCTTAAACCACCACTTTCCTCTTCATATTTAACACACGTTCTGTATGAAGGGACTGGGACACCATGTGAGCACTACTCTGAGAGTGGGTTCTCCCAGAGAATGTTCACCTACTTGTTTTAGCATCATAGGTGATCCTTGATGTTGGTAAATTTGATGTTGGCCAAATGTTGACTTCCTTGACACTTGAGAGTCCATAGAAAGGAGCGCTACTCTTCTGAGTGGGCTATATTTCTAGATGGAGTTCCTTTGCCTAGTTTGAGGGTCAATGACACCTGACTGTGACCCCTATCTTCAAAGTGCCCCAGCTCCTTCTCTTCTCTGAGCATGTTCAGAAGGGTGCTTCTCTCCCCCGCCACCAGGGGTACTTGAGACCAGCCTCTTGTGAGGAGGTTTCTACTTTGGGTGTACCCTTTGTGGGAAAACAGCAGGCCAACAAGACCTGGCACTCCCAACTACAGTTCTTTAGTTACAGCATCACATTGTGCTCTTAACTATGCACCCACGGTCGTTCCCCACACAGGCCCTATTACACCTTCAACTCTAAGGCCGAGTGGCCCTCCTCCTGGTCCCTCTTCACCTTTTGTCAGGGTGGAAGGATACTCAGAGAGCTAAGTGGATGCTGTTGCTCTGTAGTATTTCCCAAGACTGCTAGCCCTCCCCCTCCCGTGGACATCTGCTTTTACTACTGCAGGGAAAGGCTGTTAGAGAACAAAGAAGGTGAGGGGGGTCATTTGGAGGGTTTTCTGTTTCAAAAGCCACATGTTTTTAGAAATTTAGAATAATTTATAGAGAAAAAAAGAGGTTATCTTGTTCATTGCACCCTTGCTTCTTAGACAGTATCTACAGCCTGGGCTGCAGTGGGAAGAGATGTTTCTAGCAACCTGAGTTTGCTGCCCAAGACTCAGCCTCACTCCCTATGTCTTGTCTTCCTCTTTTCTTTCTACTTCCCTGTCTTCATTTTCACCCTTGTATCAGTTAGGTTTACATTAGTGGCTAAACAAGGAAGAAACATATTTCTATATTTCTCTCGTACACAAAGAAATCTCGAGGAAGCAATCCAGGCCTAGCCTGTCGGCATAAAGAACCAAGTTCCTTCATCTCTCTGTTCCAGCACTGGCTTTCTTCCATCTTCATCATCCAGGATGACTGCCGTGGTCCCAGTTGTCACAGTGACAGCCCAGGTTGGCCTAAGAACAAAGTAGGGGAGGGAAGAACAGCCTCTCCATAAACCAGCATCCTGTAAGGGACCTTTCTGAAATTTTTCCACAGAACGTCCATTCTTCACTACCAGGGAAGTTGGGCAATATGGTCCTGTGACTGAACATTGAATTAAAAGTTGGGTCTGTTACTAAGAAGGAAGGGGAAAAGGGATATTGGTTGGCACCTAGCAGTTTCTTTCAAGTCGCTGTTTCTGTCCCTACATTTTCTTTCTCTTTCTCTTTCTCCTTTGCACCCCTCTGAGTGTCATCTTTCCCTCTCTTTCTCTGAGTTCCAACCTCAGTCACAGACCTAAAAGAGCCGCCACCCTCCCAGCCCCCGCACACCAACCCTCCACACAAAGGGGCATTGTTTCTACCGCGTGGGCGGGGGTTGATGGTACACGGTACCCTCACGCCTGCTTTACCCACATGTTTTCAGTTCCATGTGGCTGCAATGGATATGCTTCCTTCCTGACTCCAATTAAAGTTTCAGCCCATCTCCTGTTGCCCATTGTGTGTGGCAGGCTGTGTGCACACGTGCCAAGAAGTCATTCCAGAGCCTCCAGGAAAGTGACCAGATGGCCCTGTGAGCTGGGGCTCACTTTGATAGGGGAGCCTGCCATGCAGGTGTGCTGGGAAATGCAGAGAGGCTCCTTTGGCAGAGGGAAAGCAAGGAAAGAGGAAACTCTGACATTTATTAAGTGGCTCTCATGTACCAAGTCTTGTGCTAATGATTCTCAAATGTGGCCCCATGTGTTTTCCTCTGATGCCAGAACCAGGAGGGAGGTTGGATTTCTCTTAGCTTGGGTCTACTCAAGGCTGACTCTGAGATTAGGGCTGGAGTGCTACAGATTATTCAGGCAGAGGTGCCCGGAGGACAGGTGAGGAAGGGATGTGCCAGTAACTGCTTATCACTGGCTGCCCAACAACACCTTGATCTGCAAACCCAGAGAGTAAAACACACCTAGTCCTTTACAGAAACAGGGTGCCAGCTTCCTGTGTTACAAATGCTCTGGCTGTCCCATCCACTGTGCCCTTGGTCCACCTCTGTTCACCACCAACGTCGGGTGAAGGCGTTCCAGCATGCTGCCTGCTCGCCACCTCAAGTAACTGCGTTTCCTTCTTCTCTGATGAGCCCTTTCAGTCACCATGGCGATCAGCTCAAGGGCTGGGAGACCTGACTGGGGGTTCCGTGGTTTTGTGCTGCCAGGACCAATTGCCAGTCTTCGTGACGTTGCTAAACATGGTGTTCAAAAGAGATGAACCCTTGACTCGCACAAACCACAGAAGCTGGCTCCACAAATCAAAAATGAGAAAAGGAAGGGACAAAGCCAGTGAAGTGTGCCTCAATGAGCAGGTCACCGCCGTGGGCCAGGGAAACCCAGAGGTGCACTCTGGGGACCGGTGGGGAGCAGAGCTCAGAATCCACTACAGCGACGCTGAGATGGCCGGTCCTTCATCAGCGCCCTCCTCTTGACTGATGTAGCCCTGGGGTATTAGTCCTCCCCGCCCCCAGTCAGGTCTCCCAGCCCTTGAGCTGATCGCCATGGTGACTGAAAGGGCTCATCAGAGAAGAAGGAAACGCAGTTACTTGAGGTGGCGAGCAGGCAGCATGCTGGAACGCCTTCACCTGACGTTGCTGGTGAACAGAGGTGGACCAAGGGCACAGTGGATGGGACAGCCAGAGCATTTGTAACACAGGAAGCTGGCACCCTGTTTCTGTAAAGAACTAGGTGTGTTTTACTCTCTGGGTTTGTATTCCAGGTACACTCTCTATGCATACACTTCTTTGCATGCTTCTTTAGCCCTCTAAAAATGTAGAAAATGTTTGAGCCTGCTGTGTTGAGCAAAATTAGGTGGAAGCCATAGATAGCCAACCCCTGCCTTTCAGAGCCGCAGCTGGGCAACCCAGGGCTCATTGGAAATGGCCATCCATCCAAGTGCTTTTGACGCTGACCCTGGACTGGGAACCCACAGCCACAAATACAAACAAAAAGAGCTTTGGTTCAGGAAAAAAGGGGGAAATATCAATTTATTCTTAACAACAGGTTAGAGGGAGAAACTAGCCAGGTAGAGAGGGAACCGGTCCAGTTAGCAACTGATGGTGTGAGATGAGAAGGGAGGGAGAGGGGCTGCTGAGGGGCACCTGCCCTGGGTGGGAAAGGGAGCAAGGCTTTGCGGCCCGTGGAAGCACATGCCTTCCACAGAAGCTCCGATGAAACAGAAAGCAAGTCCACACCCCTCACTGCCTTTCAAAGGCTCCTCAAAATGGCCACTCAGCTCCATCCCTTTTCCAACAGCCCCACACCCAGGATGTCAGACCGTGGCTCACTCAGGCATCTTCCCTCTGGCTTGACAGTGTCAGACATTGGGGAAGGACTTCGTCCCTTGCTGAGGTTTGCCACCAGCCCAGGAGGCCAAGTCAGTCACGCAGAGGGCCTGGGGGTGCAGATCGGCTCCAGCAGTTGCATTTCTGGGCTGTGTTGTCTCCCCGCTACCACTGCTGGATAAGTCAAATTTCACACTTCAAAGAGTGATGCTTCCTTGGGGCCTGGAAGAAGATGGAGCAGCCATAGCCTGGATGGATCAAGTTCAAGCTGGACCCCAGTGTGACTGTGACGGCGGCCATGGGAAAACTTCACTTTTACTCCAGGGAGACTAGGCCTGGGGGGACTAAGACAAGGGAGCCTAGAGTAGGGATGTGGGTCGTAAACTGCTAAAACCACAAGAGAAAAATTTTATTTTTTCCAGTACAGCATATGCCCAGTGGTCCAAGAAATACCTATTTTTTGGGGGGGGGGGGTAGTGTTTTATCTCAGGCTCCCTAAAGAACAAAGCTAGGAACTGGGGAGCTGAGCAAATGTGAGAAGGCCCTCCCAAACTGCATCTCGCACAATCTGACCATTCAAGGATGTTGAGAAATAACATGTGTTCATCGAAATCCTTTTTGAAGAACTAAACTTAGAGATCTTGTCTGCAGAGTAGGGAAGGTGAGCTCAGAATGAGAGTGGAATTACAGAGTTGTAGGGATTAGAGCAAAACAAAGCAGTCATCTCCTTAAGAGAAATCCAGGGCAGACAGACAGGCTTTTCCAGGAGTTTGGTGCAGTTCTGTTTGTCTTATACTAAAAATGTGTTTTCCCATTTTTCTTGTGATCAGCCATAACATTTGCATTATCTTTTAACCTGGTGCAAGATGGGTTTACTTAGGGCAGGGGCATTGCTTGAAGAGTTCACCCCCAAGGTGGGCAGAGGATAGCTGAAGACTGCGTCCAGTTTTCAGGTGCCAGCTTTTCCCCTGAATCAATTACAGTCTCTATTTCATACAGCAGAAATTAACTCTGGCTTATGTCAATAGAAAAACAAAAATGGATAGGTGGAAAGATAGGGACGGGAAGACTGAACATCACAAGCGGGGCAGGAGCCAGGAGGACAATCCACAGGGGGACCCAGGGCGGACTCCAGCAAGAAGTGTCCATAGGTGGCCGCCTGCCTCCTCCAGGACACAGCCAGCCCGGGGAGCTTTGCCTCACTCCCCTTGGGTGAGTGACCAGTGAGCCTGGCCCAACCAGACACATGAACAACCTGCCGGCAATGGAGAGCAGGGGAGGAGCCAGGTTCCAACTAATGCTTTGTGAAGTGGGAGAAGATCCTGCTTGTAATTCCACTGGGAGAGACACGAGAACACAGCACTAAGGGAACATGATGTGAGGGCAGAAGGTCTGTTGTTTCCTTGCAAAGTATGGAAGGTATGCAGAGTTGGAAAATCACTTAAGTCCTTTCTTGGTTTTCTTGACTGTGAAGTGGGGCAAAATTAATCCTAAGAGGTATCGTTAAAAAGATGAAATGGTTCGAGTCTTTCTTTCTAGGGCCAGAGATTTATGACCCCAAATTGTTAGCCACTTGTATTAGTTTCTTGTGACTGCCGGTTACCACAAACAGGGGCACTTAAAACAACAGACACTTTATCATCTCATTCCTGGGAGGCCAGAACCTTGAAATCTTGGAGTCAACTGCCCTTCCTTTACAGGATTCTACTACTTTCTCTCCTGCTTCTGATGGACCCTGATGTTCCTTGGGGAGTGAGTGTGTCCCCCAATTTCTGCTTTACCTTTTCTTTCCCTGTCTTCTCTTCTGTCTCTCACAAGGACAAACGTCATTCAGTGAAGGGTATACCTAGATAATCTAGAATGATCTCATCCTGAAACCCTCACTTAGTTATATGCAAAACCCTTTCTCCTAACAAACATCCACACGTTCCATGTAGACATATTCCTAAGGGGCCACCTATACAATTCTTTCTGCTTTTACCCCAAGTTGAAAAAGGAGTTGAATGCTGGATAACCAAGCCAGCAGAACCTTATTTATGAGCTCTGTTGATAAATCTCAGTGGAGTTTGGGAGTTGAAGAAAGATGTCTCACCTGGTGCCATGAGAATACTTTGTTGAGAGTTCAAAAGGGTGTTTTTGGATCTTGTCTAAGACAGATCTCAGAGAAATGAATGCAAGAAATGACAGCTCATTCCCAAAACATAATGCCCCTGCCTTATGACCTGAGCTGTCATCTCTATGGCTATGGAGTGATTGAATGTTTTTCAATGTCAGCTAAAATGCCTAAGGACTCCCTCTCACTCCACTGTCCCTGGATTTTACTTCCCAATAAAATATTAGTGTATAATCATTGGTTTCAGCTCTTTTTTTTTTTTTAAAGAAAATCTGAGCTAAGGCAGCTAGCGTCACAGTTCCCAGAGGAGACTGGGTTTCAAAGAACAATATGTTTGAGGAACTTTGTGTTCAGTAGAAACTTTATGACATGGGATTAAGTTAGGATTAATACAAGATCATGCTTGAGGCCAGCTCTACTTAAGAAGCTGTTCTCTTTGACTGTTAATACTTATAATGGTGGGTAGAGACATTTCTCTTCTTGAAGTCTCATTTGTAGAGCTGACCAATCCACCCAAGGGCCATGTGATGACGTAGGCTCTGCCTCGATGGTAACCATTGGTCCACACTAATGGGCAATCTCAGATGGGCATAAGGAATGGTCCCCTTCTTTCACTCTCCTTGGTCACTAGACCAAGGACAATAGCTAGAGACTCACCCCACTTTGTCCTAGCTTGCTGTGGGCCAGGCTCTGCACCACACCCCATGGCATTATGATATAATGCAAAAATACATATTTTTGTCTCTGACTCCTTGCTAGAGTCCCTCAAGCTTTTCTAATCTCCTAGGAAATAAATATGCCAGTGTTACAGAGACATCTTTATAATAGTGGAAGTTACCACTTTTCCTTCTTATACTTAATTTGGGGGTGGAGCTGAGCAATGAGGTGAAGCTATAAAATATGGAAGGCAGGGGAACCTGGGAAGAAGGCAAAACAAAAGCCTTTGTTCTTGTAGCCTGACTTGTACCCTGGTACTGCTGGGAAGGGGGTATGGAAGGAGGTGTGTGGAGGAGAGTCATGTTCAAGAGATAATGGCAGCCATTATCTTGATCAGTATCTTTTGTCCCAACCTTCTGGGATTCACTTCAGAACCCCTTTCTGAAGGGAGGGAAAAAGGAGAAAGGAGAATGAGGAGGAGGGAGAGGAGGCAGCGGTGGTAGAGGAGAAGAAAGGATTTCAAGTAACATACTCCCGATCAAACTCAAAAAATTATCCATCCTTTTGTGGGAAAATGCCATGCCAAATAGGGTTGGGCCAAAGCCGGACTGTTAACGACAAAAGCTTACCACAAGTTTAAGGTGCCTGCTAACAGGGAACTGTTAGAAGGGGGTGAAAGAAACCAGGCAAGTCTGGGGCAAAAGGAGCTAGACCAAAGCGCAAATCAAGGTTAATGGTTGCCATTGTCAGCCTCCCCACCAGTCTCTTACCCAGGTGTCTCTTCCAAGTGTCTCCACATGTCTCTCCTCCATGTCTCCTCCCACATCTTCCAAATCCCAGTTTGAGTGTGAAGCTGAGAAGTGAGAGTGCCCTTCTCTGCGTGTCTCTCCCTGAGCCCACCTGCCTTCTGTGTCAGAGCTGCACCTGCCGCTCAGTCCCTCTCCTGGTTCCCAGCTCGCAAGGAGGCCTCGTGCCAGTGGGGGTGGGAAACATGGTAGCCCCCCCTTTCATAGAGATGTCTCTGTTACAGTACCCACTGTCACCATTTCTGTAGGGAAAAGGCACTTTGGATCATTTAAAACTAATTTTTTTGAACATTTAATCTCACCAGATACTGTTCTCAGCTCTCTATACTGTTTACACACTTGCTACCATTTTTAAAGTGATTTTTCAGAAACCCAGATACCAACTGCTATAATTAGCTAAGTCAGGATCACTCAGCTGGTCCCTGGAGCAGCCTGACTGAGCCAGACCAACTGCTTTCTCACCTGTGAGCTTAACAGACACACAAAACAACACCAGGGCTTGCGTGCACACACGCTGGCTCCAGCCCCCCTTACAGAGGTGCCAGGAAGGTCAAACGTGGCACCGGGGTGTTGGTCTGTACTATACTGGTGAGCACCCAGTCACAGAGAGTATTCACTCAGAGCCTGACTCCCAGTAAACACACACTCCACTTTATGTATTGGTCTCATGACGCTTAGGGTACTTTTCAGTGTTTTCTTGTTGACCTGAAATGGTGCTTATTGAATTTAATATCTTTTCAACACAGGGAAACACAACTAGCTTCTTTCAAGTTTTGATTTTGGTTACCTTTACCATCCCAAGACATGCAGCGCACGCACGCACGCGCGCACACACACACACACAGAGGCACACATCATTGAAAGGATTAGTGACTGAGCATGCAGCAGCCCCCTCTACTTGTGCGAAATCCAAATTGAGTGAGCTGACACACCGCAGGGACAGAGGAGAGCTGTCTGGATAATCGTCGATCATTCACAGGGATAAAATAAACCTTTGCAGGAGACCTCATCCTTCTACGAGATTATCATAAAGCTTAAGCAACATCTCTGGCTTAAAAAATATCTTCTAAATTTGTTTTGAATGCTTGGATTAGGTTTAATATCAACTTATTTTTCTGTTTTATGAATCATGTCAGTTTTTCTCTGGAGCTTGAAAGAAATGCTATCCATTAACAGAAGGGAAAGTCCTTAAATGACTCATCCTGTCACACCACAGGAAGATGCTCCTGCCAGATTGGTTTTATGTGCTCATTTGAGTGTGGGACACATAGATACTAGTCCCACAGCCGCCCCTCAGCCCTGTCCCTCTTGCAAGTCTCCTGGGGCTATTTTCACAGTGTCCATTATTGGCACACACATCACTCTCCTGTCCGTGGTCAGTGATTTTGCATAGCCACACATCAATAGTTCATTGATCAACTGAGCAGAAAAAGGAAGATTCCCCAAAAGTAAATTATTCAATGAAATGGAGCTTATCCTCGCAAACAACACGTTTGAAATTTTTAATAATATTTGAAAGAAATGTTTCTGGGAGGTAAGTGTTCCAGTCAGAAATAATTTGGTAGTAAGTGACAAAAGCCTACTCAGACGAGCTTAAGCTAAATGGGGAATATATGGAAAAGAAACAGGGGTGTCTCAAGAGACCTAAGGGCAAAGAATGATCAAGGTTTTGTGATGTTTTGTCACATCACAAGTCACTGGTCCAACTTGTAGTCTTGTGGGCCAGGCCACTGCTGACCTCTGATTCTTGTTTAACAATTGCCATGGACATGACATAGGGTCCTGATTGTTGATGGATGATGGAGGGGTACCCTGGGAACCCCAAATCTGCACTCTCTTAAGAGGATCTGCAATCCACTGCCTAAAGACAAGCATACTTTTAGTATGAAAGAACTTTAAGAGTTTTGGTGTACATAGAGGAGAGAAAAAAAGGAAAATAGTTACCCAATAGAGCATTCCAACTTACCTATCCCTTCATGGATAAATGCCCAGACAAATAGGGTTGGCCCAAAGCAGGGTCACTAGTGATTGAAAACTTGCCACAAATACAAGGCATGTTTTGACTAGGAACCATAGAGAAGGAGCAGAAGGGGTCAGGCAAGTCTGGGAATGAAAGAAGCAAAATACAAATCAAGGTAATGGCTGCCATTACCCGTGTCTCTACATGTTTCTCCTCCACATATCCATGCCCTTCCAGTTCCATGCCCTTCCAGTCCTGGTACAATTCCATGCCCTTTCAGTCCTGGTACAATTCCATAGCTGAGAAGCAAGTGGAACTTCTTCACATGTCTCTGTTCCATGTGCTTCCTCCAAATTGCTCTTCAAGTCTTCTTCAGCTTCGTTTCACCCACTCAACTCCACCCTCCACTGGGTGGGACAAGGAACCTGAAACCTCTTCCCCATTCCTTTTATGGAGATTGTTCTATATGACCTGATCATTCATGAAAAAAGAGTTAGGCTGGATTTGGGGGCCAACTCTGGCTCTAACCAACAATGTGAAGTTAAACATTGGTGAGTCTCAGGCAAGCAGGGCATAGCACCTCTGCATCCTAAGGAAGTATTAGGAAGTAGGTTAGGGTATTACTGATTGTCACAGTGACTTGGAAAAGAGACACCACTGGCCACTACTCTCAGGATATGTAACCACCTGATATATATATATATATATATATATATATATATATAACCACGTGATCAAAGGGTACCTAAGGATCCCAAACAGTTAAGGGATGCATTTATGAAACAAGAGTCAAGAGTGCTTACTGTCCTGCACAATGCATGTTGGGGTGCAAAAGAAATAATCCACTACCTGTCCAGGTCCCTTTCAATCTGGGTGAATACTCAAAATAGCACAGACAGATTGATAACGATTGGTAACAGAAAAAGCCAAGGAGAGACTTGGCTTTTCACAGGAGAGACTCAGCATGCCTGAGTCACTCAGTCATGTTCCTTTAGACCCATCAGAAATAGCTGAGCCAGAATGTTGGAAGACAAAAGGGGAAGTTCAGCTGGGGAGTTTATTAGGAAAAAAATAAATGAAGATAATATGTTGTCTTCTTCATTGAAAAGAAATAAGGACATTGAGTCTTTTTGGGTGAGAGAGCAGTATGTAAGAGATTTTCCTCTATACATGTAAATATCTTTCACAAACCCCTGTCCAGTCTTTAGAGCCTTTCCCATGAAATAACCCTTTTGCAAAAATTGAATTTTGAGGTGGCAGATTTTTGCTCCACTACATACACAAGAGTCTCACAGATGAAGACTTGTTCTCGCTTCAAGCACTCCTTTCCTCAACCACCAAATGGCAATGGTGTTCTTACCAAGAAACGTGGAATCCGTGTGAATCTTAATTTCACTTTCTCAAAATTAAGGGGCCTAACTCTAAGTTCCATGACAGTTTTTAAACTCTGGGCTCTAAGCACAGCTATGTGATGTCTCAGTATAGAGAGGCAACAAACACCGCACTCAAAGCATCCCCATTCTGGGTGGTGGGTAGGACAGGAGTATGTGAGCAGTAAGTGGTCACATGGATTGTGAATCAGAAATCATATCGCCCCAGGACATGTGACCAAAGGGGACTCAAGGACCCCAAACAGTTAAGGGGCACATGCTGTAAAAAGATTTGGTCATCTGAGTGCACAAAAGCAAAGAGCATATTTGTAGTGTGAACAACCATTAGTTGGTATGCATGGCTGGTGTGCACAGGGAGAGAGAAAGGAAGAAAAGAGTTCAAATTACAGATGGCCAGTGAAACTCCTAAAATTACCCATCCTCTCATGGGCAAGTGCTCAGTCAAATAGGCTCAGCTTAAAGCAGAGTGGCTGGAACCTGAAAGCTTACCACAAGTTGAAGGCACCTTGTGGTGGGGAACTGCAAGAAAGGGTTTAGGTAGGTCCCAGAGAACTGAAAGAAAAGGAGAGTCCTGAAATTCAAAATGTGCTGTTTAATCCATCCCAAGGTCAAAATGATGCCGCGTATCTGCCAAGGACCAGGAGCAGCCTCCCCACATGTCTCTCACCCACATGTCTCCCTCTTCCTCTTTTGTCCCACTTCAATTTATATATATCCACCTTTATATATATATCCACCTTCCCAGCTGTGCCCCATTCAGCATGGCATGCTAGGAATTATAGCCCAAGCTGGCTGCATATAAGTGCGGGTGGGGGACATGGGGATTATTCACTGCACTGCAATGCTCCTCCCCCTTCATGGAGATTCATCTGTAACAGATGAACAATCAGTTGTCACTGAGCCATCCATGAAGATGCTCTTTTCCCTTTGCCACAGCAACAGACATGGTAACAGATGGCTGTTCCACAATCCTGAGTCCTAGAGTAAAGATAGTCATGATTCAGAATGAAATCTCCCCTATTCAGATGGACTTCATTACGAGTGAAAAATAAACCGTCATTATTTTACTTGCTAGGATTTGGGGGATTGTTTGTTACTGTTGCAAACCTTACTGATCCTGACTGGGTCTCAGAATTGCTCTGTGCCAAGAACCCTTCTTAAGTGCTTTATAAATATTAGCTCATTTAATTCTTACAACAATCTTATGAAGCAATTGCTACTTTTATCTTCATTTTTTGAATTAGAAAAGTAAGGTTGAGTATGTAGGGGAGCAAAAATCTGCCATCTAGAAATGTCTCTGGTAAAAGTTTGATCTCGGGGCGGGGGGGGGGGGGGCTCTGAAGACTGGATGGAAGTTGCCTTTGATAATTATATGTAAACTACTCTCTGTAAGGGTCTCTCCTAGGAAGACATAATTCCCTTATGTCTTGTCATTGGAGAAAGCAGAACTAATCTGCATACCTTTGTCTAATGTACCTTCCCCTTATAAACTCTCTAGTTGAACTTCTGCTTTCTTTCCCCAGCCTCCCTTATCTTGGCTAAACTACCCACGATGGCATGGTGTCTAAAGTCATACAGTGAGTTCCCCAATTTTGCTTGGTCTTTCTCATGTACACAGGAGTTAAACATGTTATCATTAAACTTCTTTTAGACTTGTTCTCTTATCACTCTGTCTGATGCTTGTTTGATTATTTGCCAGCTTTGAAAAACCCAGAGAGATCTAAAATGAGTGTTCCTTTTGTGCCCTGACAACAATTTGTGCAAAGAACAACAAGTGACAGTACTGAGATTAAAATCCAAGAGGTCTGACTCCATAATCTAAATCTTTACTAAAATGTTTTTCTGCCTGCCAGACGCCCCTACATCAAATGATCTTAAATTAATGTGATTAGTTATCTCATTTCTGCTTTCAGTGCTTTAAAAAACTATAATTCTTTATTCCTTTTAGTTATCACTTCTTTGCTGTTACCAACATACCTGCCTCTAGCAATAACCTCTCCTTTCTTCTCTTCTAATATGCTGTTTCTAATCCATTATGAACTAGGAAACCAGATAATTAAGCTTGTTACACATGTTATAATTGTGACTAATTAAGTCTGGGCACCTTGATAGTCAGCATCACTGGATTCCTCCCCAACTCGTCTTGCTCACTCTCTTGTAAATGTGTGATTGGTGGCCCTTGTATCTGTCTCTCCCCCTAGACAACATGTTCTTTTGAGAAAAGGTAATGAGCTTAGTACAACTTTGTGTCTCTCTGTCCCTTTCCCCTAGCACCTAGCGTAGTGTTTTGCATATGTTAGGTGACTGATAAATATCTACTAAGACTACTAAGTAATTAGGTTCTGAGTAATGGTCTAAAACGTTGCCTATGAGTTAATTAGATGGGCTTAGCTACCAGCCTTTGGGACAATCTGTTTTAGCTGTCAGAGGCCTTTGGGACTTTTTCAATATGTCTTGGATACTTAAGATTATGGAACAAAGAGATCAATGAATCCCTTCATTTAGTCCCTCAGTAGATATTTATTGAGTTTCTACCATAATATGAAAAACAGCTAGCAGTTTACGCTTCCTAAATATTTATCATGTGCAATGGTACACATGATAAGTAGAAGCAGAGACTGAGAAGTAATGTTCAGACTGACTAGATGCTGGGGAGATAAGTGGGCAAACAGAAAAGGTACCTGCCTTCATGAAGCTTACATTCTAGTGGAAAGCCAGATGAGAAACAAATGAGCAAGTGTATATATATATATATATATACACACACACACACACACACACACATATATATACACACACACACATATATATACATATATATGTATGTATATATATACACACACACACACATATATATAAAGGAAAGGAAGATTGTGATGAGTCCTGAACGGAATTAAAAGAGTGCTATAATCAAAAATAAATCAAGAGCATAGCAGTGTGTCCCTGGAAGGCATCTATGTTGGGGTTGTAAAAAGTTGACATTCATGAAGTCATTTTTTAAAATAAAACCAGGGGGTAATTACCAAGAAATTGCATTGCCTGTTTCCTTTGTACTGGGTCAAAGAACTTTAAACTGGGCCAAAAGCAACTGTTTTAAGAAATTAGCTAACAAACAATTGTTAATAAATAATGATTATGAACTTTACCCAAGGATGGAATCAATCAGTTCCCATTTTGTCCTTTTGAGACAACCAGTAATCAATTACATATAACCAAGAATAGTTTAAGGTTGCTAACAATCAACTCTTCTCTTTAACCACTTATTCCTGACTTTGTACTTCCCATAAAAACCCTGATTTTGTACCTCCTTGGGACACATTCTAGGTTTTCTGCCTGAATCTGACCTTGATAGTATCTAAAAAGGCAATTCTTTTATCCCAAATCAGTGCTCTTTGCTTTTTAATTGCCTTCCAAATTCTAGGTTGACAGGGTGAATTGATTCATCTATTACTACATAAAACATTCCACCAAAAGTTAGTGTTGAAAACAATAAACATTTATAATCTCAATTTCTTTGGGTCAGAAATCTAGAGTGTTTTTATTGGGTGGTTCTAGCTCATAGTTTCTCAAGAAATTTCAGTTACATTGTTGGTGGGGGCTGCAGTATCCAGGGGCTTGAATGGACAAGTAGATCACTGAGACCAGAGCCCATTCAGAGGAAGGATAATTAGGCTTCACCTTTGAAAAGGAGAATGCTGAAGCGATTATACACATATTTAAAACCAGAGTCAGGTTTTAAAGCCTGGGACTGGTGGTCTGCTTCCAAATGGTGGGCTGCATCACAGAGAGTTCAACCAGACAAGCAGAACAAGTAGGAAAGATATAGATCAGGCATGGTGGGGTTTGTTTATAAGGTTCTGCCCACTTAAAAGACTCTCCACAAGTCTGATGCTGGAGCTTGAAATCCAAAGAACAGCAGTCAAGGTGGAAAGATCAGATGCACAAGTTAGAACTCCATAGGCACAGGCTAAAACTTGTGTTTGTTCTCAGTTATGAGGGCATCCTAGAGAGTCCAAGTCCCTTGGAGACAGATCTAAACACACATGTCAACCAGCCCCTGCTTAAGAACGGTAGTCAGCCAACCAACAGTGCATATGTGGTTCTGCTACCATCCTCTAAGGACCTGAGAACCTCTAGGACCTGAGCACACCCTAACGGGAAATAATATACAAAAAAAGGGGAGGGGGTAGAGATACACTTCAAAGCTATCACATCCCACTCAGTTCCTCCCTGTGGGTCCCTCTCATTAGGGATATTTGAGTGTTTTCATGTGATGGCAGCTGGATGCCCCCAGAATGAGTGATCCAGAGAGAGAACAAGAAAACTACAATGTCTTTTATGAGCTAATCTTGGAAGTCACTTATCATCACTTCTGCTGTGTTCTATTCATTACAAGTAGGTCACTGAGACCAGAACCCATTCAAAGGAAGGATAATTAGCCTCCACCTTTGAAAAGAAGAGTGCTGTAGCGATTTTAGACATATTTTAAAACCAGGGCAGCATTTAATCTATAGAGAAAGCAGTGATTCAAAGAATCAGAGCAGAATGTTGCAGGCAGAGGTGACTGCAAGAGGCCCCGAGGAGGCTGAGGAATGTGGCACCCCTCCTAAAGGTCACCGTGGCCAGGCCTTGATGGGCAAGTCCTAGAAAGAACAGTCTAACAGGTGTCTGGGCTTTCTTGATCCTGATACCTACAGAGTTTGTGTTTTATTCTAAGTGCAATAGAAAGCTTTTATGAGCTTTCATAAAAAGCCTTATAGTCTGATTTGCATTTTTGAACTATTGCTGGGTCTGCTCTATAGGGAGTGGATTAGGGGGGCAAGAGTAGAAGCAGGGAGCCTACAGAAGGCATTGAAACACCAGGTCTGCTCTTGTCCTAGCACTACCATTTATTTGATCAGTTCGCTTAACCTTTTTGAACCTCACTTTCCTCATCTGTTAAATGAGGTGACTTTCCCTGCATACCTCTCAGCATGATTGCAGGACCCATGGAGAGAATGTGCACGGAGATGCTACATAAAGTGCAAAACACTTGCAAATGCTGTCAGGAGCTTTGCCTAAGCTGCTCTAGGTTAACACCACTTCCAGAGTTTGGGAATTCTAATTCCAAAAAAGCATCATGGTCATGAGAGGCCCATTTAAGCTTGAAGAAATTTATATGTACACTTGCTACCTTGGGGATGGAAAAGGAAATTTCTCCCTATCCCTCTGGATTCTTCTAGGGCTGGTTGAGTGATCACAAAAGCAAAAGCACCAGGCAGATTAGCAGGAGAAAAACATCAATTTGATTACTTAAGTATAAGGAATCTACATAGAAAATAAGGTTTCTGATTCCAGCAATGAGCTAAGAAATATCTTGAGCTAAGAAATGGGATAGGAACTTGGGGCTTCAAGGAGAAAGACGGGGACTCAGATGATGAGAGGTTGACTCATGTGATTAAGTCCAGATGCTCTGTAATTAAAAATAGTTCCCCTGCTATACAGATAGGCTTCACCAATAGAAAGGTTATTTCTGGTAAAAATTCCAATTCTGAGAAAGACCTCCAATTTTCATTCCTCTAAAGAGCCAAAAGTGTTTGGTAAATGTTTCTCATGAGACTGTAGGTGCTTGATTGACCTCAGCTCAAAATAATTCTCATGCCAAAGTGGCATGTCTTGGGGAGGCCTGTACTGAGCATTCAACATTTTAGCAGAGTTGATACCCCACGGTGATGAATAATTTTGTGTTACTTTGACTAGGTCATAATATTTGATCAAACATTATTCTGTCACAGTGTTTCTGGATGAGGTTAGCATTTGATCAAGTGAGTAAAGTAGATGACCCCCTCCAATGCTAGTGACCCTCTTTCAATCTCTTTAAGTCCTAACTAGAACCAAAAAACACCTCTCCCTCTCCCCACCCCTGACAACTGAGATGAGACTTTAATCTTTTCCCATCTTCAGACTGGAACTTACACAACCAGCACCCCTGATTCTCATCTTTTGAACACAGATTGGAACTCTAACACTGGCCTTCTTGGGTCTCCAGCTTGCAGATAGCACATCATGGGGTTTCTCAGCCTTAATAATCATGTGAATCACTTCCATTTCTCTGAAAAGCCCTAACTAATACACTTGCTGAAATACTTAAATGACCAAGAACTATTGCGTGTGTACAATGATTCAAGATTATATGATATCCCTGCAACCTCCATGACCACATGGCAATAACTGCCTTAGGTCATACCCTAGAAGCATGGAGCTTAAGATGAGGAATTTGGGGAAAGTCAAAACAAAAGATACCTGCCAGGGAGTGAGATAGGTGGGATGAGGCAGGAGGATGAGCAAACACATGAGGAGGAGCTCAGCCTGTGCATGATCCCATAGGGAGCTCTGGAGCCTGGGTGATACCACAATATCCTTGATATGTTCAAGCTACTGTTGTTGTAACAAGTCACTCTGAGACTAGTGGCTTAAAACAACAGAAATCTGTTTGCAGAACAACATATTCATTGCCATGTCATTCATCACAGACAAAGGGTGAAAACAAACTAAGTATCTGTCAGTGGGTGAATGGACAAATAAAATGCAAACTATAAATAGAAAGGACTAGAATTTAACCTTTTAAAAGTTCATTACAACATAGATGAGTTGTGAATTATGTTAAGGAAAATAAGTCTAACAAACAAAAAAATATTGTATGATTTTACTTATATGATATGCTTAGAGTGGTCAAATTCATAGAAAAGGTAGAATGATAGATTTTAGGGACTAGGGTACAAGTGAGATGGTAAGTTTAATGGATATGGAGTCTCAATTCTGCAAGATGAGAAAGTTCTGAAGATTCATTGCACAATGAAGTAAATATATTTAACATTCTGGAATTGTACACTTAGAAGGGGTTAAGATGGTAAATTTCCTATTATGTGTTTTTTAACCACAACTTTTAAAAGGTAAATTATTTTAAAATTAGATTTATTTAATTATATTTTACATCATTTGTATTCCCTAGGGAGTTCCCACCACCATTTTACCCATGCACCATCACCTCAGCCCCTTGTGCTCCTTCTACCCTCATCCCCATCTTTGTCCTCCCTCTCCTCCCCCACCCCCATAGTCCCTTTAGTTTATCTTTAACCTTTTGGTCTTGTTGAGTTTTGTTGTTGTTGTTTGTTTATTTGTTTTTGGTTGTAATTGCCCATTTCCTTGAGCTTACGTTTTTTTTTTGTACTTGTTGCTCTGTCACATTCCTCCCAAAAGTGAAACCATCCGATATTTTTCTCTTGCCTTCTGACTTGTTTCACTGAGTATAACTCCCTCTAGCTCCATCCATGTTTCTATATATGGCCCTAGTCTATCATTTTTGATTGCTGAATAGTATTCCATTGCATATATGTATCACATCTTCTTGATCCAGTCATCTACTTTTGGGCATTTGGGTTGTTTCCAGGTCTTACCAATTATAAATAGTGTTGCAATAAACATAGGGGTACAGGTGCTCTTTTGGATCGGTGTTTTTGTGTCCTTTGGGTAGATGCCTAGGAGTGGGATTGCCAGATCATAAGGTAGATCCATCTCTAGTAGACTGAGGAACCTCCATACAGCCTTCCATAGAGGTTGGATTAACTTGCATTCCACCAGCAGTGTACTAGGGTACCTTTTTCTCCACATCCTTGCCAGCATTTGTTGTTGTTGCTGTGTTGTTTTTTTTTTTATATGTGCCATTCTTACCAGTGTAAGGTGGTACCTCATTATGGTTTTTATTTGCATTTCCCTTATTATGAGGGATGTTGAGCATTTTCTCATGTGCCTGTTGGCCATGTGTATGCCCTCTTTGGAGAAATGTCTTTTAAGTTCTTCTGCCCATTTTTTGATTGGGTTTTTTATTTTGTTTTTCTTGAGTCTTACGAGTTTTTGTATATCTTTGTGATCAGCCCCTTGTCTGTTGTGTGGAGCATAAAGATTTTTTCCCATTCAATGGGGTTTCTCTTTGTTTTATTTAATGTTTCCTTTCCTGTACAGAGCTTTTTATCTTTATGTAGTCCCATCTGTTTATCTTCTCTCTCATTTTTATTGCTTTGGGGGATGCATCTTCGAAGGCGTCATTGAGATGTGTGTCTTGTAGCGTTTTACCTATGTTTTCTTCCATGAATTTTATAGTTTCGTGTCTTACATTTAGGTCTTTTATCCATTTTGAGTTGATTTTTGTACATGGTGTGAGGTAGTGGTCCAGTTTCATTTTTTTTTTTTTTTGCATATGGTGGACCAGTTTTGCCAGCACCATTTATTGAATAAACTGTCTTTGTTCCATTGCAAATTCTTTGCTCCTTTGTCAAAGATCAGTTATCCATAGTTGTGTGACTTTACTTCTGTGCTTTCTATATGGTTCCATTGGTCTGTGTGTCTGTCCTTGTTCTAGTACCATGCTGTTTTAATAACTGTTGCTTTGTAGTAGAGTTTGAAGTCTGGGAGTGTGATAACTCCAATCTCCTTTTTTGTCAATGAGCTTTGGCTAATCGGGGTTTTTTGTGTCTCCACATGAATTTCATCAACATTTGGTCTATTTCCTTAAAGAATTTCATTGGAATTTTTATTGGTATTGAGTTGAATCTGTAAATTGCTTTTGGTAGGATGGCCATTTTGATAATGTTGATTCTTCCTATCCATGAACAGGGGATATCTTTCCATTTCTTTGTGTCCTCTTCTATTTCTTTTAACAGTGTTTTATAATTTTTTCTATATAGGTATTTTGTTTCTCTTGTTAGGTTGATTCCCAAGTATTTGATTTTCTTGGTTTAAAGGTAAATTTTAAATCTACAATAATCATTTATTAGCCATTCCTATCTCTGTGGTTGTCAAATGCAAGAGTAGCTTGGCTCAGCGGGGCTGTTTTCATTTAGAATCTCCCCTAAGGTTGCAGGAGATGGTGGCTGGGGTTTAATCACCTCAAAAGGCTTCTCCTCACATGTCTTCTCAGTGCCTGGCCAGAGAAGACGATTGTCTGGTGTTCCCAGATTTCTCTTCTTGGATGGTCTCTCCACATAGACTGTCCAGCTTTAGAACTACTAGACTTTTATATAGTGGCTTAGGACTCCAAAGGCTCATGGAGACTCATCAGGACTCCAAAGGCTCATGGAGACTCATCAGGACTCCAACGGCTCTGTATCTCATGGAAAGAGACAGAGACAGAGTGAGACACAGAGGATGCACACCATTTCTTTAGTAGATGCATTCGTTTTCTAGAGGAATCATAACAAAGTACCACAAACTAGGTAACCTAAAACAGCTATTTTTACCCTCACACTCCTAAAGTCTAGAAGTCTGAAATCAAGGTGTTGGCAATGTCACTCTACCTCTGAAGTTTCTAGGGGAAGAAAACTTCCTTGCCTCTTCCTAGTTTCTGGTGTTTTCTGCAGTCACTGGCCTCATTCCTGTCTCTGCCTTCTCCCCCTGTGTGTGTTTATGTGACAATATCTGTGTCCCTCCTTATAAGGACACTGGTCACTGGATTTAGGACCCACTTTAATCCAGTATGAGCTCATCTTAATTTTATTACATCTGCAAGGACCCCATTTCCAAATAAGGTCACATTCACAGTACTGGGGGTTAGGACACAATTCAACAGAAGCCATGAAGTGTCATTTATCCTCATCCTATCTTAGGAAAGAGTCATCAAGGCTGCCCATCTTCAGCAGGGAGGAGAACTTAGAATCCACCTTTGAATGGGAAGAAAGGCAAAGAATAGTGAAGCACATGTAACTTCAAGGCCTCCCTGGCTCCTGCCTTGCCAGCCAGCTACAGGGCACCCTTAAGGGCAGTGCAGGTGGGAGCTTATATAGGCAGCTGTGTGGGCACGCTGGCCTGGGGACCAGGGAGTGGCACCAACTACACCGGATACAGGGCCATGACCACCAGCACTTTGCAGATTGGGGGCAGCAGGGAGTTACATTATTCATTCATTACATGATAGGCTACAGCAGACTTCTTCAGTGATGAGAATGGCACAGGCTTTGAAATGGAAGAACATTTTAAAGTGTCTTCTAAAGCAATTACACTTCTTTCCACACCACTTAAACACCCAAATAATATCACTTGTCCTACTAGAGCACTTACCCTATATCAGATACTAATGTAATACTTACTAGATATTAACAGGTTTAATATTCACAACTATGGGAAGCCGATAGCACCATTACCCCCATTTCATAGATGAGGAAACTGATGTCCAGAGAAGCTAAGTACTTGTCCAAATTCACAGTCAATAAGTGGTAGAGCCGAAGTTTCAAGTTTAGCACCTGGAGCCATCATCTATCATCTTAGCAACCTACCATATCACAATTCTATAAGAGAATCCAGTAAGAACAAAGCAAACCTGACCTTCTGCTCTAGAGTCATTTAGATTTATATTTGAGTTTAAACACAATCCCAATAAATTAAAATACCAGGCACATCTACAATTACCCAAGAAACTGCATTCAGGCATGAACCATGTGAAAGCACTTCCTCCAGAAGCAAGAACCCAGAACAGCCAAACCCAAGATAGTGCAGGCCAAAGCCAAGGGTTCCTGGAAGAGCACATCGAACTGATTTTCCAGATTCTAGCATTAGCAAACTTTTCAGTCGTGACTAATCTGCAACAGGGACACAGTGTAAGGAGGTGGGTGTTTTATAAGTATACCCTCTCTTCTGGTAGTCAGAAGTAAATCAACTGATTTCTCCCAACAAGAAGTTTATTCTGTTGTGTTTATGCTTTCAATTATCCAGATGGAAAAAAAATATTTGGGGACTTGTCTTGATTTTTTTGCTCATTCCAGCTCCTGAACACCTCCTCTTCCCTAACTGTTAGAAACTAGATCTTTCTGCTTAGTGGAGATGTGTGTGTGTGTGTGTGTGTCTGCACTTGTCTTTGGGGAGGTGGGTTGGGTAGGCAGGGAGGGAACAGCACTCTGAACAATCATGGACCACCAGATAAAATGCCCTTGATCTGATAGGTTTGCTTCAAACCATCAAGCTACATCACTGAACAATCCGGCAGCCTCCAGCTGATGGATTTGCAGAAGTGCTCAAGGATAATTGGCATTTTAATGGGAAAGTGTCATGTTCCCAAGTGTCAGAATAGCAATAAGATACCCCAAGGGCCATTAACACAGTTCTTGGGTAATTAAAGTCGCTCACCCATCAGTCTGGGTCTCAGAACCTATCCCATGCTTGCAGCAGGGCTTCTGGGGATGCCCAATTCTCACAAATCACTAAATTGGAACTCTGATGATCAAATGGTTCTCCCCACTCAAACACATACATGTGAAAGGTATGGAGGAGCAGGTGTGCTTCTGTCTGTCACTGTCTCTCTTTGTCTTGTCGTCAGATGGTATTAGGCTCTGGTGAGAACTTTGAAAGCCACAAGGGTTGAAGGAATAATCCCTGCATCTGCAAATCTTCTGGTGTCAACTTACTATGGTCACATTTCAGAAGACTATTTTGAGCCAGTGCAACCACCATTTACTGGATTGAGGAATAGGGCTAGGCAACTCTTTAACCTGATTCTCCCCCTTGGTCTGGCACTCTGGTCTCTACAATAGAATGTGCTGGCCTTTGATAATGTTTGATGAACATTTGTTATGGCTCAAGTGTTACCTTGTTCCATCTTGACAACTATTATTGCCTATACAGATGAGAAAGGGGAGTTTGAGAGAGGGAAGGTGGTTTGTCCATGGGACAAATTTAATTCCATGGTAATAAAAAATCAGCCTCTGGCTCTATGAAACTAGAGCTCACAGTTTTAACCATTGACACTACCCTCTCTCATTCATTTTTCAAAATTTGTAATTTTACAATATACTTCCTGTCATGGAAATATATCTTTCTAGGAAATAATTTTTAATTCTCATTTTAGCCAAAGTTTCTTCCCACCACTATCTTGGGAGCATAACATAGCGTTCATATTAAAGTGTGAGGACAGACAGACAATAGACATTCATTTCTCACATTTCTGGAGGTGTGATGAGTGTCTACTTCCTGGCTGACAGATGACCAACTTTTCACTCTGGGGTCTCCTTTATAAAGGCCCATCCCATTCATGAGGGCTCCACCCTTTTGACCTCATCACTTCCTAAACATCACTGACTTATACCATCACCTTGGGGATTAGGATGTCAACATGGGAATGTGGGCATGGTCGTGGCCGTAAACATTTTGTCACTACAGCTGATGAGATGGGATGATGCACCCTGTGCCCCAGCAGTGATAGTCTTCATTAAGAGGGTTCTGACAGCAATCGATGACTCACTCAAATAGGGTGGCTTGTGGACTATTTAATAAAGATGTTTCTCTCTCCAGACAGGCAGCAGTTCAGGTTGGAGTCAGGTCTGGAGGTCCTGGAGGTCCACTCTCTGAAATGGAGAGTGACAAGATGGAGACGTGTGGGACAAGACGCCACATGGAATGAACATGTGATTTGTTTCCTAAGAGTGAAATGTTGGGGAAAATAGCTATTCTACCATTCATTTTGTTTTGTTTGGTGACTGGGTTTTTTGCTATTGCTTGTTGTTTTAGATGAGAAGAATCTTGGTTTCCTTCTGTCCCTTAATTTATTCATTTGCAGAGGACGAATTACTTGAATGGCAAAGTTGGGACACACCGGGCATAGAAGCCCAGCCCTCACCCCAGCTGAGCTACAGAGAGCATATATTAAGGTCTGTTTTCAGCCATTCAGGCATAGCAATAAAGCCCTGCCTCTGAGGAAAAGGCCTGTTCTTTTCCAGTGTTAATGGAGACTGGTTAGGTAAATATATCAAATTCTGAGATACTGCATTAACAAGCCCTTTAGAAAGACCTAAATACATCTTCTAATTTTATTTTATCCAAAATAAAACTGTATTTTGATCCCAACCCATGACCCATCTTGGTCATGGATCAGTTTCTAATCTAAAGTGGAAAAACAAAGAAAACTCAAAAATAGCCACTAGGATCAAAGCGGTCGCAAAGACAAGTCTGAGAGACTTACTAAGAAACCAATGAACTGGTCTGCACTGTGCATCAACACTCCAACCTCTACCTTCCTCCCTATCCACATCAGCTTCTGGCTTTGGAGTTATCTCTCACTGGTGGGAACCTAGGGGGCAATGTTGCTGCTACATGTCTCATTCCTCCCCCTGGAGAACAGAAGAAGGTCATCGCTTCATCCCAAAAGCCAAGTAGAGGGCATCCCAAAAGGATCACCAAAAAACTGGGTAAGAAAAAAGAAGGATCAAAATATTCAAAAGAGAGGGAGACTACAGAGTAATAGCAGGTCACATAGATGCCAAGGAATTGACTGGATTTGGGCCATTTACCACTAACTCTCCCAAGGGATTGTCCCAACACCATGGATGAAAGTTGAGGGGGTGTTCAAGGTAACTATTTTTGTGTAACAAGCTACCCCCAAAATTTAAAGCTTAAAGCAATAGGCAAGAGGGCAATCAGGAATAGTTAGACCTCTTGGTGGTGGTTTGGGGTTTCTGGGGAATGTTCCAGGTTACCTGGTGGCAACTACAAGGTTTCTTATTGGCTAACTGGAGAAGTTTCAGAATGATATTGTTCTATTGTATTCTGTCAGCCCAGGTTCAAGGATAGAAGAAAGTGATTTTTTTCTCATGATAGAAGTCATAGAAAAAATTCCACAACCATCTTTATTTACCATGGAGGCCTTTGGCAGATGTCTAGCCAGAAGGCATGTCTCAGGTCAGGAAAGATGCGGGTGGCAAGGTTGCTCTCCAGAGCCTCCTGTATAACTTAGTTATCTGCCCCAGGAGAAAGCCTGAATTGGCTGCCAGCCCAGCAGAAAGCTTTGCCAGAGAAACCGGAAGAATAGCTCAGTTTAGAGACATTCGCTTCTTCATCCCTGGCTACCTCCCAACCCCTAAATCTCTAGAGATGGAAGACTGAGAGATGGAGGCAGGAGGAGCTGAAGGAGAGACCCCATCCCCTCCCTCTCAGGACCCCTGAGTCAAAGCCAGGTCCTGGGTTGGGAGATAAGAATTAACTTGGATATGAGCTTGACATCTGAAATGTGAAACTAGCCTGGACTGGACTTTAAAACCTGAAAATGACTAAAAAGCTATGGGACTTACTGACCTTTCATTAAAGGAGATTAGACATAGTGCACTTGAAAGCAGTAACTGGAGAAAATGAAAGGATTGTTTGCATCTTTACTGAATCCAGACTATTCAATAAGCCTTGCCTAATAACAGTAGGGTTTAGAAACAGATTTGCGAGCCTTGAGGATGCTCTCTGAAGAAAGCAGTACTTGCTTGCTTCTCTCTCAAATGACCCTTTCACACTCTGGGGTCCCCATGTTTGGTCTGAGATGCAGTGGGGCTGTTTGGGAAGGTAGGACTTGAAAGAAGAATAAAAAGGTGGGGTTATCAGGGAGAAGTTGACCTGAGGCCAGAGAGTAGGGCAGGAAGGAACTCCTGAATACACTGCCAGGGTGCCTCTGAGGGTGGGGTGGTAGGGGAAGGAAAAGGCCTCATGTTTTACATACCCGTCTGGACTTCGTTCACGTATAGGGTCAGCCAAGAACATGAATGTTCCTTTTGGGGGGGACTTGGGAGGCACAGCCTTCCTGCACCATGGGCATCACTGAGGGCTCTTGTCTGAGCTGCAGTAGAGGCAAAGGGCAGCCTCTGGGTGAGGCTCAGGGGAGCATTGTTCTCTTCAGAAAAGAGATGAACACAGAGGAGAGAGCATTAACAATGGAGATAGCTGTGTCAGTCAGCACGGCAACAGGACCCACAGGCACTCTGGGTGTGGGTAGTTTGGGGCAAGTAAAGGGACAAAGGAAAGGCTGGATGTGGGACCACAGGGCTGTGGTTTCCCTGAAGGCCTGAGGGAGCAGGGAGGGGCAGTTACGGAGGTGGCAACAGCTGCTATGACCTCTGAGGGATGCTGCCAATCCAATACAACTTCAGTAAGGAGGATAAATTGGTGAAACAAACCAATCAACCTGAAACTAAGGACAAGGAAGTCAGCTTCCTGCAACCCAGAGCAGGGGAGACCTAGGAAGAACAGTTAAGGCCAGGACTGGAAAACAGCCAGCATAGAGCCAAGATTTATCAGGAACAGTGAATAAACACTCATTAAATTCCGGGCCTTGTGCTGAGAACTTTCCGGGCATTTGCTTACTTAACACTCACAGCTTTATCAGTATAGTTTCTATTAATTTTGCCCAGGTCACAGATGATTTACACAAGTCAATCTCTCAAGAGACTGAATCCAGAATCACACAGATCGAAGGGATAGAACTGGTTCCAAACCAGGCTTAGAACTCCAATGCCTAAGCCCTTGACCCTGGACTATACCACTCCTTCTACAAAGGGAAGCAGAAGGTTACGGTCGGTCCCAAGACGTGGCAGAGTCCCAGTATCATTAGAGATCTAAAGATGGGCTCCAACCAGGAAATAAAGTGGGCAGAGTTGCCTCTACCACAGTTCTTAGGATTCCCACAGGGAGAGACTGGTCAACCTGTAAAAGGACTGGCAGGAATTGGGTGGAAGTACACGTGGATGGACCATCTTAAAGGAAATACTTTTTAAGAAGTAAAATACTTTTTAAGACAAAGACAAACTGGGGACACTTGGTGGGGAGGGAAGAGGGGAAGTGTTGAGGGCAGACGGAGCACGGGGGACTGAGGTGATGGTGCACTGGTGTTACGGTGATGGGGAATGCATGGGGATTACAATTGATGTCAAATATATGTAAATTTTAAAAAATTTTTTAAAAATAATATCTAGCAAAAAAAAAGAAGTAAAATACTTTTTAAGAAGTAAAATCATGATTCATACACATAAAATGAACCCAAGAGCAAAGATTTTGTCACTAATGAAAAAAATCAGTATTTCAATCCATTCAAAGAAAAGTCAGAAAAGCAGACACAAAGATGGTCACAAAAGCTGAAATGGGTCCACTGACAGAGGCAACTCTCATCTCCAAAGGCAGGGTGGGCTGGCGACAGTTGCATCTCCACTGGATAAAAGGTATTTGCATTACAATGGGCTCCCTAACAGAGTTTTGAAATAATTCATTAGAAACAATGAAAGGAATAGACACCTACAGAATCAGAAAACCCACCCAGGAGGCATCTCGTATTCTCTTGAAGGGACACTGAATGATGTTTTCACCTGTGTCAAACAAAACGGCAGCCATGAAACAGCATCGGTAAAAGAAATTTTAACCCAATAAGATGAGTTGCCCCAAATCCTATTTGAACATATGGACCAATCATGGACTAGCGCGCCTTGTTCAAGCAACTGACCCACCACACTGGTTACCAAGCACCGCTGATGTAAGCTTAGAGCACAAAAATTTAAGACAGAAGTTTTCACAAGGTCAAAAATCAGAAGTGGGGCTTGGGATGTTTAACAAGTCCTTAAACTGGCTATGGAAATTGCCAAGAAAATGGAGATGGAGAAGGAGAGGCTTTTCATTTACACACACACACACACACACACACACACACCATCCTAACCACAAAGAGTAAATTCCTGAGTAATTTACAGAGAACACTCTGTACGGATACCCGTTGCTCTGGCAAAATGCTGATCTTGTCCTTTAAGACCGCCCTGTGCAGTGTCACTTTTTTCTTTCTTTCTCTCTTTTTTAATAAACATACTGTGCGCTGCCAAACTAGTAAAGTCTGCTGAATTCATTCTCGGAGGAACCCAAGAATTCTACACACAGAACCCCAACATCACCATAGACAAAACGCATTAGATTGTGTGGTGATTATCTCTCGATTTCCCCAGAGCAGAAGCCAGGAGCTTGCACGCACAGTTGGAGTGTAACCATCCCCGCATGCCCAGGCATAGCTCAGCCAGAACTCGCTAAGCACTGCTCTCTTCCACCCCACCTCTTGGACCTCACTCTTTAAGATTTTTTTTTTTATGCATAGGAAGCTGGGGCACGCCAGAGGTGTGGGGAGTGAGAAGATTTGAAGTAGGGGGCGGAGGAAGCTCTGACTGAGATAGGGGGCAGAGGAGGGTCCGAGGCCAGAGAGCCCCCAAAAAGCCCCTAAAGCCCAAAAGGCCACAAACCAGAATCAAGGGCTATAGCAACAGAGGCTATAGCCTAACAGAGGACAGTGCCCGATACAGGTCCCTGTCTATGGGTTCTCACCGCGCACAATTGCAAGGGACCTCAGGCTACAGAAACAACAACCATGGGGTTTATTTACAAACAGGGGAAACAAGAACACTTACATATCCACAAGAGGCTGACTGCTTCATCCGGACAGCATCAGTGTTGGCAGTCACCAGTCACCAGTTCTAGGCAGCACTGTCCAGTAGCAATGACCATATGGGCCTGCAGAGGTGGTGTCAGCAACACCCTGTGTTACAGCTCTCGTGAGTTGTTGGTTTATACCACCAACAAACAGCTCTGAGACACCAGGCCCAGGGCAAGGCCTTTGATGTTCCTTCCAGTCAGTGTCACAGATAGGACCAAGTCCCAGTCTCTACAAAGTCCTTCAGTCTCTCTCCCTCCTCAGAGGGCAGTTGCTGGAGGCATCCCTCCTTTCTTTGAAGACTGGAACCATCTTCTCCTCTTCCTCTGCAGGAGCTCTTCTTCTTCCTCTGCTGCTTCTCTGGACCCCTTCTTCCTCTGGGCTGCTGCTTCTCCGTCTGCTCCTCCAGGTGGCTCCAAATCCCCCTTGCTCTGAATCCCAATGCCTCTGCTCCCTTCCACCGTGCCTTAATATTCACTGTCAGGATGCGCCCCCCAAGTCTGACTGGTCCATTTTCCAATTGTCTCATTGGTCCATTTTCCTATCACCTGATTGGTCCATTTTTCAATCCTGCACCTGATTGGTTTGTTCCAGAATTCAGGAAGTATAATTTGTGAAGGGTGCTCTGCTACCACTGACTTGTGAGAGGCAGAGTCCTGGCATCAATCAACCAACAGCTCATGTCCGAATGGTCCGTTCCACGATCCAGGCAGCACACTGCTACATAAAAGGTTTCTGAGGCAGGACTGCCACAACTAATTTTCAGGGGATCCAGAGACCACTCCCCTTGCTGACTGCAGCCCAGTAACAGATTCACCAGAGACAGAGTAGGGAGCAGAACAGGCAGATTGATTGAAGTACACTGCTGAGGGGAGCAGTGGGTGAGGCAGGAGAGGTCTGCTGCGCTGTGTGGAACCTCACTCTTTAACTATCTCATCGTAACTCCCTACCACGAATGAGGCTGAATCTCCTTTCCCACACTGGCTCCCCCACCCGTGAGTCGCTAGTAGTCTTGCCGACTCAACTACACCTAGAGCTGACTGTGAATTCTTTCTCTAGAGAGCAAAGCACCCACACTTGGGTTGGGACCCGTAACAACCAAGCTATAATATAAGCAACAAAAGCATTTATTTGAGAGTAAGATTCATGATTCAGGCCCCCTCCCCGCCCCCAACCAAAGGACAGTCCCAAGATATGTTCCACCATCATCAGGGCAAAGGAGCATTTTAAAGGATCAATCAAGGAGTTTAGATCAGTCAAATGTTTAGCTCATTTGTAGTGAAACTTGGGATTGGCTCTGAGTCCATTTGCCTTCTCTGACTGTTGGGAAGTCTTCAGACAGAAGGCTGCAGCAGGGGCTGCCTCACAGCCAGCAGATGTTCTCCTGAGTGTTCATTTAATTTTCACCTAGAGGTCTCAACATAGCAGAGCCGAGATGGCGACTGGCTGGAAACAGTTTCCACACCAGTGTTGTACTTTCCCAGCCACTCCTGATGATCAGGAAAGCAGTGAGCTGTGAGTGTTTAAGCCTATCACCATGTGGTTATCCATGGCTGGTGGAGCCTCACGGTTGAAGCAAGAAGCCGAAGAGGGAAACTTTACTCCCCCCTTCCCCACCTCCACTCCCAGTTCTCCTACCCCCTTACTTCTCCCCACCCCACACCACCTCACTCCTACACCCCATCTCCCCACACATCTATACCTCCACCCCTTACCCCCTCACACCCCAACTCTGTTCCTCAGACCTCTGACCAAACTGTCTTTCACATTATTTTAACCGCCTTCATTTCCAGGAAAAATCCTTTTCCATTTTCTTTTCTGTTGGAGCTGCTTCTTCCCTCTTATCTTCTGAAAATAAACCATGATGGCTAATTCATTAGCATCACAGAAACTACTTCCTCTGTTCTCTAGAGCAGCCTAATCTTCAAACTTTCTGTGGAGAGTGAAATTCTTTGTATTCCATCCTTCAGGCAGCAAAGAAAGAGAAACAACCAAAAAATTAAATTTCCATATTAAATTAAAAGTTAATTAAATAAGTATAATTGATTAAGTTAAAATTAAAATATGCATTATAAACTGAATGTCACCTTCTGAGCTGTTACTGCACTATCAGCGGCACTACCTGACATGCACAGATCAGATTATGACACCAGGGATTTTTGAGAAGAGAAATCAGCTTTATTGCAAGTCTACTGGCAAAGAGGCAGGAAAGAAACTGCCCCCCCCCGCCCCCGATGTAGAAAGAGAATGAGGTTCCATTGGTTTTGGGGGTTTGGGGTTAAGAACAAAGGAGTTAAATTTATTGGCTGAAAAGCAAGTTAGGGGAAAGCAATGTGGGCATGGACGTGCCTGCAGCTCTTTGGGCAGTTACAGGCATTTTTAGAAAGAAGTACAAAGAGGCTTTTTTCCAGATAACTGGAGTTTTGAGTTTCTGTTGGCGGGCCCTAGACTCTGGATGGCCCCTCTGTAACAGGGTGGTCCCCAGGAAAGGGGGAAGTTCCAGAATCCCGGTTCCACCCTAAGTGGGTGGAGCTGAGCAGGGATAAGAAGATGCTGGAGAGAGGAGATAGGAGGACAGAAGGAAGGGAGGAAGAAGGAAGCAGGATGGAGAGCAGCAAGGAGACATGGAGGAGGCACGTGGAGCAGAGGGACATGTGAAAAAACTGCGCTTGCTCTTTGGTCTTGGACTGGTTGGAACAGATGTGGGTGAGAGACCTGTGGGGAGGTTACAATGGCAGCTTTCATCTTGATTTTGATTTTGCTCTTTTCCTCCCAGATTTGTCAGACTCTTTCTGACCCTTTTCTATGGCTCGCCACTGAAAGGTCCTTTGGACTTGTGGCTGGATTTTGGGCCTTGCTTTGAGCCAATCCTATTTGGCTGGACTTTTACCCTCAAGGAGATGGATAACTTTGGATGTTTAACTTAGTAACTATATTCTTTGTCCTTTCTGTATTGTACCCTAATTGTATTAACGTTCCTTTCCATTAAAGGCCTTATATGTTTGTCTTGATCAGCAGATGGCAGAACCCATTCAGAGAGGGCAGGTTTGAGGTTTCTGGGGTGCCCCTCTCCTTGCCCTGTAACACCTCCTCTGTGTTTGCAGTGTCTAGGCTCTCACCAGCCCTGGTGATCCCCAGGTAGTTGAGTCAAGTTTTGCCGGACTGTAAAAGCAAGACTCAGAGGAAAGTTGAGAGACGTTTTGCCTACTCTTTGGTGCTCTTTGGGTATGAGATCGATTTAACCATTTGCCAAGATCTCAGTGAGATCTCCCTGACCCTCTATTTCAATTGTGACTCACCACTTTTACCTGCCTTGTCTTCTACCCCCTTCTCAGCTTTACTTCTTGTCAAAGGGGATTACTGATACTCCCAAACCTGCCCTCTCTAAATGGGTTCTGCCATCTGCCACATCAAATTGTTGAAGGGGATCAGACTATGCCATTTCAAAATGTACCACTTTGGCATAAGGATTATTTTGAGCTTAAGGCGATTGAGAAACAGTAGACACAGGAAGAGTTCTCTGTTCTTCCCCATCTGCAGAGCATAAATTTTCCTCTTGTAAAGGAAATTTCTATTTGTAAAGGTGCCTCCTTACCTCCACTGGGAGAAGGGAGATAGCACCAAGACAAGACTGCATACACAACTTCCACCTGCTTCCAAGTCACCTTCCCACCTTTACTCGTCTAGAAGCCCAGTCCCCCTTTGCCTTGCTCTAGTCACTTTTCCACAATTCACCACCCTTTGTGATAATAGTACAGAAGCTCCCAGGCCTAATCACCGCCTTGGGTTTTTCACTTCTTATCTGTGAAGCATCCATTCACTCCATTAATATAAAAATATGAATACCAATAAAGTTTGTACACTTTTTCCTGGACTTCCCATTCAATTTGTATTTGTCATTTAAATTTGCAGGCCTCAGCTGGGGTTGGGGGCTGGGCTGCCTGAGCATGGGATCTCCAGCCAAGGGAGAGGAGTTCAAGGCTCTGCATCCACGTGGTTGTACCTGACTCCAGCCCCAGTCAGGTCAGAGGTAGGAGCTGGGTCCTGGGTAGAGATCCCAGCACACCCATGCACAGCCTAAGGGAACAGGACAAGGCCTGAGCCAGAGAGTCACAGAGCCTGGGGTCACAGACTCTGGGGTCACACAATCTAGGGGAACTCAGGCTGGGAGAGCCGCCATGTGAGCCTGGGATGGGGACAGTGGGCCAAGGTGGGGCAGCCCCCCTCCAGTCTGACTCCCAATTCAATTAAATGGGTACAAGGCATCTGTAATCCGGGCACTCCCGCTGCAGACCTTTGAGAGGTGAGAGGGACAAATCAAAGCTTTGGACACAATCAACTCCTGGAGTGGACCCAACAGAGCGTGGTCAGAACCACAGAGATAAGACTGTTGTGGGATGAGCTGGTGAAAAGCTTTTCCTCCCCTGCATGGTCTATCTCACTTTTCCAGAATGTCAAGTTGTAGCAGGTAGTGATGTTCATCCCTTGTCCTCAGTAGCTAGAACAACGCCTTCTACATGGGAGGTGAAGAATTGCTAACTGAATGAATGAATGAAAATATCTGGATATTCACATCCTTTCAGAGCTGATTCATTGACCTGACCTCCAGCTTCACACTATTATTAGCAAACTTACGAGGTGCCTTTCCTCAATCTTCTCCTTCTTCCTCTGCTACATTTAGCCTATAACTTTGAAAGCCCCCTGGGATCATGGAGCAGGAAGTATAAGTCGGAATTTCCAGAGCTCCCAATGTACGAGTCAGAATGCATGGTGCCCGGACTCTGAGAGCCAGACCCTTGCCCTCTCAAAGGTTCTCATTCAGGGATGATCCAGGTTTCATGAGACCTGAGGTATGTAAATTGGTGATGTTGAGAAGGGGGAGGGGCGCTTGAAGAACTGAAGGAAACTGGATATCAAAGTTGAGGTAAAATGAGAAAAGGAGTCACTGAGCCCTGGGGACACAGACCTCGCCTCCTTAGCTCTCACCAGCTGGTTTTCCAGGACTGGACGTGTGGCGCCAGCACTCACATAGAGGTGCCTGCTGGTTGCAGCTGCTCGGGGCTAATGGGCCAGCAGCAAGGGTCTCACTGGGAGAGAGTGCAGCATCTCAAACCCACTCCGAGACTGAATCAGGACCTGCCTTTCCTAAGGTCCTGGGATTGGATCCTGCACACATGAAAGGTGGAGTAACACAGCTTAGAACACATCTGGAGCCCACCAACTCCACCGCTCACAGGATCCATGCCTGTGAGAGCCTCAAAGCTGGTGTTTCAGTAGCTTCTGAGTAAATCCCCTCCACGCTTAGGCCCTGTGATCAGAGTGCCGACCTGGCACTGCAAAGTACCAAGCTGAGGGGCCAAGAAGTGAGTTCTGACTGAGGAACTGATGGTATCTACCCATCCGCCACTTCAGGCCCTGGGGCACATCAGCACCACCACAAAAGGGAGCTGCGGTCCTGGTACAGAGCATGAGCCGTGATGGACAGGACTTGTGCCACTCCTTGCGGTCTTGGGGGTGGAGAATAAGCTGATGCCTCGAACCTTGGAGCACGCTGGCCACAGCTGCTATTCTACCTGGGCTCTTCCTCTGACAGCAGGAGTCCCTATGCTAGCGAGGCAGCTGCGGTAGCAGATAAACACCCAAGCATCCCCCACCTCAGCACCCCACAGCCTGACTGATGAGCGTGGGAGGACAGGTACTTCAGCCCTCACCTCTTCCAGGTGGGGACCCTGAAGGGCACGTTCTACCCTGGCCCCTAGGCTCCCCAGAGAGACCATATTTCTGTTGCCTACATGGTGCTTTTCAAGAGCATACCTTCCTAGCATCCAGCACTCCCCTGTCTCTCTTCCCCACTCATCTACGAGTGATCCCCAGAGTACCTTTCCAAACAAACTAGAACAGTGTGATGTCCATAGAAAGGGGAGTTTCTGTGTTCTCTGCCCCCCCCCAAAGGAGGGGTGGAGCTGAGCAGGAATGAGAAGCTAGAGAAGAGAAGGGAGAAACAGAGAGAGGAAGGAAGAAGCAAGAGAAGACCTGGAGGAGGCACATGGAGCAGAGGGACATGTAAAGAAGTCACACTTGTTTCTTGACCTTGGATTTGTACCAGGGACTTGGGGTACATGGACAGAGACACTTGAAACAGATGTGGGTGGGAGACCCACAGGGAGGCTGACAATGGCAGCCTTTATTTTGATTTCCTCTTTTCCTTCCAGACTTGCCTGGCTCCTTCCCCGCCTTTCCTATAGGTCCTACCAGAAGGTATCTTAGAATTGTGGCAGGCTTTCAGGCCTTAGTGGCCCTGCTTTGGGCTAACCTTCTTTGGCTGGCCATTTACCCACAAGGGGTTGGGTAACTTTGGATGCTTCATTTGGAAATTATATTCTTTTTCTTTCTCTTCTCTCTATCACCCACGAATCATCACACACCAGTTGTACTAAAGTTCTTTTGCGTTGAAGGCCTTATACACTGGAGTATGAGAAGCTAGAGAAGAAAAGTGTTTTGTCTTTATGCACAGATGGCAAAACCCATTTATTGCAGGCAGCTCTGGAGGTCCCGGGGTGCCCCTCACCCTACCCTGTAACAAAACTACTTTTGCTTCAGTCCTTTTCTCAGGGTTTGCTACTAAAGGCCCTAATCTCACAACAAGGGTTGCAGTTAAAGAGCCTGGGCTGCTTTTTCTTCCTGTGAACCATGACAGCATCTGCCAAACCAGACCACTCCCTGGGGGCAATGCAGCGCACCACAGAAAAGAAGCCGTGGAGGAAGCGGGATGTGGACCTTTTGTCCTTTGAGCCAGCGGCCCTTCAAATGGCCACTGGGTTAACTCAGGCTTTTTCAGTCCAGGCATTTGGGACCTGACCGTTCTCTGCCGAGGGACCATCCTCACGCATGGACGCCCGGTAGCATCCTCCATTTGTGACAACCAAATGTGTCGCCAGACACTGCCAAGTGGCCCGGGAGCATCCCAGTTGAAGACCACCAGGTTAAGCAAACCCCTTTCCTTCTGAGCACTGGCAAGCAAAAGTCAGGCTCGCCCTTCTCCACCTGCAGTCAGAATTAAAGCCCCTTGTTCACTTTCACAGCCTTCACCGCCCTCTGCCCTGCCTTGCACCCAAGCGCGCCTCATTATAAAACTCATGTGTCACCGCCCCCCTTAAAGGGTTGATTTCCAGATTGTCTGCTGATGGCTAACTGGAATCGCATTTCTGGAGGAAAAAGTCCTAATAAATCAGCTCCCTCTTGGTCTCAGGGTTCCAGAGTGCCCTCAAGTGGCAAGAAAACGTTACTCCCTCAGGCTCTGCTCCAAATTCCAGACCATTCTAAAAAGAACCTCAGGGCTCAAAGACAAGAAACTTGCTGGTTTCTTGGAAAAAGTACACACTCACAGGATCATTTTAAGAGAATCAGGAGAGTCTACTACAGATTGCCTTGACTCGAAGCTTACCTTCAAGTGTGTTTGTGCAAGAATTGTTGTGTATGTAGGTGTGCACCTGTGTGTGTGTTTTAGTGGGTATGCATTTTCAAAGTCAGCTCAGTTGTGGAGAATACAAGCAGGTAAACACTGAAAAGGGCCTTGAGGCCACACTGGATTGATGTGGGCATACATAAGTCAGCTCTGGTGCAGGTACAGGCTGCCAGGAAACTGCCAAGCTAGAGAGAGTAGGCTCCAGGAGAAGACTGGGGCAGAGGCAGCGGCTGGCGTGCGCCCTTGTCAAGTAGTCTTGGTGAGTCTCAGCCAGATCCCATGGATTCAATTCATCTGTTTCAGTACATAACAGTTACCTGAGAGAACACATACCCAGCTCTAGAATTTTCCAGGCCTGCCACACTTCACAAAAGTGCCTCTCCAGTTTCAAGGATGAAGGGATGGAAGCACACTCAGTCATAAAGGCCCTAGAATCTAGTTTGTAGCATTCAGAGCTAAGGAACTGCTCCCGACAGGAAAACAGAAGGTGTCCGACAAAGCTCAGCCTCCTAGCTTGCAGATCACTCCCTCCAGGGCTAGGCGGGGCCTCTCTGCTTCTATGTGGTGTATTTTAAAACCACTAGCGCTAGGAGAGCTCAAAATAGTTTTCCACCTACATGAAGTTTCCCTGTGTTCTCTGTGGGTAGCCAAGGTAAGCCAGCGTCACTTTCCTGTCATTGTACTAGGTCAGCCTCCTGAGCGGACGGGAGGTTTAGGGTGACACCAGCCACTGATGTCACTCGCAGCTACACTCCATGCACACACAGGCTGACAGAGACAGACACCCCATCTTTGTTGAATGGATGTATAAGTTAGGGGTGAGTGGGATTTTAAGACATGGTAGGGGATAGAGTGGGAACTTAAGGTAAGAATACAGTGTGATGAAAGAGAAGTATGACTCTTTGGAAAAAGAGTGAAGAAGGCTCATTTTGAGTAGAGAACAGAGGTCATGATGAAATCATGTGGAATGTTGCTGGAAGTATGCTGAGGGCTTCAACATTTGGGAAAACAACTGATCTTAATTTCCTAATTCAATAAATTATTCTCTGGCAGTCTGGCAGGTGTCTGTCAGTCTCGCCTTCTCTGTCTTAACAAATGTTATATAGTGCTCTTTTCTCACACTGACATGAAATTTACTTCTAAAATATGACCTACTTACAAAATTTTTTAAAAATAAACACAATGTTCCAACTCTAATACAAAGACAAAATTAAAGAAATGGTATTTATAATATCATGTGCATTTTAGTTTGTAAATGCGCAGGCATAGATTTATCAGAAGTCAAAAAAAGTTGTTCTACAATTTATAAAAAAAGTTTGGACATAAGAAATGTAAAACAGTCATCAACCAAATATTGAAATTTACAATAAATCCCACAGACACAGCATCTGCACAGGTAGACTATTCTGGATGTTTGCTTGGTGGCTCAGATAGCTTAAGAGGTCTTACTAATAGTGATACTATTTTTCAAGTTGAGAACAACTTTTGATATGATTCAAAGCACAACTATTCCTTGATTTATACAGTAGTTGCATTTCTGCAAACCTCAATATATATTAAAATGTGCAAGAAATATTTTTTGTGTTGGTGTGTAGGTAGAGTTGCATTATTGGCTCATGCATTAATTCTCTATTGCTGTGTTACATTAACACCAAATCTTAGTGGTTTGTCTCTGCTCCATGATGTCTGGGGCCTCAGCTGGAAGACTTGAAAACTAAGGTGTAGAATCATCTGAAGGTTTGATTGAGGCTGCAAGATCCATTTCTAGATGATTCAACTCCATGACTGGCAAGCTGGGGCTGGATGCAGGCAGGAGGCTTCACCTCCTCCCTCCACCAGTTCCCCACAGTGCTGCCTGAGTGTCTTCTTGGTGTGGCAGCTAGCCCCCTGTCCCCAGATGGGCCATCCCAGAGACCAGGGCAGACAGAATGTATCCTTTGTCTGATTCAGTCTCAGAAACCACACAGCATCACCTGCCACCTTCTTTTTCTTAGGACAGAGGCATTAAGTCTGGTCCCCAGTCAAAGGGAGGAGGTGAGGCTCCATGGTGTGAAGGGAGGGTTAGCAACACATTTGCAGACATTGATTAAAACCATAAAGCTCTGAGAATTTAAAAGTAGTTTTTCACCTGCATTAAGTCTACTCAAAAGTTATGTGGGACATGGGAAAAATCTGTTATATGGTAGAATCCCATGAATTATGAGATATCACCCCACCCCTGATCTACCAAAGGCCAATAGCACTTTTCTATCATGGAGTGATCCAGAAATACCCTCTGCATTTTCATAATTCCCACCTTGAGAACTGCTATTGTGAGTAACTGGAAGCAATGGGAAATTGGGAGCAAGGAAGCAAGAAGAACAGACTAGGGTGCTGTAATCATTCTAACAAGTGCATGGGAAAACCCCCTGATCTCTTTAAAGATGAGGTTCGGGGCTGCTCTTCCAGCCCTGCTCCTCCACATCCTTCCCTTTACTCTGCCCTCCACCCACACTAGCCCCCCTAGTGTGTCAGCCATGCTGGTCTCCTTGTGGCTCAGGACCTTTGCACTGAATATTTCTCTTCCCTAAAACATTCTCTCCCTACCCCCACCGCTCTCCACCTCGTTCTCTGCATGCCTTCAAATGAGTCTTCCTTCTTCCCTCTCAAGATACAACATTCTCTTGGAATTATGAGCACTTGTTGCAGTTTTTAGTTAGATTGGTGGGGTCATTTGTTCCATTTCTGCATCCTCCGAATCAATGTAAGCTCAAGGATGGCAGAGAGGAGAAGTGGAGGGAGAAAGGGAGCGAAGATGGAGGAAAGGAAATGAAACTTTGGCTTTAGCCACAGTGTCGGGTGAACTCATTGAACACGAAAAGTTTACAGTTCCTTTCGGGCGCCCTGAGTGCGCAGTCGCACATATCACTTGGCGAAAGGAAGGAGCGGGAGGGACCCAGTCCCCACTGAAATATTGGGGGAGATATATATCTGACTGTGCCCGTGCACACATAAAGAGGCATCTTATCTCCCCAGTTTGCAATGAAAAACCGCAGCTGCTAAGGTGGCGTTACTAGGTTCTGCCGAGCGTGATTTTCTGTTTCAATTACTGTGGTGCTGGTGATTTAGCAGCCAGATCTTCGAGAGACGCTCCTAAGAGGTTAGGTAGTAACTGGGTAAGAAAGGGGCGGCCTGGGTTTCTCTCTCTCTCTTCTCTCTGTTTTCTCCTCCTCGCCCTCCGTCAGCCTCTCAAAGTGGAACAGGCACAAGAGCCTTCGCTGTCCACCCAGGTGGACTCTCCAGCTTAGGCTGTGGCCGGCCCACCCCTGCGGGTGAATTGGGGCAGTTTATGGAACACAAGTTCAATAGACCGGCATTCACCTCTGCTCCGGGGCAAGCTGGGAGTCAGCCCTCCAGTAAAGGTTATAATCGCCCCAGCAGGTGAGGGTTTTGATGTGTGGCAGGCATCCTGGAACCTGGGCTGCTTCGTGTAGGCTTCCCCCTAACGGTTTCTCATTCCCCGCACAGCTGTCTCAGGGGCTGCCATTGTTACTCTAGCCCCATTTTTCAGCTGAGTTCAATGAGAGTCAGCGAGGTGTTTCAATCAGTGGCTGAGTGTTGAGGAGTTAAGCGAGCTGCATGAGGGACTCAGATCTATCTGATTGTTCCTCCGCAGCTCTTACCACCGCCCCGGCTGTACCTGCCCCTGCAGCAGGGCGGAAACCCCCACACGCCTGTCAGCACTCTCTTGCTCTGCTTTCGGACCCCTGCAGGCTTTGGGGTGACTTCCAAGGTGGGTGGGTGGGATGACAGGCTTCCAGCCCCTGGAGAGGCAGGGGCTGTGTAGTGCTAACTCTCTTCCACTGCCTTGTGCTTGAGAAGGCTGTAAAGGCTGCTTCTCCACCACTGGAGGGAGGCTGGGAAGTTTCTCTGACTTCGCAGAAGCTAGATCCTCCTGTGGGCCTGCCGAGGAAAGGAGGCCTGCTGATGATATTTGAGTTCCTCTTTCCAACCTTCACACTTAAAGTGGTGTTTCTTGGATATTATTTACTTATGTACTGAATGGCCTGAGTCTAGGCCTAAGTCCATGGGACATGAGTGGCAGTTGTGGTGGCAACAGGCAGGGCAGTTACTGAGACTCTTATTCTGGACCATAGTCTTGGCAATGACCTTGAAAGCTATAGTCTAATAGTGCCCACGATTTCTACCCTCCAACCTTTCATTCATAGTGTAATGAATGAAATTCTTGCATGCAATTCTTTTCCACTCAGAATAACTGGTAGTAGTTTTAATTAAGTCTGCCTAATAGATCCACTTCTATTTCCTGAGACTCTGGCCTACAACTTCTCCCTCTCTTCCCAAGGCTTCCTCTGTGTCCTCCCCATTAACATGCACCAAAAGCCTTATCTATTTGCAGTTCAATTTGGGGTTTTTTTCTTTGCAGCTAGAGACTTAGGATAAATCACCCATATTAACTTATGTAACCTTCCCAACAAACTTTGGAAGTAGATATTATTAGCCCCATTTTGTAGATGAGGACACTGAAGTTGAGACAGGCTAAATGGAGTCTCTGTTTAGTCCTCAATATTATCTCATGTGGATCCTCTTCCTGGAATATAAATTTCTATATGAAAACCCTCAACAGAAAAATTACAAGAGGGACTCTCTTCCTCTGGCTGGTTGAGTCCCAGAGTGCATCCTCTGGGCTAGGTATATAACTTAGGACACACCCAACCCAAATGGGCACAGCAACCCTATTTGTCACCACCCTTATAAGTGGTAGATCTGGATTCCAGACCCAGTCCTCGCTCTGTTTTTTAATAACTATACAGTGTTGCTGGTTAATGATCTAACTTGTCATTTACAATTTGTGTTTTTGTGTAGTTTCTTAAGAATGAATGCCTCCCTGTGTGTGTTTATGGATCTCTCTTCTCAGTGCCTGATTGGTGCTTTGCTGCACATGGCAACTACTCAGTGCCTACAGAATGACTGAATGAATGTCATTTCCTTGAATAGATGGCAAGAACATGACCAATCAAGACTATGGTTTATATCACTTTGAGTTATATTTTTACCACTCAATAAAGATCTGTTAACGATGAGACTAGTTGTACACTATAAGTGCTAGAAGAACGTGTACTATATTGTCAGGCTTGGGAGAGTTCCATGGAAGATGTGGCTCTTCACTGAGGCTCGAAGAATAAGATCTCCAAGGAGAAATGGGAAGGGCATCCCAAGTTGGAAAGATGGCCTGGACAAGAGCAAGAAAAGATAGGTGTGAAGTTTAAAAGTAACAGTAAATTTAGCCAAAGTAGGAGAAAGGATGTATATCAGGGGAGAGGTTGGAAATAAGATTGGCTGAAATTAATCCCAATCCCACATCCAGCTCCACCATATGCAATTAACTCAGACCTCTGTTTATAGAGAGAAATTTGAAGCAGACGCCACAAAACCAATACACCACAGTTTCCCAGGGATGCCAACCACAATGGATGACAGGAACAACCATCCGTGCTCTTCAACTTAAGAACTTGGAAAGACCAATATCCATAAAAGAAATCCTATAATTAAAACCACCAACCACTATGCATCTAATATTTCAGGCTCTGTGGGAGAGCTGGGGGGTGGGTGCAGGGAATAAGGAGGGGACTATGTCATATATATATGTATATATATATATGTGCATATGACACATTTTACAAACTCCAACCAGCCTCTCAACCACACATTATGATTCTATCATAGTCTTGTCCTTTGTCACACAGATTTGTCATGAGATATATAAATTGGGTGATAAGATTGCATCCGTTGGTTAGGACCCTAACTGCCAGAGATAAAAAAACATTTAGGGACCAGATCTGGTCCTGAAGACAATTATCAATAAAACCAAGGAACTCATCTTCCAAGTGAGTAACTTCTGTAGTTTGGTAAGGGTATGCCTGAATAGCACCCTTTATTGTTCTCATTAGTCTGCCTGTGAAACCAGAAGAAACTAAACCTCGTTCTAAGCAAGGTAGGGAGTATGAGGTTTCTGTGGTACAAGTAACAGTTCTGGAAAGACCACAGTGACTGTTCTTTTCTCGCCTTCCCCTCCCTAATACTTCAATCTGGTCACCCCCTAGCCAAACATATATAGATGGCAAGTAAGAGGGGGGAGCAGTTAGGGATGAGGAGCCAGCCCCCAACACAGGAGCCAAGCATTGTGTGTGCTCTGTGTGGAGTGGTCTGTGTTCTCTAGTGCTGTGGTTCTTCTGCCCACTTCTCCCTCTCTGTCTCAGGTCTGCTCCCCGCCCTTCCATGCTTCTTCTGTACTTTAGGGAGATTGTTTCTGAGGCGTTCGTTTCAGCTGATTTCCACCCAAACTCTGTCAATGGGAGGCCCTGGCACAAACTAGATTGCGGACAGAAGGGAGAAGCTGGAGCACTTCACTCTACTCCGTTTGGGGGACATCTCTGCTCCATCTCTCCCACTTCCTCCATGGCTCCAGCTGCAGCCAGCATACCTGCCCCAATTCCGACTCCCAGTGCCGAGCCCCACTAGGACCCCTACTTGTGTCATACCTCTAGCCTATACGTGGTGGGGGCCTCCTGACCTCGCTTGTCTCTGGGATTGTCTCACTAAGGCCCTGATTGCCTTCCTGGCTTCCTTCATCTCCTGTGGATCAAGCACACGTCCTCAATTACCTCCATTTTAAATTTCTAGGGTGAAATTTGTTTTCCCTATAGCACCCTGACTGATATAGCCCCAATGGGGAGGGTTTAGTGCAGTGACTTTATCCAGGCCATCTGGTTGCAAGTGTCATCAAAATGAACTTGCACCACAGGTCTCAGGTTAAGGAATGTCATGTGTTTTGTTTTTTCATGTTTCTCTAATCAACAAAAACTGATTCCACATCCCATCTGCCCTGCTGGTTGGAGGTCCCTTAACAGGCCTCGCCAAGACTTGTCTCCAACTTCTGTGTAAGAACGTCAGGCTCACTCTGTCTTTTGGGAATGGGTGGTGGTGGGGGGTCTCTTTTTACCATTCCTCCTTCAGCTTCATGACCCTGGCATCAAGTGGAGTTTCTCCATCACCTGTGAGAGACTGCTCTTCTGGCCAGATCACAGAAATGCCCCTCCCAATGACCTTCTCAACCCACGATAGCCTTGACCCAGGGGGACCCCTGATGATACATGCCAGACATTGTGTTTTGTGTCCCGGCTCCCAGCACCCTTCAGGGTGCTACATAGGACTACTCCAGCTTTACGTCTTCTTGGGCCAAGTCATACCTTCTCTGTACAACCTGAGTCCCCCCACCTGACACTGTCCAGAACTGGGTGTCAAGCTGCAGGCTGACAGTGCCCTCCGCTAGAGATTATTTGGTGATCGGAGGGTGGGTTTTTTTTTTAACATTTTAATAATTCCTTGTAGCATTTCGAAACTGCAAATATACATCGCAGTTCAAGATTCCCTCTTCATTGCAAAATCCAACTTCGGTGATCACCACATACTCTGGTGGTGAGAAGTAGGCAGGTTGGGTAGAGGGTGTCCCGGCAGAAGGTTCATTTCAATGAGCAGGGTACCAGGTGTACCTGCCCTAGGTATGCCCTGCAGAGCAAAGGCCCACATCAGAGGGCACATGTTACCATGTATTACAACTGAAGCTGTTCAAGGAAGATGGTTGGGAACGGGGCAAGCCCTCAGAAGGTGCCCCTCCTGTGGGTGACACTGGAGCAAGTGGAGAAGAGAGCCTTCATTCCTTCCACTCCAGTCCATCCTTACAGCATCCACATTTCATGGATGTGGAACCCTTGCGCTCAGCGCCACCATGCTCCGAGAATCTGGCACCAAAAGTGGCACCGTGAGCACGCCATGAAAAATTCATTAAATGCCTGCCTCTCTGCGAGGGAAGTGATGCCAAACCTCATTCATGCTCATCATTAATTCAGACCTAGGCTGGACTCTTTGGCTCAGAGCTTTCAGTTTCAAACAAATAAGCTTGGATGTATAGTAGTCCAGGGTTGTCTGCAGGTGATCTATGCTGACGCTGGCTTCTCCCTGGTAAACCCTCCTTTCAAAGTTATTGCCAGTTAACAGATTCTACGCAGCCCTAACTACCCCTTGGAGGACATCTGGGACTCTGGATTTGCAGTTAGCACCTTTCTCTGCTTAATTATAGCATTATGGATCTCTCCACACCCTCTGTTTACTTTGCCTGCTGAGATGCTTGCTGAAAGTCAAGCACCACCTGCTTGGCTCCAGGGAAGGTTAGAGATGAGAACTTTCATCAAGCAGAGAATAAGCTGTCTACCCCCAGGGAGAAGTGGCTGGGAGGAGAGGAGCCAGCACCAGGGAGGAAAATTAGCTCTTGGCTCCCTGCCTCTTCAGAGCCAGGTCATCACCAAGGAGCTTGCTTTGTCCTTAGAATTAAAAGAGTAGCTCACATTATCTTTCTTTGTGACTGTCACTTTGTCTGGTGACCAGACTCCAAGGGACCTCTGAAGACCCTTACCTTCTGGTATACACATCTTTGGGGGGACCTTTTCATCAGATCAACCAGGGCCGACCTGGAACAAAAGGAACAGTATGTGATTTCTAAGGTTAGACTGTAAAAGTCATTGAAGTTTCTGCCTTGGCCTCTTGGAAAGCTTACCTGGGGAAAGCCAGAACTCTCAAACATACCATGAGAACACTCTGGATGACCTCCAGAAAGAAGAAAGAGAAGCCAAAACAGTAGAGAAGAGCAGAGCTCTGAGACCCGCTATCAGCCGTCAGCACTGGCATGTCAGTCAGGTGTGTGAGCCGTCTTAGAATTGAGCTTCCATTGACTTGTCTTTTTGTTCTTGTTGTGTTGTGATTTTTTTTATTATTATTGTTCTTTTTTTGAGCCTTTTTCTGGTTCCTTTATATTCCTCCTAAAAGTGAAGCCAGATGTACTTTGTGCAGGGAGGGAGAGAGGGACTGGAATGAGGGTAGAAAGAGCACAAGAGACTGAGGTGATGGTACACTGGTGAAATGAGAGTGGGAATTCCATGGAGACTACAATTGATGTCAAGTATATGTAAATTTAAAAAAAAAGGAAAGAAATGAGTTTCCATCCCCGGTCAAGACGTCAGATGATTCTGCTGCCAGCCTGCAAGCCTTAAGTGTGGGCCCAGACATCATGGAGCAGAGGCAAGTAGTCCATGTGAACTAGCCACACAAACTGTGAGGTACAATGGTGATTACAGTCACTTTAAGTCATTGACTTTCAGGGCGGTTTGCTGCATGTAATAAATCACCAGTATGGTCTATAGCACTATATCATGCAATCATCACAACAAAATCAGATAAATGGTCCTGTCAGTCATTACTGCAAGTGAGGAAATGAGGCATAGAAAATTTCTTGCTTGCTTGGTCCACATATTTCAATACCAGTTCTGTTGCTGTTTGTCCACATCCCCCAGAACTCACCCCTCCACTTCTGGCACATGGTACTCCATCTTAAAGTTCTCTCTCCATCCCCCATCCCAGGCAGTCAGAATTTCCAGGAGTTAATGCTTGCAGGAAAACTGTCAGGTAATGAAGGATATGACCTAGAGTATTAAACACGCCAGCATCCTTATGTTTTAACAGGATCATTTGGAGTTTTACATGCTCTTCTGATGGGAGTAGTCTCAGTTACCCCTACTGGGAAACTAATCAGTTTTATTCCTTTTATCACCCAAACTCTCCTCTCCCGTTTTACTCCCCACTCCCCAGCAGGGACTCTTGGCATCAGGTCCCCAAAGTAACTACCTACGCTCAAATCTGTGCCTCAGGGTCAGCTTCTGGAGGGACCTAATCTGAGACAGGTAGAAGGCAGCAGGGCAAGGACTGAGCCAGGTACTGATAAGAGCTCTCTGAAGCCGAGCACACCGTCAGGCCTTACACCAGCCAAACCCCTGCACATCAGAGATTCTAATTGGCAAATGCAAATGGACCCAGCACCTAATAAGACATTGTAGTTAATGTAAATCACTGAGAATTCACTAAGAAAATATAAGGCAGGCGAATATTCTTCATTGTGAGTTTGTTTTTCTCTGTGGTCTCAGATAGCCAGGCTCATATTCTGGCTTCACATTTCAGAACCAAAGGGATGGAGTCAGCCTAGAGACAGAGCTGGCTCCTCTGAGTTTCAGCAGGGGATTCCTCCTGTCTTAGAGTGTCGGGAGCTGGAGCCAGCCAAAGCCCTGGAGAGTAGTAATGACAGTCGCCACACCAGTCAGCTGCAACAGAAGGCTCCTAGGCTCCTAGGCTCATTTTTCTCTTTCTCCTTGCTCTTTTGAAAGCATTCATGCCTTTGGCAGGCTCAGCAGAGTTGACCAGGAAGACAGAGGCTCTGGAAAAATCCACCTGGCTCTGGAGAAAGCCCCACACATTCCTTCTGCTTCTCTCCAGAGCCCTCAGCCTTCGCCTCCTGTCCTCTTGCCCATTCATTTCCCCCAGGTGTGCTCAGACCTCACCTCCCTCTTTCAGGAACTGTCTCACTTCTCACAGACACCACAGCCATCTACTTTCTCCTCTCCTTGCCAGTGAGGCTCCAAGGAGCAAAGCTTTCCCGTCTGATATTTGTCTCCTAATGCCATTTGCAGAACCTATTTAGGAATAAATAGGTCTTTCTTAGAGATGAAAGGAAGTGAGTAGAAAGGCAAGTAACAGTGGAAGAAGCATCTACCTGGAACCTTCATCGAAGCTAGCATTTCTAATACCATGTTCTGTAGACCTGGAGACAGAGTAATGGATGTTTTATAGACAAATAAGTTTGAGAAATGCTGCACATGAAAACTCTTCTTAAAGATTAAGAAATTGCATTAACGTATTAAAGGCTCTGCTATGTTCTACAGTGAAGAAAACAATATTAGCCCAAAATATGAGCCTGCACATTACTCCTTTTTAAAACAGAACACCTATTCACACCTGATAGAACACCCCTTCCATGAAACAGTTTGGCAGTTGTTATCCTAAATATACTTGTTGCCTATAAGAGGATTTTTCTGATATCATGTGGGGCAGCCTGCGTTTGTGAGGTAATAAAACAGACAAGGCTGCTGTTCTTTGAGTCCTTGCTGACCTTTCCAGATTGCTGAGTAGGTTAAAGAAACATAGGATCGTTGGATAAAGTATAAAGTATCTCAGATGTCTGTTTTTAGTACTAGTTGTAAACTTTCAACTGTAGTTTTGGTCATAAGGCTGGCTAATAAGGGGATGTCTAACAACTAGAAAGTAGACTCTGAGCTGCAGGGCATGACAGGTATGTACTAGGGACTGTTTCTGGCACTGAGCACAGGAAGAAGCTGGTCACGATGCAGCCTATTGATGGTTTCAGCCAAGCCCAAGGGGGCACTCTGTTGCTGAGCTGACCATTCAGAATGGGTCTTAATTGGGGCAAAGGGGTTTGGACTTTTCACCTCCACGTTGATCAGTCATTGGACACAGTCGTGGCTTTGAGTGAGGCTCTACTCATCACACACAACCCCCGCATTGGGCTGCCAGGAGTTAGGTGAATAGTCTTTATTCCTGAAATGGCGCATTATCATGTCCACTTAATAATGTTTCTTAAGGTTCAAGGAGATTAGTATTTCAATACCATTTAGATTACCATTTAGAATACCAATTGACCTCACTGATTCTGTTTACCGATTTGGGGAGTTGGTTCATGTGTTTTCCTTTTGGAACTGACCTTTTAATATTGACCCAAACCTTCTCTTGCTGTGTGTTCACTACCATATTGTTTCTGTTGGTGGAGCTGTCCCCCACCTTAACTACCTAGTGGGCTTTTATGCTCTTCTTACCTCCACATTGATTTGGCCCCCTTCTTTCTTGTAGGTAGTTGTGCTGGGTATTCCCAAATTTTCTACCCTGTACTGTGCCCCAAGAGGGGCTGACCTCCATAGGTAGCATCAGTGGGCTCCCTTGCCTTCTAGTCTCCATTGGGGTTCAGCCAATGGAGAATGGTGGGGTGGGGAAACAGAGGTTGATGTGCTTCCTTTTTGCAGCTCCTATTATCCTTCTCTTTCTGTCCCTAGTCAAAAGCAGTGTTTACACAGTTCTATTAGCCTTCTCCTTCTGAGTTTGGCTCCTGTTTCTGGTCACTCCTCTTCGATTTTTCCTACAGGCCTGAGTATAGGGAAAGGGAAGCAGTTTGCCACTGCTGGCAGTAGGTATAAATATCATAGTTCTGCTTCCCTTCCACCTACACCTGTAGATTGAACCTTCATGAAAATCTTACTCTCCCTCTTCCCTTTTTTCTACCAGAACCCTGAGCTTCTAAATAGTTCCATGAGTTCTGTCTTCTCATCAATCTGTCAGATGCTTGTTTGATTATTTGCCAGTCTATAAGAACTCAGAGACATACTCGATGACTTCAGTGTGCCCCTGAGGAGGGACAAAGTGAAAGACTTTTATGGGAAGAAAGAGGGAGATAAGGTAAGTGGTTTAAGAAGTTAATTAGTGTGAACAAACTTTCCATAGGTATACATAATTGATTACTTATGGAATCAATTACTTGTCTGTCTTACCTGTTGGCTGTGACTGTGTCTAATGACTGATTAATGTGGAAATGAAAAGTCCAAGCTGCCTCCTCACCCAAATAAGACCTATCTGAATGGCCAGTTCAGCTATAAACAGCCCCCTAGGGGTTAGCCAAAACCATCACTAAGATGCATCGAAGTCTACTTCCTGCGCCCAGAACCAGTTCCTTCTCCCTTGCTTGGTACTGATACCAAATATCTTCCCTGTTGTCCATGGATCAGTTGACATTATCCCAGGTCTCGCAAGACTCCTGAAAAGTCCGGAACCAGAGAGCATTTGTGTGTCCCAGTTCTCAGAGCCAACACGGGTCCCTGACTCTCAGCACTGTAAACTTTTCTCTGCTTCCTTTCTGTTCTACCTTTCATCAGGACAGGGTTTCTCAACCATTTTGAAAGTCAGGATGCCCACTACTAATCACAGAAAGCCCTGCTTTATGTGGACCTCCTCCTTGCCTCTCCCATCATGTCATTCTCAATAGTGAATGAATGAATATCTCAGATCCTCAGTTTCCTCGTTTGCAAAATGAGGGCAATAGACTCATTTAAAAAGCTCTAAAGTAGATGTCATTACTCCCACAACCTTGCAAGGGTGGAAATGAAGGATCAGAGAGGATGATGAAATTGCTCAAGGTCACATGGCTAAGAAAGTGCAAAATCCAAAAGTACAAAACATTTCCCAAAGCCCATCTCGCTTCCAGAATCCTGCAGAGACCAATACACCTGCAACAGTGGGGAACTGAGATTCCCAGGGCCGGAAAGTTGTATAGGTCTATATATTTTTCTTTCCAATTACTTATGGTATACATAACTGATTACTTATACAATCAATTATTTGTCTGTCTTACCTGTTGACTGTGACTGTGTCTAATGACTGATTAATATGGAGATGAGAAGTCCAAACTGCCCCCTCACCCAAATAAGACCTATATGAATAGGATCCCCCTTAGGGATGGGAGCCCTTCTTATTCTCACTATTGCCCAAAAGTCCATGATCATGTCGATCCTCGGTCTGTCCTTGCAATAGCTCTCAGGCCTTCCCTCACCTCCTGCAGCTCTGATTAACCAGGTGAGTCATTGGGCTTTTGAAAGGTGACAGAATGCAGATGGCTTGTGATTCGAGCTGTGCTGCTTCAAAGGGATGTGTTTCTAAATGTTCAGAGGCCCTGTTTCCTCACTGTAAAGTGGGAAAAAATATTTACTTCACAAAGCAGTAATCAGAGTAGACTGAAAAAAAAAAAATCCAAAACCCTACTACAGTGAGTGTTTCGTGCAGAGCAGGTGCTCAGTAAATATTAAACCCTCCTACCCCCAAACACACACACACTTCATGGGGCTCCATCACCATTTAGGTCACTATCTTGAATAGCAGGGGAGAGGGGAAGGGGCTTGATTTACAAGGTGCTTTGGGTGTTGCCTCACAACTCCACCAAGAAGCAAGATGTGGGAGGTATGTCAGGCCCTGCCACTGTGGAGGCATCTTTTGGTAGGTCAGGACACGTGAGTGGAGCTTCAGAAGCCAGTGTGCGACTCCACAGTGCCTGCTCTAGCCTGACAGCCAGCACCTGATGTGAATTATCTTGAGCGCCACCAAGAGCAAAACACAGGAACTGGTTCTGTGAGGGAGTCAGACATGGAAACCATCCAGGGAGAGCTGAGCATTTGGGGTGATTTAGTATAATTTGGAGCTATGAATGCTTAACATTTCTTAATCCACAGGACCCTATCAGACTTCATGGAGTGAGGCAGAGGGACCTTAAAATTGTTTAGTCATGTGTAGCGCCCAGGAAGGGCGGCACAGGAGCTAGGTTCGGGATGGTTCTTAGCAGACGGGTCAAGGAAGGAGAGTCTTGGAGCCCTTGGTGGCTTTTCATGCTTTTATTAATAGAGATGGCCAGGTACATGGCAGGCATGGGTGCGGGAGGCTGGGAGGCTGGCAGGCCTCCCAGCCCCCTGGGCACCTCACCCTCTCAGCTGCTTTCTACTGCTGCTGCTAGTCGGTCCTGTTGGTCCTGTTGGTTCTGGCATCCTCATTTAAGCCCATTTAAGCCCGTGTCCAACTCAGGTGCGCCCACTTGCGCATGCCCACCCTGGAATGCTCGCAGCACCACAGGTGTCCATCATCACAGTGGTGGGAGGGTGGAAAGACCTGATTTCTCTAACCCTACATCATGAATAACAATAACCTGCTCATATTGACTAGTTGGTGGAATTTCGGGAAATGCTAAACCACCAGACTCACTGTGAATTGGAAACCAGGAAGCCCTCAGAAAGCCTAGATTGTTAGAGTTTAATTTTTTGTCCTTAAGTGACTTCCAAGTCTTATCTATTTCTTGATTCAAAGTGAGGGAAATTTCAAATGGCCAGAAGCCAGCTGATGTTCACCCGGGTCTGGTCAGCTCCAGGAGGGAGTGGGTTTGTATAGCCAATTACGGCCGCAGGACTCCTGGCTCCTGAGACAGAGGAAGTCAATTCTCAGTGATGAATGCTGGTGAATTGGCCAGAATCCCAAGACTTGTCTACAATAATAAGCAAATTCTCCAGCATTTTCTATTAACACCTGGCTCCTTTTCTGTTTAAACTATGTGAGTTACCTCACCATTGGCAAGGATAGTTCTAGAACATCTTTCACTTGGTTTCCTTCTAGCACTCGGCCCCTTTTGTTGCCAGGTGTCCCTTTTCACCTTCAGATTTCAGATGTCCAGAGATCTCAGACCTCCAGAGACACTCAGACCAACACATGCTCATTGTTGTCACCCTTCCATACATTCCATGATTTTCCTTTTATAGCAAATGGATGGCCTGTTCATTTGTACAACTACTTGAAGTCTGTCTCTGATGAAACCATAAATTCTGAGGGTCAGGATTTTGTCTTTTTTAATCTTGTCCAGTTGCCCAGCACAGGTTAATTACTTAATATGGTTTTTGTTGTTGTTCTTTTTTTATCCATAAATCCTCAAAATTACTTTCATATTTACTTCTTTATTTTTCTAATAAGGACAGGCTCAGAGAATGCAAGCGATTTCCCTGAAACTGCACAGCTGGGACGCTGCAGGGCCAGGCAGAGCATAACTCAGTGCCGCACACCGCCTGTTGGATAAACCAGAGACACTTTGTTACAGGGCAGGGAGGGGCACCTCAGAAATAGCAACCTGCCCACTCTAAATGGGTTCTGCCACCCACCGCATCAAGACAAAGATATATGATCTTTAATGGAAAAGAACTTTAATACAATTAATGAACAATATAGAAAAGACAAAGAATATAGTTGCTAAATCAAGCATCCAAAGTTACCCAGTCCCCTTGAGGGTAAAAGTCCAGCCAAACAGGATTGACCCAAAACAAGGCCCAAAAGCCTGCCATGAGTCTAAAGGACCTTTCGGTGGAGACCCATAGAAAATGGTCAGAAAGAGTCAGACAAATTTGGAAGGAAAAGAGCAAAATAAAAATCAAGATAAAAGCTGCCATTGTTAAGCTCCCCATGGGTCTTTCACGCACATCTGCTTCAACCAGTCCAGGACCAAAAAAGCAAGCGCCATTTCTTCACATGTCTCTCTACTCCATGTACCTCCTCCAAGTCTCCTTGCGGCTCTCCGTCCTGATTCCTTCCTCCTTCCTTGCTTCTTTTTCCTCTCCAGCATCTTCTTATCCCTGCTCAGCTCCACCCTACTTAGGGTGGGGCAGGGGTCCTGGAACTTCCCCTTTTCCTGGGGATCACCCTGTTACAACTTCACATTAAAACCTGAGTCGCAACAACTATCAGGTCCACAATCAGCAGGCTTTTGCTGCTAAATCCAGGGACCCAAAAGGCAAAGCCAGTCTTCAGATTGGTTTCAGACACCCCAAAACCCAGGCACCATTGGAGCATGTTAAAAGCTCAAATGCCAGCCTCGGCAGCACACAAAAGGCTTCAGTTCAGCAGAGCTGGGTGGAGCTCTACTACCTACAATTTCAACAACTTTGGCAGGTGACTCTGCTGCACAGGCAGGATGCAAGACCAGAGCCTTAGGGTATATGGTATCTGTCTGATTCTCCTGTTTTGAAGGGACTACCTGGAGGGTCTGGTAGAGAGAGTGCTGAGGCTTGCAGTGAAGAAAAGCTAAACAGGCCTTTTTATGCAAAAGAAAATTCTTTCAGCTACAGGGACAAAGCAGGAGGGTGCCTGAAGTGTCCTTTGAATTGCAGGGAGGAGGACAGGTTCTTTCCTGCTTGTTTTGGCTGTGTTGCTAGTGCCTGAACCTAGGAACAGGTGGACCTCACAAGGAGGCTTATGGACTCCAGAATTGGTTAGTAAATAAGTCATAAGGCACAGCTGGGTCTCTGGCCTCATAAATATTGACCAGCTGTGATTAAACTGTCCACTCAGTGTCACATTATCTAGCTGCTTTATATTAGGATATTAAATAACCATGAGGCCATACCTGCTCTGCTTAACTTTCCTCATGAAGTACAACGTTCTGGCCGGGCAACATCTAACCAAGCAGGAAAGAAACAGCTATCAACTCCATCTTCTTACTACATGCCAGGCACTAAGGTAGGTGTTGGCATTTTATGGTGAACAGGATATTTTAATTAGCTAGAAAAGCAGTTAAAAATAAGTTCTCCTCTCTAAAATGACCAGAAATGAAGTCAGAGAAGGGTGTGAAGGAAGGCAAGCACTGTTGGCCTTTATTTGAAGATGGCTGCACTTATTTCCCAGGTGTGGAAATAAATGAAGATTCCTCAGTGAGAATAAGCAGAACTGATGATAGCAAGGGAGTCATCCCCAGAACCTGCCTTTGACAGTGACTCAAAGACAAGCAGAGGAAAAGAAAAGATTTCTAGTGGCAAAAAGGGAAGGCTTCAGGCATTTCCTAAGTGGAGATCGGAAGCCTGGGGAAGCTGGAGGCAAACTAACTGGGAGTAGGGCATTCGGTATGATTGGTCAGGAGTGTGTATTTGGCTTTCTCTTGTCAATTTCAAGTTGGAAGGAGAGGTAAAAAGCAAGAATCTACCTATTATTAATCTGCCTATTATTAATAATTATTAATAGGTACTGCCTATTTGGGGCTGAATGCCATGGGGCTAGTTGCATTAGAGCCAAGTCTATCCATACTAGCTGCTGTAGACTTCCTGGGCTGGTTTTCTTCAGATTGTGGGTCATAGATCTATTTTCATGTATAGTCTGGACATCATTCACATCTTCAGTCTCTCATAGCACTTCCATAACAGAGTACCATGAGCTGGGAAGCATAAAGAGACATTCTCTGTGGAGTAAATGAGGGTAATCAGGCTTTTCCACCCTCCCTCCATTAGTGTCAATGACAGACACCTGCAGCCCTGCACACATGCCTAATGGCGGGTACCTCAAGTTGGGTGTGTTCATGTGCAAGTGGAAGCACCTGGGCTGAGACAGAGGGTATATAAGAGCAGTGTCACAGGCCTGCCATGAGCAACAGGAGGGAAGTAAGCAGGAGCGGTAGTAGAGAGCCCAGAGAGTGAAGATTCACCAGGGGCTAGGAGGCCTGCCAGCTTCCTAACCTCCCCATCCTGCCTCCCCGCTGGCCATGTACCTGGGCGCCTCTGATGCAGAAAGATCAATAAAAGCCTGAAAAAGCCACCAAGGGCTCCAGGACTCCTCCTTTACCCATCTGCGTAAATCATAGAGAACCTGCCCCGTGTCCTCCTGACCACATTCTCTCATATTCTGGAGAGTAGGAGTCCAAAGTCAGTGTGTCTTCAGGACTCTGTCACCTACAGGACGAAAAGACAAGCCATGAGGCCCCCTCAAGCATGGAGTATGCCCTCCACTAACTCTCAAAAGAAATCTCTCCAATGCTGTCCTAGGGAGTCATTTCCCTTGTGTCTTGAATTTTACCTTAGGTCAAGCTGTAATTAACACAAGTTTTAGTCTTTGAACAATTGGTTAAGTTTTCCAGGTTTAAGATCAAAAACACCCATAAATCATACTGTTTGGGCCTCTTCCAGGAAGAGGTAAGTCGTGGAATCTCAGTAGTTGGAAAGGCATCTAGGGATGCCTTTGGCAGGAGGGACATGCTGGCCCAGATCTGCCCCCAAATGGCAGGGTCTGAGCAGGTCCTAGTTCTTTGGGCTTCAGTGGCATTCAGTTGCAAGAAATGGTTTCATACTTGCTGCACTAAATCTCAACCCTAAATGGAGACTGTAGCCAGAAAAGTTCCTCTCTTATTTTGAGCAGCAAAAGTTGGCAGGGGATCACAGGCCCTCGTTACTTAAAGATGGCCACCAGGGGCATCCGACAGGCGTCTGGTGGGTGGTTCCAGACAATGTTTTCCACGTTAGCTTCCACATGAAAGCGTTTTCCACTGAGGCGGGTGACCTCTATGATTCTAATTTGCAAAACAAATCCTGCAGTGCCAGGCTGTTAAAATCTACCTCCCCTCCAATGCTCAGCTTGGTCACCCCATCTTCCCACCACACATCCCACCAAAGAGCGGCCTGGTACCTAAGTACAGATTTTTGTGACTGTGCAGCTGAGCAGGGAAATCAGGCAGACTGAGCTTCAGAGTGCACTTTGGTGGAAGGAAAAAGGATCACTGATCAGCTAAAAGCCAGCATCGCAGCTACCTTTGCTCCTCCCTTTTATCAGTGCCTTCAAAGCTCCCCACTAGGGGAGCCTAGCTAGGCCACGACAGTAGCAGTCTCAGGACACAGGGAGGTTCTGTGCCAAGAGCTGCAGCTTTGCCAAAAATTGAGATCTTGTTCTTCAAACCTTTGTGCAAGAGATGCTTACCTTTAAGATGATGTGCAGTAGGAAGGGAAGCACCAATTACTTCTGGAGTCTCCTCCTGGAGAGGCAAGCAATGAGTCAGCCTCTGCTGTTAGGTGACGTAGCCAGTGCAGATTCCAAGATGCCCTGATTCGGTAGACCTGGAGGAACCTAGGGCATCTGTATTTTTAATAATCCTTCCTGCAGTGGGAGTCCAAGAGGTGCAGGAAATCAGCTCAAGGCCTTCCATCTCGTCCTGAGGCTCTGCTTTGCATTTAGAAGTTATGAATGTATGTGACTAAAAGTCTGCAAATGTGTTGGGCAGATCAAAATGATTTCCAGGGATCAGGCTGGTTTTAAACCTTTAGATTGTGCCATTGGGGCACAGACATCTGGATCAATTAGGAAAAGTAGTTGCTTTACTTTAAGGTAACAGAAGGCCCCCATTAAAATGCAAACATTAGCTGAGCAATTAGTGAAGCCAGCAGAGCTTAGGAGGCAGGCAGAGGCCGGGAGGGACTAAAGCATAGCAGGAATTCTGGGTTTGTTGAGTAGGCTCAAGCAGGCTGGGTCACTTAAGTACTGTGTGACCCCGGGCAAGTTATTTAACTGGGGTTGTTCACCGGTAAAGGGGGCATAAGAATCACCTTACAGGGTTGGTGTAAAGATTTTTTTTTTAAGAATGATAGTGCATGTAAAGCATTTAGCTCTGTATGTTCCAGCCTACACCCTGGGTAAAATGGTGTCTGTTGTTGGATTCTGGAGGAATCAAGATGCCAGAGGAGCTATCTCACCCTGTTCCCCAACCCCTTCCTGTTCTTTAGTGGTTGCTGTTGCCTTCATATTAAAATACTACAAGGTCCCCTCCCCCATATATTTTTGCCCCTTCTCATTTCTTTATCTCAGCATTCAGAACTATTCTGGTACAGTTTTCAAGCCCTCCCTCCCTCCCTGCAGTTCTGTCTTTATTTTCCCTACTCTACTCTCTTAGTTATCTCTGGGCCATTGTCCACTCCTAAGTATCCTTCAAAGCAGTCCAGAAGTGGCCACCTCCAAGAAGCTTCCCTTGACCTTGCCCCTCCACCCAGGCAGAGGAGGCCCCCTGGAAGCCCTGTCTTAGTACTCACTTGTAGGGTTCATTCATCCAACTTCATCAGTGGTCTCGCTTTGCTGCTTATTAGGATCAGGTCGACTTTCTTCCCGGTGCCTTGGCTTTACCTCAGGCCAATCAAATTGAAACAGGGGGCGCAGGCGGGAGGAGGAGGGCGCTCTGACTAAGACAAGGGTCAGAGGCCCCCAAAAGCCCCCAAAGGCCAAAAGGCCACAAACCAGAATCAAGGGCTATAGCAACAGGGGCCATAGCCTATCAGAGGACAGTGCCCGATACAGGTCACTGTCTGTGGGTTCTCACCCGCGCACACAATTGCAAGGGACCTCAGGCTACAGGAACAACAGTCATGGGGTTTATTTACAAACTGGGGGAAATGAGGGCGCTTACATATCCACAAGAGGCTGGCTGCTTCATCCAGACAGCATCAGCGTTGGCAGTCACCGGTCACCAGTTCTAGGCAGCACTGTCCAGGAGCAATGACCACTACGGGCCTGCGGAGGCGGTGTTCCAGTGGACACCCAGTGTCACAGCTCTCGTGAGTTGTTGGTTCATGTCACCAACAGACAGCTCTTTGAGACACCAGGCTCAGGGCCTTTGGTGCTCCTTGCAGTCAGTGTCACAGCCAGGACTGAGACGCAGTCTCTCTCTCTCCTCGGAGGGCGGCGGCTGGAGGCTTCCCTCCTTCCTTTGAAGGCTGGAACCATCTTCTCCTCCTCCTCTGCTGGAGCTCCTCTTCCTCTGCTGCTGCTTCCAAGGAACTGCTCTCCAAGGGAACTGCTCCTCTCCAAACAAACTGCCACTCTCAGAGAACTGCCCCTCTAACTGG
>JAGFMF010011868.1:3038165-3072586 GCA_019455555.1 Galemys pyrenaicus | reverse complement strand
AGCACACTGCTACATAAAAGGTCTCTGAGGTAGGACTGCCACACTAACTTGCAGGGGAGCCAGAGACCACTCCTCCTGCCGGCTGCAACCCGGTAACAAAATCACTCTTTGGTTTGGGATTTGGGGGATCCCAAATTTTCCCTAATTGCTTGGGGGCACTTACAGGCTCTTGACTCCTACCCTCCTTGAGAGGGCCATGGGGGCTTCCAGTCCTGGCCAGTGGGAGAGTACCCAAGCCCTACTATCCTGGCCACCGTGTAGACTTCCTTTGGGACAATGAGAAGTGGCACCTGAGTTCTATTTCCAAAAGAACATCTCAGGCCTCCCACAGTCATTCCTAATAAATCCCCCTCAAGCCCCCATACCTCTTGTGCCCTCAGTAGTCAAATCTTCTGTCTTAGTGAGTACATCTGAAAAAGTGCTGAGAAATCAACCAACTTATTGTCCTGTGGGCCTACCCCCCCACCCCCAAACAGGCTATTTTTCCCTCACTCTCTCTGAAGAGATTAAGCAGGTCTTTGTAACATGGAATCTCCAGTTTCCCTTGTCCCAATGGATCAACTAAAGATAAAACAAAACATTCCTTCAGAAGTTGAAAGCTGAGCTCTAGTCAGCAAGGATTGGACCATCTAAATTGGGGAACTCCCAAGAGTTGAGGAGTTTGGATTTCCTGAGCCTGGGGACCTGGGGTTTAGGCTCAGCATGCTGTGGACATCCGTGCCAGCCCCACTGGAGAGTAGGCCCCTGGGAGAGCAGGACCACACTGGAGGCGTAACAGAGACTTCCCACAGAAGGACTGTACCATGGTCCCTGCCCCCACCCACTGGGGGGTGGAGCTCTGCAGCCAGGGGAAGCTCTAGAACACAGGAGGTTCTGAGAAGAACCTTGACGAGACACAGGACAAGAAGAGACACAGGCAGAGAGACAGATGCAGAAAAAAGTGTGCTCTCGTTTCTCGGCTTTGGACTTGTACAGGAACTTGGGGTACTTGGAGAAGACACATGGAGTCAAGACATATAGAGACATTCAGAAGAGACATGGGTGAGGAGGCTGACAATGGTGACCTTTAACTTAATTTGCACTTTGATTTTGCTCCAGACTTGCCTGGTTCCTTTCACCCCCTTTCTATGGTTCCCACCACAGAGGCAAGGTTTGTCTCAGCAGCCCTGCCAACTCTCTTTGGCTGGGAATTTACCCATGAGGGGATGGACAACTTTAGGTGTTTTAGTGGGAAAACTCTTCTCTTCCCTTCCCTTCTCGTCTCGTCCCATCTCTTCTCGTCTAGTCTTCTCTCTTGTCTTCTTTGTGTGCATACTAATCTATTAAAGGTCTTGCATACTAAGAGTACATTTTGTCTTTATGCAGCAGATGGCAGAACTCCTTTAGAGTGTGCAAGCTGGGGGGTCCTGGGCATGCCCCTCTGTGTGCCTGATAACAGATGCAGTAGGTTGGAGGCGGGGTATGTGTGTGTGTGTGTGTGCGTGTGTGCGTGCACACATGCTTTCCCCACCTCCCCCAGTCCTATCTTCACAAACTATGGCTTTCTGAACCTTCTGAATTTTTCTTTTGTCAAAAAATACACTTTGTTAAAGCAGAGGAAACAAAAGACTGCTTCAGAATTCCTATTTAACATAGCTTAGATGTTCAGTAGGTGGTTAAGACAATGGTAAAAAGACCTTAGGGGAGAGGTGGGGTGGGTGTTGGTAAATCTATTATTCTATTTTGGGAGCCTCTATTAACAGAGATGAAGTGACTACAGTTACTAACTCTACTCTGTGCTCACTGGCCTAGGCACATGTAATTCATTTCATCCTCACTCCACCCTGGGAGGTTAGCACTTATCACTTGTCTTCAAATTGATGGAAACTGAAACACTGAAAGGTAAAGTTTATTAAAACAGAGTCAGTAAAACTCTCAGCCATCATTTGATTGTACTACCCAGGAGCTTTTATTTCCCTTTCTTTTTTTGTGGTGGTAAGGCATAGGGGGTGGGGAAGGCATATCTGCAAACACAAATGTGAACCAACAGCAGAAAAGCTGCTCTTCGGTGTTATTGATCTAAATAATGTTCCCTAGGGAGAGGATAAAGATCTCAGAAAGGACAGGGTCTGGAGCAGCCTGGGAACACTCACATTTATTGCTGAGAAGCTAGAGGGACACAGCAGAGAGGGGACCATGAGAAGGCCATTGGTGTAGGAGACATCCCGGACAGTGGAAATGCCAGGAAGGAAGCATTTCCGAGAATGGGAGAGGCAGTCATGTAAGAAGTTGTGTCATTGCCAACCCAAACAAAGCCTGAGGAGACAATGGGTGCCAGGAGGGTGCTGTGACCTTGACACTGCAGCTTCTTCAGAAAAGACAAAGTCCAACAGGGGGGCCTTCCTGGTGGTGCGATGGGTTAAGCAACACACTGTGAAGCAAACCGCAGTCACTGCAGCTCGAGTTCGATCCCTGCCACCAGCCGGGGTGATGACCCACGTGGTGCAGCAGAACTCTCTCGCCTCGCTCTGCTCCCCTCAGCAGTGTATGTCCATCTGCCTGTTCAACACTCCACTTTGTCTCTGGTGACTCCTCTCACCCCCCCCCCCCCACACACACACCTCCTCTCCTCCTCTGGCTTGTATCCCAGTTCTTATGTGCATAAATAAATAAATCTTAAAAAAAAAAAAAAAACCAAAGTCCATGGAGTGCAGTAGAGCCGGAGGGTGCAGGGAGGTGATTTCCCTTCACAAAAAGCAACAGAGCTATGAGGAGATATGTTGCCTGGGGTCTCTCTGTCCTGTTCCTCACAGCATCTGTTCCCATAGATGCCACAGAGGATTTTGTTTGCCTCACAGAGAGGGTCTGTTCCATTCAGTCAGTAACATGGTACAACTCAGAAGAAGTATGTGGAGGTAAACTCAGGAAACAAATTATTTTTTTAAATAGTAGTGTGATGACAAGAACAGGATTGGCAAACAGCAAAGATCAATGAAACCAAAAGTGTCTCAGAAAATATATCTGGGTGAACCGCAGGCTTCAAGGAATCCATCAGCAGCTCTTGAAAAATTGTGTCTTCTGTAAAAGTGTCATCGGAGCTTTCACAATGTCACAGCACGTGTGTCGATGGCTGGGCACAGAATAGATGGCCCATTAATACTCATGAATGGGTTTATTGATTGGTGTGTCCAATATAATTAGTCCCACAGATCTTCAATCAATGCAGCGCAGGGAGGTGATGGAGTCAATGTAACCCAAAAGAACTGGAGGCTTAGCTCAGGTTGGGAGTCACTGGTTCCCTTTTTGGGCTTAGGGACCCTGGACTCTTCAGAGGCTATCTATAAAATGGAAAGATAGCAACTCAGTGTTTCCCAAAGTAATTTCCAGCGAACTTCAGTTCATTGGAATGTTAGTGTTATCTATTTTTCACCAAGTGTCAGGTGATCTGATTTGGACAATACTGATCTAAACAACTTATGGACTTCTCCAGCCCCTAGGGTGCTGTATCCCTGAGAAGCGCTATACAGAGCACATGCACAGTCATCTGGTCTACATTATCAAACACACAGTTAGGCCAGGTGCTGAGGAAGGAATAGTGAACAGAAGACCTTAGTGCTTCTTTAAGAGGGCTTGCATTCTAAATGAGAGAACAATAGAAAATCAATCAGCCAAGATGAAAATATAGATGATATGACTGATGGTACTAAATTCTATGCAAAAGCCAAAAAAAATAAAAAAAAGTAAGGCACTGTAGGAAATGGAAGAGGTGATGATAGAAGACGCAGACTTTCCTCCCTGATGAGGGATATTTGAGCAGAAAATTGTTCAAGATAGTGAAGTTGGCTGACCTGGAAGTGTCTCCCTTTTGGTGTCACCTAGCCCCTGAGTTAGCATCGCCAGGGTGCAGAGGACAAGGGGTAACTGTGATAGAGGTGTAGGTGTTAGCTAAACTCAAGTCCTCAGGCAGGTAACATTTTCTTTCTTTCATGATGCGATTAGCATGCCTCTGAAATAGGTCGTTTGTAAGTGCAACATTAATGATAGGATGTGGGGTGACATGTAGAATGATCTATACTGGCCAGAGAAGGGAAAGAAAAGTAGGAATCATAAAATCCTTTTAGAGATATGTTTTCTTACTGTTTTGTTGAAAGACCAGACTGTGATTTCTTTAGAAATAAAGTTTCTAAATCAGAAAATCTTTGAAGCTGACACCAATCCTACAATTGTATAAAATAGAATAAGTATACTTCCAACCACAATGGCCAGAGCACGGATTAATTGATATAACATACATAAAGTGCTAATGCAATGCTGGCCACATTGTTCAGTCAACGTTACCTGCTAAGTGGTGCCCACCACAGAACTCCCTGTACGCTGGGCGCATCAAATGCCAGGACGCTCTGACTGCTTTCTAATAGCTCAGCGGTCAGCTTCCCAGCTGTACTGTATTCTCCATAGGCTGCTCTCCTGGTTGCTCCAGAGGGTCTGTTCCTCCCCCTGGCAAGTACAGCAGCCACAATCCTTGCTGTGTTTCATGCCAGTTACTTAGGAGGGTTAGACCGACCTTCCAATAAGAAGTAAGCTTGGAACTCAGCTGGATGGCTGGGAGAAGAAAGCTGCTTTCTCCATGGATCAAAAGAGAAACCATGCAGCTCCGGCATAGCACACTGTCACCTGGCCACCTCTGTGAAAAGCTACCTCAGGCATGAGGTCAACACAGAGAGGAAGGCAAGGCCCACAGAGTCCCTGAGACAAGAAGCCCAGTCCTGGTTACCCACCTATCGCTAGGACATGTCATCCTGAACGCCTCCAACCACCTGTGAACTTTTCAGGTCCAAGAGTCAATAAATTGCTGTATTTAAAACTATGCTATTTTTTTTTCCTTTTACTTTATGCCCCAGAGCATTTTCACTGATCTCCATAACTTAGCTCATCCTATCTCCATGGCAACCTGTTTATAAGGTGTTTTATTCCCATTTACAAATGGGTAACACTTGAGGAGGATGGTGAACCCATTGTTGGATATTTGGTGGCAAAGTTTAGTAGATCAGATTTGGGGGTCAAAGACCAGGGATCCCATTGTAGTGCATTAAGCACTGATTATGTTTCCTCATCTATAAAATAATATAATTCTATTTTTAAAAAATATTTACTCCCAAGATTGACATAGGAGCTGAATCGAATAAGATTCCTTGGGAGGAAGCTTTTTGCAACAAAAGTGCTTGGCAATCATTCTCTTTTCTTAAGCTTGGAGCCCAGAATCCTGACCCAGAAGTTCGGGGAGTCTGCATGTTGGCTCCAGCTTGTTTTTTGATACAGGTAAGTATTCTGGTTTCTTGTTTATATAGATAATTTGACTCACAAATCCTCCCTTCACAATTAGCAATAATCCAAAGTCAGACCCAGTCCTGACCCACACAGTATAAATGGGAACCCAGCTGTATGCCAAGTACAGGCTATACTTACCAATTGGTTGACTTTAAACACCCACACATGTGTGCACACCCCCAAATCTCTCAGAGTCTTGAGCCCACAGGCCTGTACCATTTTTCATGGTTGGTTGCTAGATTTTCTATGTTCAAAATATACAAATATATATTTTGTATCTCTTGTCTTCAGGAATTAAAAAGATAAACACTCGTAGGTGTGCAATTTTCTCGTTAGGAATAACTTTGAGGTAAAAGTTCCTGTAGTTATTTAGGGAAATGGAAGTGAAAACTGTTTATAATTCAGATAAGAGGGTGAAAATTTGTCCTTACCATGAATACACTGGAATGATTTGCCTAAGTGATTCAGAGTTGATTCCCCAAATATATTAATCATGAGCAGGAAGAATTGTATTCATCTTAGTACCATTTCTGTTAGAAAAGAGTGTTTGTCAAATGAGGCCCTAGTTTGATAAGCATATTATACATGGAGAAAAAATAAAATAGATTTATTCTTGTTATTTGAGGAATATGTGCTTTATTGTATACACTTTGCTTCTGGCAATGGATAAAATAATTTATCTGCAAGTGTTTTCTTTTCCTTTCATTTGCCTTGAATATAAAGATTAACTGATGGTTTAACAATCCTGTTCAGGGTAACTGCTTTCACTCAAATAACTCCCAGTAGTTATTGTAAGTTGTAGCATTATTCATAAGGAGATCATGGCAAGGCCTTCAGTCATAAAAGTTGAGATATTATCTCATATTAACAACTTGAAAGGAACATGAGCAGGAATTTCTTCTGTATTAATTTGCATAAAAGGGGAAAGTGACAGCAACCAAGAATTGGAAAAATGCATTTTTACAATCATGTTGACTTAATTTGACCTCCTCAAATGACAAGGCAGTATAGGACATTGTAGAAAAACAGATCTTCTTTTCCCTTGATCAAAGGCCTTTGAATATAGTAAAAGATAGCAGCAATGTCCTAGCATTAGAAAACAACCTGTTTACATTTTATTCATCAGTGTCAACCTTTGGGTCCAAGAAAAAAATATAAACCAAGTTCAAGGACAACAACTATCTAGAAATGCCTTCATCTTTGCAAGAAAACCAAAGTGCCTCTCAGCACTGTTTATGAAATGCTTAAGCAATTTTTCTGTGCTGTTGAAAAAATACACCCCACAGCTGGAACCACTTATAACATAGGTTTGATTGTTTTTTTGCAAATTGAACAATTAATTCAGGCAAACAACCAAAGACTTAATTTAATTTTAAGTTGAAATGGATGGACATTCCTGCTGGCTGAATTCCTAGCTTGGCAGACTCTGGGGCCCTGGCAATTAGTTTAGACAATATTGTGACTCAAGCAAGTCCATACTGGAAAGTAGTCAAAGATTTTTAAAAATATTGTGGTACCACTGGCCTCTCTTTTGTGATTTGTTTTTTCCCTACAGTAATATAGAGGGCTTGAGAGGATAATCCCAATCCTATTCCTCTACCCTGGTGTTCTGTGAATGTGTAATTGCATTCATCCTCACACCAGTAACCATGGACAGGATTTCTTATGATTTGGGTCATACATCTCAGGTTAGGGCTTAATATATATGCACAACAGACTTGGTCAACTCTTCTGCATTCAGACACTTTAGAGGCAAACCCGAACTTCCCATGGACTATAGGAAGCCAAAGATAACTGGAAACTTCAGCCAGCCTGAATCACCCTAAAGATCAAGCAAAGGACAGCCCAGGTAGTAACATCAAGCTTCCATCTCAATCCCACAACAGTAAAAAAAGCCATGACACCAGATTGCAGACTGTTCCCCTAGACCCATTTTACCCCATAGTGAAGCCAAATTGGTCAACGAGGCAGAGAATGGTGTTAGCAATGAAAAAGCAACACCATTGTGTCTGCTCTGAGAGTTCCTTCTCTCAGAAGGCAGAAATGAATTGCATAGTATCTGGAGAATTCTAGAACTTTCTAGTCTTTATTATTTCATAACAGCTCTGATTGCTTAAAATGGCACAGCTTTTCACCTTTTGACTTTTGGTCTTTTTTCCTCCTTCCTTTCACCCTTCCTTCCTTCTCTCTTTCCTTTCTTTCTTTTGTACAGTCTTCTGATACAGACATCTGTCTATAGTTTTCTTATAGCAGTAATCCAAAATAAATACATGTTGTTTCATAGATGTACTTTTTAAAACCAAGACTTGGGTAATACTGGATTGTCATAATGCTGTCCTATTTTCCACATTTTCTCCTTGCCCAGGCAAGTCACACCCAACCTTCCAACTCCAAATCTCATAAGCTTTCCATGAACTTTCGGCCTTCGTTTGTCACAATGACAATGACTCTCTGGAAATATCCATGCCACCTGCAGACAATTCTCTGTACATTGCCTATTGGCAATTTTTTCCTTCAAAAAGTTCTTTTTTATTCTATAAATACAGAATACTTGTTGTATAAAAATGAAATAATGTGGAAGCAATAAGCCAGTACACCCAAAACCCTTTACTCTCAGAAAAAAAAAAGTTTCACTGCTCTGGGTACACATCCCCAAGCTGCCTTCTAGTTATTTACACCAACAGCCAGCCAGTCTACATGTGCATAGATGGCGTGTTCTATATACCGATATGTGAAGTCATACTCTGAATAATTTTAACATGAGCTGTAACTCATGTACCATCCTTTTTTTAATAAAGATATGAGACTTCAAAGACTCACCAATGCTGGCTATTATTTGTCCTTTTGACACTAATCATATTAGTGAATTTGAAGTAGGATCTTAGTGAGTGTGAAGTGGGATCTCACTATGCTTTTGATTTGCACATCTTTAATGGTCAATGACATAGAGCATCCTTTCACTTGCTTATTGGCCATTTGTAAAAATTATCTTTGGATCCTCTGTCCAATTTTTGTTAGGTTACTGGTCTTTTATTATTAAGTTGTAAGAGTTCTTATTAAATAGCAAATCTTTTCTTCAATTTTTGAGTTACCTTTTCACTTTCTTGGTGCTATCCTTTGAAAGAAAAATATTTTTCATTTTGATGGTCTACTATATCTCTTTTGTCACTTATGCTTTTGGTGTCATATCTAAGGAGACTCTGACTAACCCAATGTCATGAAGATTTCCTCCAGTATTTTCTTCTAAGGGTTTTCTGATTTTGGCCCTTACATTTAGGTTTGTAATCCATTCGCAATATATTTTTGTATATGATGTAATGGGAAGCTCCCGCTCCATTCTTTCATATGTGGATATCCAATTACCCTAGTCCTACTTGCTATAGAGGCTTTCCCTGTAACTATCTTGGTATCTTTGTCAAAACTCAAGTGACCACAAATGGAAGGGTTTATTTCTGCACTCTATTTTATTGCATTGTTCTATATGGTTTTCCTTATGCTAGTACCAGGCTGTGGAGATCACTAAACTCCACAGTGAGTTTTGAAATTGGCAAGTGCTTCTATTTGTTCTTTTTCTAAAGTATTTTGACCATTCTGACCTTCTTGCATTTCTCATGTGAGTATTAGAATAAGCTTATCATTTTCTATAAAAATGACAACTGCAATTTTGATAGAGATTTTCGTATTTGTTATCGCTTGCTTTTCACATAACTGAATGAATTTTTTTGACATATGTATACATCTTAGGACCACCACCCTGATTAAGAATTTTGTTACAAGAGTATTCACTATTCTAACATCACCATTTACCAATTTGCCTTTTCTGAATTTCCTATAAATGGAATGTTTTAGTATATTCTTTTTAGTGACTGATTTCTTTCATTTAAATGTTGCCCAGGAAGTTTATCTGTGTGTGTTATTTATGTCCTTTGTTTGTTTGTTTTAACTGTTACACAGTATTCGTTGTTTATTCTCTAGTTACAAGATAATTTGATTTCTTTTTTTAAAAAAGCTTTATTTATTTATGCATACAAGAGCTGGGATACAGGCTAGAGTCGTGGGAGGTGAGAGAAGTCACCAGATAGAGCAGGGAGCAGAACAGGCAGATCTACTGAAATACACTGCTGGGGGGAGCAACGGGCAAGGCAGGAGAGGTCTGCTGCACCATGTGGGTCCCCTCCCTGGCCGGGGATCGAACTTGTGCCATGGCTGCTTCACAGTGTGGTGTTCAACCCACTGTGCCACCAGGGAGGCCCTAATTTGATTTGTTTCATTTGGGGATTAGTAGGAATCAAGCTGCAATGAAGGCTGTCACTAAGTGTATGTATACACTCATTTCTGACTTAACTGTGCACTACCTAGAAGAGGAAATGCTCTGTCATAGGGTAAGTGTATGTTTTGCTTTGGAATATACTGTTCAAGAGTTTTGCAGATTGTGCCTGTTTATATTCCCACCAGCAGTATGTGAGAGCACCAATTGGTGGGATCCTTCCAATACTTGCTATTCGTTGTTATAATTCTGGTCCATTAGTGGAGGTATCTCACTGTGGTTATAACTTACACTGCTGTCTAAAGGTATTTAACATCTTTTCATAAGGTTTGTTCATTTGTATAATCACAGGGAAATGCCTATTGAAGATATTTAGTAAATGTGTTACATTGGGTTATCTTTTTCTCATTGGTTTATAGGAACTCTATGTATTCTTGGTATATGTCCTTTATCTGAAGTATGTAGTGTAAATAGTTTTTCAGTCTTTGATTCTCTTTTCACTCTCCTACAATTGTCTTTTTAATATCATTTTAAAAGTATATATATTATATATTATAAAATTCATTAAAGTATACAATTCAAGATTTTTACCATATTTATAAAGTTTTGCAAATATCAATACCATTTAATCCAGAATATTTTTATCTCCCCAGAAGGAAATCCTATATCCATTACTCCCACTTTTTCCTTCCCTCCTCTCCCAGGCCTTAGCAACCATTTATATATTTTCTGTCTTTATACATTTGCCTATTCGGGGGGGGGGGGGTGCTTCATATAATTTTAATCATACAATATATGGCCTTTGTGATGGGCTTTTTTTGCTTAGCATGTTTTCATAGTTCAGCTATATTGTAGCATACATGTGAATTTCACTCATTTTATTGCTATATAATAGTCCATTGTGCGGTTATATCACATTTTGTTTATCTACTTATTAACAGATGAAACTGTGGGTCCTTTTAATGTTGTTGTTTGATAAATAGAAGTTCTTAAATTTTAATGAAGCTCAATTTATCAATGTTTTCTTTTATGAATTGTGCTTTATTATGATTATTTAAGAAATCTTTGGGGCCCGCGCTGGTGGCGCAGTGGGTTAAGCAATGCACTATGAAGCAAACCGCAGCCATTGCAGCACGAGTTCGATCCCTGCCGCCGGTCAAGAAGGGGACCCACATGGCGCAGCAGACCTCTCCTGCCTTGCCCATTGCTCCCCTCAGCAGTGTGTTTCATTGATCTGCCTGTTCTGCTCCCCACTCTGTCTGGTGGATTCTCTCACCCCCACACCTCTGGCCTGTACCCCAGTGCTTGTATGCATAAATAAATCTTTTTTAAAAAAAAGAAATCTTTGTCTACCTCTGTGACTTGCTAGGTAAACACCAGTATCCTGGAACTATTTCCATATTTGGATATGGAGATTTACTTCATTTTTTGCTGAGTCCTTTGACGTCTTGTCCATTGCTGGAAATTTGGGTGACTTTTAGTGTATTGCTATTAAAAACAAAGCTGCAATAGATATTCTCACATGCTTACTTTATACATGTAAGCAAGGATATAATTAGATAATTTCCTAGAAGAAGAATTGCTATATCAAAAGTTTACAACTTTTCAGTATAGTAAAGTATACCAAAGTGCCTTCTAGAAGTCTTCACAAAATTTATGTGCTGATCAATCAGTGGAGAGAGTTCCTTGTGCTATATCCATGCCCGCATTGATAATCAGTTTTTTTTAAATGTTTGCCATTATTATGAACATAGATTGATAATTTTTTAAAATTTTTCTTGTTTTCACAATTCTTGATGTGCAGAGACTCCTTTTGCACTTATCCCTTTAAATAATTCAGCTCCCTTTAAGTTTTGAGGTCATGCTATCATAATATCAGGGAGGAAAACTTCTCTTAAGTTCAGTACCTAGCACCTGCAAATTGAACAAATGACAGATTAATAGAGAAAAAAAATCGCACAATTTTTATTATTGTTTATGTGTGCAGGAATTCACAGGAAAGAAAACTCAAAATAGCTACTAGGCTTGGTAGTTTTGTTTCTTACCATTTAGCAAAGGAAAGGGGATTTGGACTACCAGGGGTGATAAGTCATGGGGAAATAACTGGGAAATGTATGGGAGAACTAAAGAAAGAGAAGTCTCCGCAAGCTAACCTCAATATCTGATGGTTGCTCTCCCCTTTTCTGGTGCCAGAGAACCTCCGCAAAGAGGAGTGAATAGAGTGCCATGTGCCAATTGTAGATTTATGTCCCCCAAAAAATGTAGTCATTCCCCTTACCCTTTCTGCTTGCTGCTGCAGTGACATGGCAAGAACCGAGAGACCTACTCGGAATCACCAATGGATATACTTCTCAAAAGAGCACTAATCCCACCACGGTAGACCCCACCTTTGAGAACTCACCTAAATTCAATCACTTCCCAAAGGTCCACCTTCTAATGCTATTACACTGAGAGTCGGGATTTTAGCATGAATTTGTGGGGGGCAGGGGAGCACAATCATTCAGTTATTAACATTCTACCAGACAGTCTTGTCTGTCCATTTTTTTAAAATGCAGTTGAAATCTATGCTGTTAAAGTCACTCTCAGGTCCTGGTTGTGTTCCTCCAAAGACTGAAGGAATAGTGTTGGGGGTCCAGGTCTTAATTCTTGCATGGCCTCATCCCCGTGCCTCCTGCATCAGGGGTGGCCCGCAGAGGAAGCAGGACTCTGCCAACTGCCAGGCTCCGAGGTGCTTTGGCCTAGATGCACAGTGCAGTTCTGAGGATCACTGCCAGGCTGTCTGCCTGCAGCCAGCATGGAGACACTTCACTCCTGGCCTTTGGCCCTGCCATTGGTTTACTGTCAGCTTCCCCATTGATTTTAAATTTTATTATTGGCTTTTAGAGCACTTGAAGACCCAAGGCTTTCTATCACCATTGATTAGCTTGTTCCCAGTCGAAATACGCTTTGCCATCTTCATCACCTGGCCGGTGACCAGCCCTGCATCTTGCACTTGGAGATTTCCTTGGCTTGCTCTGGGTCAAGTCTGGGAGACTAGATTAGTTTCCTCAGACATCTGTAGTGCACTTTGCTCCAAGCCAAGTTGAAAGCTCTGTCTGTTCACTGAGACTAAGTTATGAGAGCTGGTTTGGATAGAGTGCAAACCCTTTCTTTGTCAGCAATTATGCTATACACTTGATGACAGCTACCTCATTTCATCTTTCCCAGCCTCCCAGGACATGGGCAACTTATCACTCATTTACAAACAGGGAAACTGAGGCTCAGAGAGGCCCAGCAATTTGTGACCCGGGAGGTACATTAATAACCTCTCCCATGGTGCTTGTCAAACTTTCGCTGCACAGGACAGTGTGGCTGTGTGTGGTGTGCACCTCAACACCCATCCTGCGGGAGTCCAGCAAGATGGCAGCAGAGTGAAGGTGCTGGCTAAGTTCCTCCATATTCTCACAACTAAATTGCAGATAACACAGTGAATAACTCCTAGAAGAAAAACGGACTGTAGTGCAGATCTGGAGCAAAGGTAGAAAGGGGGAAGCTTTAATTGAACTGTGTTTGCAGTGATCTGAGGCAGGACCACCCAGGAGCGGAGGGGGCTGTGCACAGAACCCCACCACCGTTATTGACCCGGGGCACATACCAGCTTCAGGGGCTTTGCAGGCCTGGCACTGAACTGTATGGCGGGCTGCACCACACTGGCATCCAGGATTGAGGGTGCACTGTTGTGGAACAATAGGTACAGAGGCTCAGAGTGATGATTACTGGCTTGAGCCTGACACTCCCAACGCAGATCAACTGCAGCCTGCACCAGCAGGGAGAACCAGGTCATCCCTTGTGACTCCTCACAGATGAGGCTACTACCAGAAGCCTGAGGCCGTGATACTCAAAACACCTGCCACACTCCCACCCGGGGCTAAAAAGACAATAGATGACTCATATTTTCATTGACCAGAGTCCAGCACCTGTTAACAGACGCACACGCTCCAGGACAAGGCTGGAGAAAAGACAAAAGCAAGCAAACAGGTCCATGCCAGGATCGATGAGACCAGCCTGATGATCAAGTGCTGAGATATCTTGGCAGCAGCATTAAATCACAATAAAGTTTCTAATGTTGACCTTTCAGTTCTGTTCTTAGCTCATTGTCCACTATACCAAACAATTCCCAGACCAGTCACAGCCACTGCCCACACTTATTGGGTAGCACTGCTCCAGCCTGAAGTTCCTCCCTCTGTAGAGAGGATCACCAAGAAATTATTTCTGTAGCCAAAGGCAGGAAGGGGAGGTCTGGCCTTGCTGTACAAAGCACTTGCTCCGCTTCTTTTTGCCTGCCACGGCCCTACCGAAGAGAGCTGTGTCTGCAAGCTCACTGCCCTCCTTTGACCCCAGAGGAAATACCACTCAGACTCTTGAGTTTTACTGCTCTGCTCCCATCTGCTCAGTGGTGGCCCAGCTTTGGGGCAGAAACTCCACAGTCTCTGCCTTCTGCCCTGAGCTTCTGTTTTCTCTCCCTTCCCTTCCCTCTCTTCCCTTTCCTTCTCACCCCTTCCTCCTTCCTTCTCTCAACTCTCTGCTTATCTCTTTCCTCATTGTGGGGCAGCCTGTATTTTTCTCCACCAAGTAAATACCTGTCTGTCAGTGCTAGACCTCAGGGTAGGCCTGGAACTGATACATCTGATATAATAAATCTTGTGTCTGGTTCCTTGGACAGATGGCACGTGCCAGCAGCCCAGAGCTAAAATACTGCCCGTGGTGGGGGCGGGAAGGGAGTCTTTCCATGGCCTTGCCAGCATCCCCCACAGGCTAGGGAGCACTGCTAATCAACCTCTGTGTCAGGGCTAACAGAATAGGAAGGGAGGAAACCCTTTTGAAGGCTAACATTTTTCACAGCGCAGTAATCACAGGCAAGTTGTCATTCCCCTGGGCAGGAGGCGCGTGTTTAATTTATATACCCTGGCCATCAGGTTTTGTAGTTTGCGTTGGATTTTTCTAGTTCGTGTGTGTTCTCAGTGCAGCTGCCAGAGCTTAAAGCCAAGGATCAGTGGGCCACCCTGTGGACATGTTCTTACGTGTGGCACGTAGGTGTCCTCAGCTCACTCAACACCAACACTACTCTTTGCTAGCAAGTAACCTAACTCTCCTGAGTCTGAATTTCTTGTAAGTCAGTGGGAATGATAAAAGTACCCTTCAGGACTAGGTAAGGATTAAATTTAAGAAGCAATTCATGTAATTGTGTGCCAGAGTCTGGCACCTAGGGAGAACACAATGAATGTGAGCTATTTTTACTGTCATTATCTTTGTGTATGATTTAGAGATAAAGTCTGGAAAAATTGATCAAAATGCCTAAAGTCACCTGGCCAGTAAGAGGTGAAGCCAGAACTTCATTCAAGGCTATCTAACTCCCAAACATGCACTCAACCATTATGCTTTACTAAGACTGTTGTAAAACAGTTGAAGACGAATCTATGAACCCCAGAGTGCCACATTCATGTCCCATGCCTTTCACAGTATTGCGCATGTAGATTCAATGAATGAATCAGCAAGAGTACAGCTCTGGAGGAATTGATTTTGGTTAAATCAGGGAAGGATGTGAAGGGGTTAAGAGCACAGGGTCTCTACTTGTAATGCAGCTACTGGCCCCAACACATGACTGACTCAGAAACCAATAGCTAAAACTTGTGGATAATCTAAGGAATCCAATACTTCCTTGGCTAGAACTTATCTTCTTGTTCCTTATTCCTATGTAAAACTGAGGAGGGGGGGTTTGTGGGAATGCTGGAGGAGGAGAGATTGATAGGGTGAGAGATCAGACATGTGATTTCAAACCATGGAATCAGTACCTCCTCAAATTCTAAAATCACTGATTTTATGCTTTGAATACTAGCCAGGATTGGCCAGCCAGCAAATTCATATTACATTGGTCCTATACACTGAATTTTTTCCCTTTAAAGAATAATTTTATATTTCATCTTAAAACACATTTTTTTATCATTATAGAAAATTTGGAGAACATAGCAGAGTAGAAAAAATGTTTTTCAATTATTCCATGTCACCAAACTGCAAAATAAGAACTGAACAAATTTGGCTGTATTCCTTCTAGAAAATGATGACTCATTTTTCCCTCTCCCACCAACCTTATAGCTTATGTTCCTCCCTCTTCCCTAAACATCTTCAGGTGATAATCTTCTGTCATCAGATTAGAGCTGCCTTTTCCCTCGTGGTAGTTATTCCCTTGGACCCATCCAAGGCCCTCATTCCTTCACTCTTGGCTCCTGATTCCTGATATCCTCTCCAACAGTGCCCTCACTTGATCCTTCAGAATTTCAACATATGACTTGAAGACTGAAGAGCAGGCACCATGATGTCCCGCCCTAATCCTTAGAACCTGTGAAGAAGTTACCTTATATAGCAAAGAGGTTTTCCTGGTATACTAGGGTTAATTATCTTTGTTCTGCTGCCATTTAGATAAGAGTATATGAAGGAGGTAAGTCTGGAATCTTCACTATCCCACCATCTAACTGGACTCGCTTTGTAACTAGATATCACTGAGTAGTTAACATTTTTAGTTCCTACAGATCTGATGAAGTCTTCCAATATTCTTTATGAAGAAAAAAAAAAGCTTCTAAGAAAGATGGAATGGCACAATGGAAAGAGTCTTAATAGGAATTTGGACGAGGGCTACTTTCATCATTCCCACAATGCATCAGGTCTGGCTTCTGCCAAGATATTTACCTCACAGATTCCAGTTCACTTGGCTTCCCTGCATCATGTCTCTCTTTACTTCTAAGTCATCGATCATGCAGACTTTAGGTTCTTATACCAGAAATAGAAATAGCCGCCTCACATAGACTATGTAGTCAGCTCTTACAATTGCAAGAGGTCAAATACCTATAAGAAATCTTAATAATGTATCACCTCTAAAGTTTCTGCATCTCTGAGCTAATGCTGACCACTGCATCAGGAAAGGTGGCTGCTATGTGCATAAAATCATCACTCTTGCACACTTAGCTTTGAAAGACTCTTTTATGACTTATGAGTCATATGATCCTCTTATAAGTCTTGTGATTATTGTCTGCCCCTTCAAGAATGTAAACACCCTAAGGATGGGGTTGTTGAAAGACTCTATAACATAGTGGTTGTAATATTTTCCTAGGGCTTCCATAACAAAATACCACAAGTGGGTGACTTAAAACAACAGGAGGCTATTCTTTCACAGTTCTGGAGTCTAGAAGTCTGAAATTAATGTGCTAGAATGGCCAAACTGTCTCTGAAGCCCCTCAGGGAGTTTTCTTTCTTGCTTCTTCAAGTTTCTGGTAGCCTTAGATATTCCTTGACTTGTGGCAGCATAACTCCAGTCTCTGCCTGTCTTCACATGGCAATCCCCTGTGTCTCCATGACTTCGCATAGCCAGTATTCATTTGTGTGTCTCTTCTTGTTATAAAGACACTGTCATATTAGATTAAGAGCTCACTCTATTGAGTATGATCTCATCTTAACTAATCACATCTGTAATGACTTTATTTCTAACTAAGATCACATTCTGAGATACTGGCGTTCTGAGATACAATGCTTCAGCGTTGTTTTGGAGGAACACATTACACATAACTATCACATTTGGTTGTGATAGTTAACTTTATGTTCCAATTTAGCTTGACCATAATGCCCAAATAGTTGGTTAAATATTATTCTTGTGTTTCTGGGAAGGTGTTTTTGGATGATATTAATGTTTAAATCTTTAGACTTTGTACAAAACAGTCTTCCATCCATTCAGACAAAGATAACCTCGGAAAAGATTCCCTCCTTTAGTCCCGAGAGGATCATCTAATAGTTAAAGGAACACTACACTTGGAGAGTCTCATGCTCTGGGCAAAACTTTTATATCTCTTGGCTATCGGTGGCCAGTACAGACTGTGCCAGAGGGACGTGAGGAGATTTACTGTTCCACTGAACAACAAGTGGGTGGAAAGAGGTGCGCAGAGGCTGTGGTTTGGGGCAGGACAGCAGGGCTGTTGCTCAGCCACAATGCCTGGGGAGGGGAGAGCTAAACAATGTGAAATTCACTTGCTTGACTCACAGGAAATACAAGAAGCTGGGGTGCTCTCCAAATGCCAGGCTACTCCCCAGTGCAAAGAACAAGGAGAGTATACTGGACTGCACTCCAAGTCCCTCACGCCTTGGAACTAATACTGACCTCATGAAGTATACTGATATTAGGCATCCTCCCCCTAGCATATTCACATAAGAAGCTGGGCCCATGGAGGCCTCCCACTCACCCATGACCCAGCAAAAACAGGTTTCAGTACCTACAGATGCAGGTGTTCACATGCAAGTACTAACCAAAGCCTAAAGTCAAATAAAACAACAGCACCACCTGCTGGAAAAGTAGAAGTCACTCAACAATCTGAGTTATTGCTACAGATACTTATAAAAATAGGGCCATCTAAAAAAGAAAAACGGACAGATGAAAAAATGCAACACATGATACCTTGAGACTTCAAGAGAATATGACATCACAAGAAGTGAACAACTCACCAGAATCCAACCAAAAAAGCAGGAAATATTTTCTCTTCCTATGATACAATCAGAGATGACAGAAAAGCAAGTAGAAGTAATACTACGGAACTCTGGAAAGTCAATCAAAGAGAAAACAATAAAATTCAGAAAACAACTGAATTACTAGAGAAATGAATTAACAAACAGAAAATAGTAACTGAAGCTTCAAATAAGAAAATAACACAGGGCCTCCCTGGTGGTGCAGCAGGTTGCACGTGCACTATGAAACATCTGCAGCACAGCCGCGCGATCGATCACCTGCCAGGGAGGGGGCCCACGTGGCGCAGCACAAACCTCTCCTGCCTCGCCCCCTGCTCCCCTCAGCAGTGTATATCAGTTAATCTGCCTGTTCTGCTCCCCACTCTGTCTCTGGTGGATCCTCTCACCTCCCACTACTCTGACCTTTACCCCAGCTCTTGTACTCTTGTCTGTATAAATAAATAAATCTTAAAAAAAAAAGACACAGGAATCACTGAAAATAAACAATATATTTTTTAAAAAGAAAATAACAGGGGTTCATGGGGGAAAATTTCAATTGATGAGATAAAATAATTTTAGAGTAAGCTATGGAGGCAGAATCAACCAAATGGAGGATCAAATCAGTGATCTCAGATATAATAATGGACAAAGAACCCAAGTAGAAGAAAGAAATACAAAGAAAAAAGAAAAGAAACTCTTTGAGAACTATCCAACTCCATTAGAAAAGGTGATATAAGGATACTGGATATCCAGGGAGGAGAAGAGAGCGAAGAAAACAGAGTCAGGGATGTATACTATATAATGATTAAATTATTATCGAAGGTGTTGTTGGGATGGGGAGTAAAGGGAGGCAGGGGCCAAATGGACTGTGGAGGACTCTGGGTGCTTTGATGGTGGGTTTGTATGGGTACATACATCTGACAAGGTATGAACCTATACCTCCGGATCCTATGCAGTGTTGTAAAGCAATGTTATCTCAGTAAGAGAAAAAATGCAATTCAAAAAAAAAAAAAAGAAAGTTTGCCCTCCACAGTATGGGTGAGCCTCATCTAATCTCTGGAAAGTCTTAATAGAACAGAGGCTGATCTGCCCCAAGATAGAGAGAGTTCTGCCAGCAGGACGCCTTTTCACTTGGACCACAACTCTTCCCTGGGGGTCATGTCTGTCAGTCTCTCTGCCAGCCTACCTGTAGACTTGCATATTCACAATCACTTGAGCTAGTTCCTTAAACAAGTCTGCCCCTTGTTATCTACAAATATCCTATGCTGTTTCTGGAGACTCCAGAGTGGTTCAGTAGTTAAAAACATGAGCTCTGGAAGGCATACTATTGGGGATCAAATCCATCCTCCCTCACTCACTGGCTGTGTGACCTTGGCCATGTTAACTTCTTAGAGGCTCGTTTCCCAATCTCTAGAGTGGGATTCATATCAGCACCTATATCACAGGGTGCCATGACTACATAGTTGGGGTCATGTATTTAAAACACAGATACTGCTGACCCATAATAAGCACTGTGGGGCCTCCCTGGTGGTACAAGGGGTTAAGCACTGCACTATGAAGCATCTACAGCCATTGCTGAATGAGTTTGATCCCTGACCAGGGAGGTGACCCACATGGCACAGCAGACCTCTCCTGCCTTGCCCGCTGCTCCACTCAGGAGTATATTTCAGTAGATCCACCTGTTCTGTTCCCCACTCTGTCTCTGGTGAATCGTCTTACCCCCCCCACACACACACACACACCTCTGGCCTGTACTCCAGTTCTTGTATGCATAAATAAATAAATCTTTTTTTAAAAATAAGCACTGTGAACTAATTACAATAAATTAAAAATCAAAATCCTCAGACAGCTATAAACCTGAGATATTCCTCAGGAGTGGAGGAGGGAGGAGGAACAACATGGGCCGGAAGAGCACAAGGGACTGTGGTGATGGTGCCCGGGTGAATTGGTGGTGAGACTTTCACGGGAACAACACCTGAGAGGAGAAGGCATACACTGCACGAAAATGAAAAATAGTGTAAAATATATATAAAATGTAAAAGAAGTAAAGGGTTTAAAAAAAAATAAACACTGTGGAAAGCACTCGCTGCCTGGTCAGTACTCCATCCCAGCGTCACAACTGGGGCCACACATGTGATGAGATGAGGAAACACTTGATGACTGACTCTGCTTCCTCTGATGCTCTTCATTAAGTTTCAGGCCAAAGGGGTTCAGCTTTAAAAATCTTAGGCACCTCTAATTCCTCAGTCCCAACACACAAACAGTTCCCAACATCAGCAGCTGATCTTGGGGTGATCTGATTTTCGGGCTCACTTAACATAACTACTTGGAGAACTTGACTCTTCTCAAATATCAGACATTGGGTGTGTACCACATCCTCTCTCATCCTGTGGTTAACAGGATGGGCATCCAAAGTGGCAGCCTTACACGAAGGTGTTTCGCTAGACCTATGCACATGGAAACCAGAGGGGTGAGGTAAGCCCTTTTCTCCACAATACCATGAGCTGAGGTCTAAGTCCAGCCACAATGCCCAGGAGCTCAGGGGCACTAGTTTCTACCCCATTAATATTCAAAAGAAAACTAAACCAACGAATTATTACCAAACCTTCTTAATACCAACCTGAAAGTTAAAAGTTAGCGCTGCTAGCTGTATTTCTATAGAACTTTATCTATGTGCTGTTTCAAAGTGAATGAGAGCTTAAGAAGAAAATACAATGGAGTTAGGAAGCAGTCAAACAATAAGGTAGCTCCAGTCACTTAAGTTATCTCCATGGGTGGCTTGCTTAGGAAGCCACATATGAGCTTCTAATTAAAAGAATATTAGAAGAATACATCCATAAATTTTAGAGTCAGTCTTAATTTTCTTGTTTGAAAACTGCCAGGAAGAGAGTGGATTGCAAATATATGAAATATGAGAAAATGAGACTTAATGAATTCTAAGTTTATTCACTGAAGTATTTAACTATCCAAGCCATCGAGTGGGGATAATAAATTTGAGTCTGTCATAAGACTGGCCCACTTTAATTCACATTTGTAAAATGAGCTATAAATAAAGAGCTTGATTCAGTGCTTAATTTGCAGAGATGCGTTAACTCCTAATGCCTTGGCCTACGCAATGCCAAGCACTTCAGGGAATTAGAGAACCTTCGGTGAGCAGGGGGGTATGGCTGCACCAGCACCAGGACCCACACTGGCCTTGGGTGATTCAGCATCTGCATCAGTGCAGATGAGTCGTTCCCGCTCATAAAAGTCAAGTCAGGTACCTGGGAGGGGGAAGGTGCCCTGTTCAGAGGGGTAACTGGAGCATTCCATGATGAGAATAACTACAGCTGCCCCTGAACAACAGGGTTTGAGCTACAATGGTCCACTCACAGATACTTTTTTCCTGTTCCTTGGTTCCATCTTCATCAATTAATCAACCCTCATGCAGACTCCAAGACAGGGAAGACTAGACTATAAATTATACGTGGTTTTTTGTCTGCCTGAGATCAGTACGCCTAAGCCTCATGTTTAAGAAGCAAAGAGTGAGGGCAGGACGAAAGGGATCCAGCCAAGTATGGTGACCAGGACTTTTTCCCCAGCTCTAGGCTGAAAAAGGACTAATGGATGTACAGTGCTGTGGGGACTGTCAACCGCTTAGTTCTTAGGGAATCTGCATTTGGGGTTGGAAGGGTGGGGAAGATGTAATCAAACTCAAAAACAAGGGATGTTTTCAGATAGTGAGAAGCCCAACAGGGGGGGAAGTAGGAAAGTGGGCATGAATGAGGTGGGGAGAGACTACCTGAAATAGGTGGATGGGGAGGGGTCCTCGGGGGTGGTGACATTTAACCTGAGACCTGCAAGAGACAGTGCATCAGCCAGGAGAGGGGCAGATTGGTGTCTGAGCAAAAACTGAAAGATGATCAGTTGCAGGGTCAGAGAGATGCCCGAGAAGCAGGAATGTGATGAACCAAAAAAGGAGATGAAGGCAAAGTCTTGTAGATCCTGTGAAACATCTGGGTAAGAGTCTGGCCATGATGACGAAAATGTGGGCACTTGAAGCCAGGGGATGGTGGAATCTCATTTACATGTTAAGAGACACTCTCACTGCTGTGAAGGGGACACACGAAAGTAGAAGCAGCAGTATCTCCTGGTGAGACATGCAGGTGACTTGCCCCAGAGAGGGAAGACTGGAGACAAAGCAGTGATGGTTCTGAAGTTGTCAATATACGTGTCATGCTCTTCCCACATTGAGTGGAAGGGGGTCTCCCTAGCTTTGAGAAAGCCAACACCAAAGAATAAAAGTAGTTCAAAGAAATTTTGCTAAGTTTTCTGCACGCTGCAGTCATTCCTTTAAGATGGGGAAAAATGAAAAGATTTTTAAAATATCCAGAGAAAGAAAGAATTGAGGAGGGGACCTGGTTTAATACCGCCAGAAAAAGGAAACAAATGTAGAGGGTCTTGATAGGTAATATGTAGTGGGAGACGATCTCCCCCAAAAGTCATGGAATTTTGGATTGCATAATTAGAAAAATGGTATCTAGATGAGGAGGGTAACTCTTTGAGCTCTTGAGATAGTGACTGTCATACATTTATTTGTCCCACAGATGAATGTACATGTTGACTGGTACTTAAAAGGCTTGAAAAGTGTGATATTATGTCATGGTTACATATATTTGGTTTTTGTCCCCAATTCCTGACACAGAGCTTCTAAAAACCTTTGTGATTTCCTTAGTAATAAAGGTGCTAAAAGCATGTTTTGTTCTAAGACCTTGTCTTGTTCATCCCCAGCTCCTGGCACAGACCTCCTAAGTCCTTTGGAATTTCCTGGATGATAGGAGCATCTTTGTTCTAACGAAGTGCCTCTGGGTGGGCTTCTGCATGGGAGCTGGTCATGAGAAACTCCAGGTCACCATTAGAGGCCTGGAACTTACAGCCCACCCTCCATCCTCCAGGTAGAGGAGGGTGCTGCAGGTTGTGCTGACTTGTACCTGCGTTGGTGACACATCCCCACGCCAGGAGGGTGGTGAACCATGGCTCCATGAGGACAGAATCTCCTGTACCTGGGACCATTCCAGAATTTGCCTGATGCACATTTTTTTCCTAGTTGTTCATTTGTATCTTTAATAATAGAGCAGTAAACATAAGTTAAATATTTCTCTGAGTTCTGTGAAAAATCACAACAAATTGCTCAATCAAAGAGGGGATTCTGGGAGTCTTTGCCAACTTGAACAAAACTATGGACACCCCTAGGACTCAGTACTAGCAATGGGTGATGAAATCCCTAACTGGCTCTGGGTAGTTAGTGTCAGAATTGAATTAAATCATAGGGCACACAGTTGGTGCTTATGAATTGCTTGGTGCGGAAAACCCACACATCTAGGTCAGAAGTGTGAAAGGAGAAAGAGTTTTCCTTTAGAAGCAGAGAGAGAAGGAAGTCTTTTTTTCAAACCTGACTTTTAAAAAGCCTATTCTTAATGATGAGGTTGAACACCAGTATATATGACAACCTGAGAGGTAATCTGTAACTAGGACAATTAGGTAATTTGGGAAATACTCAAGAGTCACAAAAATTAGAGAGAGTCCTTGAGACTAAAACCAGCTGGTCTCACCCATCAAAGAATCACCTAGGAAAAGAAAACTCCAGATCTTGTAGATTCTCACAGTATTTTGTCCACTTGTTTGGAGAATAAGGAGGAAAATTCAGCAGGCTGATCCATTCTGTTCCTCCAAAACACATACTGAATCTTCCTTTGATATCCTCTACAAACAGTCTCTAGAAAAGACTTGCTTAGCTGAAAGGTATAAGTATTTCCATTGCTGCAAAAAATACACCTTTATGAATTAGTTTATATTGATTTACTTACTCATCAATCTCTTGAAGGCGTGAAGAGTTCAGACCTCTTTAACAAGGGTGATTTATTATACATACACTGACCAGATGATAGTGTAAAACCAAAATGCAAAACCAAAAATGAAATTTTGAAGTATGGGGCTTAGAAACCCCCACCTAATAACAAACATTGATAGTGTTTTGTACAGAGGGCATTTTGCCAATTACTAGCAATATTTTTCCCCCATAACTTCTTCATCATGCCTTCATCACTCATTAACTAGTCTTTCCCTACTATCCGACTAGTCTGTTCCTAGTTGCTCTGCCAAAGTTAGGGTTTACTAGAATTTTATGACAACTTTATGAATAACTGTTGGATGCTGACCTAGCCACTTACATTGGTCAAGCCAATTTCATTCTTAAGAGACAGAAACTCAGTTCAAACCACCATCAGCTGAGTGGTTTCCACTTATGTGGAATAAGCGATAGTAACAGCTTCAGGCACAGCTGGAATCAGTGGTTCAGATGCTGTTATAGGTCTTTGTTCTCCTCTCCTGAGTGGGATCTAGTCATAATGCCAGTGTGGTGTATTTTTTCAGTCACTTAGCTGAACTGAAACTATGCTTATCTGGCCCCCCGGGGCCCCCAACACCCCTACTTTCCATGTACCTGGCCACTAATAATGTAAAGATCAATAAAAACCCTAAAAAGCCACCGAGGCCTCCAGGACTCCTCCTTTTCCTGTCTGCCAGACTCATTGAGAACCTGGTCCATGCCTTGCTAGTACCACACTGAGCTCCTACCTTATTCTGCACATACAGCTAAAAGTTGTATTGAGTTGAATGATGAACGCATTCTTACAGTTATACTTATCCGACCTTATAATGTAACTTGACCAGCAAACTGAGAAGCAGTTCCCATCTCCATTGATGCAGGAGGAAACTACCTGTGAAAATTCATAGCCTTGGGCCCTCCCTGGTGGCGCAAGGGCTTGAGATATAGCACTATGAAGCTATCGCAGCACAAGTTCAATCCCTGTACGGGGAAGTAACCCACATGGTGCAGTAGACCTGTCTTGCCTGCTGCTCCCCTCAGCAGTGTGTTTCAGTCAGTCTTCCTGTTCTGCTCTCCACTCTGACCCTGGTGAATCCTCTCACCTTCCACACCTCTAGCTTACATGCTAGCCTTTGTATGCATAAACAAATAAAATAAAATTTCAAAAAATAAAACATAACTCTTAAAAAAAAAGAAAGTTCATAGCCATAGTGTAATTCTCTTGAGTAACTGGCAAGACAACTCATATGTCAGAAACTTTTGTGGGCTGGGCAGTATTGAGTCCTCATTGACAACCCAGAAGTTGGGGACATTTTAGAGGACTGGCAAAGAACTTGCCATTCTCTGAGTGCAACTGTAACATCACTGTGTTATTGTGTTTACCATATGCAACATTTTGTGACAAAGGAGAAAACGTTCATGCCTCTCATCTCATTAGTAGATTTTAAAGCGATCTAGAGAAGAACAAAGGTTTAACTTCTGCATATTCTGTAAAGTAGAATTGTGTGAGAGTTTATGAGGAAATTGGATAATTTGTATGTTTGGTGTGGGGTGGGAGGAGCAGTAGAAGAATGGAGGGTGTTCCTATTCCTATAGCACAGAAGGCTCCAGAAGATTCAGTCTCTTCCAAGAACTTCAACATTTGCATCACAGAGGGGCAGAAGTGCTTTTAACTCATAGCTCTTTTCTGCATAACCAGGAATATTTTTTTTTGTCATAGATTTTTTTTTTAAATAAAGAAAAAAAGTCAAAAACCTAAACCAAAGAGAGAGGGGATTTCTATTGCCCCACTCTGGCCCCTTGGTACTGAACAGTCAGTTGTCCCCCCACCCCCCACACCCCAGAAGCCAGGAAGATTAAAGAAAAGGAAACCCCATTCTCTATCCCAACCCAGTTAACAAAATAGGTTCCCCCCACCCCTAAAAAAAGGCTTTGGGTAGAGGCCATTTCTGCTGGGTCCTATGCACCTCTCCTGGAACCCACTCTGGGCCTGGCACTCACTCTCTGTGGCTTCTTCGCTCCCTGTTTTGTCCTTCTCCTGGGAGTCTCTTTTTTTTATCTAAAGCAAAAAGTCCAAAGTGCATTTCTGCTGCATGTGGGGGCCTGAGACAGGAAAGGGCTGCCCAGGCAGGATGGGGTGGCAGCCCCAACCGCCCCTTCGGCGTCCGAGGGGCCTCAAGATGGCATGCACTGCACCCGGTCAGGGCCCTCCTCCTCGTCCGACGTGTCTGAGGAGCTGGGAGACTCATCTGAGTCTGCATCTGTGGCCCAACCCCAGGTTCTCACCAGCGCCGATGGTGATGCCTTTGACGCAGGTGATGCATGAGAAACCAGAGCATGTGGCTATCAAACAGGTCCGTGTGATGTAGGCTGTCTTCATCCCGTTCCCGCTTGTTCTTCTTAATCACGTCCTTTAATCCTGTCAGCTCGGTCGAAGCTTCTGCTGTGGGGGCCCAGATCTTGACATCATGGTCTAGGCCGCTGGTGGCCAGTACAGGCAGGTGAGGGTGTGGCTCAAGACAGTTTACCACACCTCCTTTGTCCCCCTCCATGAACTGAACGATCTGGCAAGATGATTTTTCCCAGAGGAAGATGTGCCCGCAGTCACTACCGCTGACCACAAACTCACTCTTGGGGCCATAGAAATTGACACCTTTTACTGTGGCATTATTTCTGTGGCCCTTGTATCTCTTAACATACTGGGCTCCATCACTATGAGAGGAGTTGAAGAGGTAAATGTCTTCATCGTTGTAATAGATTGTAATAGGTTGTAATAGATGTCTGACTAAATCTCAGTGTGAAACGGGGCAGGAGGAGGCTCTGACTGAGACAGGGGGCAGAGGAGGGTCCGAGGCCAGAGAGCCCCCAAAAAGCTCCTAAAGCCCAAAAGGCCACAAACCAGAATCAAGGGCTATAGCAACAGAGGCTATAGCCTAACAGAGGACAGTGCCTGATACAGGTCACTGTCTATGGGTTCTCACCCGCGCGCACAATTGCAAGGGACCTCAGGCTACAGGAACAACAACCATGGGGTTTATTTACAAATGGGGGAAACAAGAACACTTACATATCCACAAGAGGCTGACTGCTTCATCCAGACAGCATCAGTGTTGGCAGGCACCGGTTACCAGTTCTAGGGAGCACTGTCCAGGAGCAATGACCACTACGGGCCTGCAGAGGCAGTGTGCCAGTGTTACAGCTCTTGTGAGTTGTTGGCTTATACCACCAACAAACAGTTCTGAGATACCAGGCCCAGGGCAAGGCCTTTGGTGCTCCTTCCAGTCAGTGTCACAGATAGGACCGAGTCCCAGTCTCTACAAAGTCCTTCAGTCTCTCTCCCTCCTCAGAGGGCAGCTGCTAGAGACTTCCCTCCTTTCTTTGAAGGCTGGAACCATCTTCTCTTCCTCTGCAGGAGCTCTTCTTCTTCCTCTGCTGCTTCTTCAGACCCCTTCTTCCTCTGGGCTGCTTCTCTGTCTGCTCCTCCAGGTTGCTCCAAATCCCATTATGAATCCCAACTCCAATTTCAATATCTCCCAATGCTCCCTTTGACCCGGCCTTATATTCACTTTCAAGGTGCCCCCCCCAACAGTCTGATTGGTCCATTTTTCAATCCTGCACCTGATTGAGGCAGACTCCAGTGGAAGCTAAGCAGGGGTTATGGGAGTGGTATGTGCAATACTAGGCTCTTATCAGGTGTCTCTCCAAACTAAAACAAATTCTGTGATGGTTGTTTCTGTTTTTTAGTTTGGTTTTTTTGTTTATTTGTTTTTTGTTTTGTTTTTTTGCCTTGGGTTATATCCCTCTCTGGGAATATAAACTCTGAGTTCCATTTCAAGCACTGTAACTAGTTCACTCTCAACAGTGTTTCAGAAGCCCTCACATCCTTTGGTGTTTATTGGAGGGAAATTGTCATTCAGCTCATGTAGCTGCTTGGGTTTGAGCTGATCTGATCTACGATACACTTGGCAAAAAAAGAGAGGGAGATCTTAGGAAATCCTGTTTTCTAGATTGTTCCAGATGTTCTTATACACTTGAGGGTAAAACAGAGCAGTAGCAGAGAAACTGCCCCAGCTTCTGCTTACACACCAGCTGTTGCCTCTCATGACTGTCTCAGTTCAGGTGCCTCAGGAGCAGACTTGAAACCAATTAGAGTACAAGGGATTTGTTTTGGAGGCGATTCCAGGAAATACTAAGGAGAATAGAGATGTAAGCCAGGGAATGGAAGGAAGCCAATAAAAGGTGTGTTGGAAACAACCTCTGGGTAGATGGAGCTGAGTCCCCCTGGAACATGCGGTACCAGTGGGGAACATCCTTACAATATCCTCTGTCTCTCATCTGTTGAGGGCTGCTCCCAGGAGTTTGGCACTTTTGTGGCCCACTGACTGCCAGAAAAAACCTTTCAGTCACAAAGATGCAAATAGTGGCAGTGGGTAGGATATGGTTGGCCATGGCAGTGACTGCTTCGCATGCTCTTGGGGAGCAGAAGTGGAGGTGGGGCATGCAGAACAACAGACTTCTGCTTGTACACCCACATCTGTTACGGCTCTCACAATGGTCCCTCAATCCTATTTTTTGCTCTGGCCGGAGGGAGACCCTGTCCAAGCATTTATAGACACTCTGGAATATCTCTCTTGGAAGCCTCACTGAGGACAGACAATTCAGCAACCACTTAGTTCTGCCAATAACTGTCTCCTTGGCAACCTAAGACCCAGTGTAACAGAAATGAAATATATTTTAAATATCTATATATAAGAAAAAATATGTAAAGGTTCTTCTTACTTTTTCATCAAAATGTCTTTAAGTTCAGTATGATTTCTGAACAGTGATTGACCATAGTTACTTGCACCACTTTGTCAAGAATCCCTTACCAATGAGCCCATCACAACTCTCAGTCCATCTCAGTGGTATGTGTTTCTAGGAGACCAGCACAGATGCTTCCTTCCGATTGAAGAGCCTGATTCTTTTTATAGCAAATGACGTGCTGTCACGTGATGGCACCCAAAGAGCACTGCATCGCCTGTGATAAGTCTTGACTGTCTTCAGCAATGACGCGTGCTTGCTGTGTGACACTGGGTGTGACGCTTACTCTCTCTAGGCCTCAGTGGTCTCATCCACAAAAGCTGTAAGCTGGATGTGATGCTCTTACAGGTGTTTCTCAAATCTTAAACAAATTCTGCATGACTGTGATGTTTTTCTGCCTTGGGAAACACATTCCCTGCCCATATTTTCTTTTACTATAGTGCAGTAGAGAACAATGATTCAGTTCTACTTTGCTGGGTGCATGATTTGGGCAAGTCATTTCACCTCTCTGAACCTCAGTTTCCCCACCTGAATGACAAGGCAAAAAATTGTATTCACAGATTTATTGGAAACAGTAAAAGATCATCAGTGCTTTCCAAAGAAAAGGGGCTTTGTTTCTCAGGATTCCGTCTTCTCAGCCTCTCTCCTCTATCACCAACACCACCTCTCCACAAGAGTTGGTCTCCCAAATGAGAAACTATTTCTGTGTGTGTGTGTGTGTGTGTGTGTGTGTGGCGGGGGTGGAGGGGTAGAGAATGGGGTGAGGGAAGAAAGAGCACAAGGAACTGAGGAGATGGTGCACTGGTGAAATGGTAGTGGGAAATCCATGAAGACCACAATTTATGTCAAATATATATAAAGAAAAAAATAAAAGAAAAAGAGTTGGTCTCTGTAGGGTAAATGTTGATCAGGTATTTCCACCCGCCCACCACTGATGATGGACACCTGTGGTGCTGCGAGCATTCCAGGGTGAGCATGCGCAAGTGGGCGCACCTGTGTTGGACACGGGCATAAATGGGCGGTGTCATGAGGACGCCAGAACTGTGAGGACCAACAGACAGAACTGTGAGGACAGACCAAGAGAACCGACAGCAGCAGCAGCAGCAGAGAGATGAAGCAGCAGCCGAGAGGGTGAGATGCGCCGGGGGCTGGGAGGCCTGCCAGCCTCCCGTTCCCCCGGCACCCATGCCTGCCATGTACCTGGCCACCTCTACTAAAGCATGAAAAGCCACCGAGGGCTCCAAGACTCTCCTTCCTTGACCCGTCTGCCCAGAACCACCCCGAACCTTGGTTCTGTGCTGCCGTTTCCTGCCGCTACAGTCTCCTAAGGTTCTGGGAATTATTATCTGATCTCCTCTAGGAATTCTTAAATCTTGACAGTTCTACTGTGTTGCTATTATTACAGTTTTTTTGTTTTTGTTCCTAGTTACCAAAGGAAGATATACTCATTGAGGAAGAAATAAAGAGGAGGAAAAAGGGCATAAAGAAAGAAGGTGGAGAAAAAAATTCTGCGGCCCAAAGACAATCATGACTTGCAGCATAATTTATGTTTGGGGGGAGGGGTATATGGTAAAACCCACGGTGGTGCCAGGAAGGCATGGAACAGGTTCTCGAAGATTCTGGCACACGAGTCAAAGATGAGTCCTGGAGCCCTTGGTGGCTTTTTCAGGCTTTTATTGCATCATTATATCAAAGGCGACCAGGTACACGGCAGGCAGGGGGGCCGGAGGCTGGGGGACCGAGGGGGCCAGAAGGCCAGGAGGCAGGCAGGCCTCCTAGCCCCCAGCATATCTTCACTCTCTGGGCTGCTACTTTCTCTTTCTCCATTCTCCTATTCTCTCCTACTGCTGCTTCTTCTGCCTTTCTCTCTGTTTCTACATCTTTGCTGCTGCCGTCCTCTTCACGCTACCCTTAAACACCTCGTGTCTTAGCCCAGGTGTACCCAGTTGCGCATGCCCACACCCCACTTATTGTGCCCTCCATTAGGCACACGTGCAGGACCACAGGTATCTATCACGGATCGCAACGGCAATGTGATCAATTCTGAGTGTTCCCTATTCAGCCGGCAGTGGTGACTGTTCCATGGAATAGTGACAGCACCAGGGAGGATAGATACATCAGTCCTCCTCCGAGATAAACTGAAGACAAGCTACTTTAGTCCAGGTGAAGGATGACCAGCAGCAGTTGTGTTAGCAGGAGTAGCAATGCCACCTTCCCACAGCAGGGACGAAGACTGGCAACCTGAGAGAACGAGGAAAGAGGAAGCAGCTGGGAAGGAGAGAGAAGGAGTGTGGAGACAGGGCACACCTGCTTTAGCCCTGAACTCCGGCCTGCTGCACAACTGCCTTATATTTGGGGGCCAGTCGGGACCCTTCCGAGCTGCTGAGCCCACACTTTCTGTTTTTGCCTTCTCCAGTTTAGCTCCTTACTCAGAAAGTCCCTATTAATGCACCCCTCAAAGCGACCTTCCCACAGATTGTGCAACAGAGATTGTGATGCCTTCCAGGGGAGTTCAAACTAGGCACTGATGGCATTTGCTGCTAATTCCTCAATTAGCTGTCAATTCCTCTTCTCAGATTTCCCCAGGGGAAAAAGGGAACCTGTGCAAATGAACACCAGGATGCCCAAGATTCCCCTGCACTACCCCAAATGCCCCCAACACTGGCTTGAGAAATATGACCCTTCAGCCAGGTGCAGGTAGATGCCCCAGGCAAAGGCAAGATGCAACCAGAAAACGTGAGCGTGACTTCTGACGTCAGAGCTCAAAACCCAGAGAGAGAAAACAGACAATTAAAAGCAGACCAAGCTTCCCTTTTATACTTATTCCAATATTAAAGCATGAGTTTCTCAACCCTTTGCTTTTAGACTGTCACTAAGCTTTTTTGTCATTGGATAAGAAGGAAGTAAAGGTTATTTTTAGAGGCATGACGCAAAGGAAAACTCTCGGAAACTATTTTCTAATCCTCTCCATTCAAAGCAAGGCAGCGTGGCTCTGAAAGTTTACTTGGTGGAGAGGAGGGGTTGGGGAGAAACTAGCTTTGCAAAGTCTGGGCTGACATTAAGGAGTGCTTCACACTTAGAGGAAATCACTGTTGATTTTGTTTTGGGTTCATGAAAAAGGCTTTTTTTTTAAACAGAAACTCCTTCAGAGGGAACTGTCTTGTGTCTGGGAGGATGGGCTCAGACATAATCTGTATCAGAATCTCTCTGCAGGGAATGGAAGTCAGGTCCCTGCCCCTTCCCTACCTGCCAATTCCTCTGGGTGATTGCACCAGTTGTCCACAGCGGCTCTTAGACAAAGCCCAGCCACTGGGTGTGATCTGAGGGCCTCTAGAGGGCGCCCTTTGGTCTGCCAGCCAGTTCCTGTGAGTTCCTGCAAGCTTCCAGAGGCCCTCCTCTGTAAAGATCTCAGGTGAATTCTTAGTTTCCGTTTAAAATGTAAATGTTTTAGGGTAGGAAATGTCTATTTTGAGGAGTTACAAAGTCTTTCCATGAAACCTAAATCCCTGTTGAGTTCTGCCCATAATGTTTTACACAACCTGTCACTTTGTGCTTGTCTCAGAGGGTTGTTAAAAGTTGCCCCAGTTGGCAAAGGAGGAAGCTAATGCTCACTGAGGTTAAATGACTCGCCTGAAGTGTCTGGACCTTAGCAAGCAGCCTGGCTGTGATTTGAGTTCAGGAACTATAAATTTTGAGGGGGTACAAATTCATGTCTCCATATGTACACAGTCATCACTCACCACCCGCCAGTGCCAATACCTTGTCATAGTCCCTCTCCTGTCCCTTCTCCTTTTGTGATTAATAGCTGGACCTGCAGAAAGAAGTGCAGAATTGCTGAGCCTTGCTGTTCAGAGTCAGAAGAGGAAGGCTTTGACCAAAGGGCACTGCCTTTGGGATGGGCAGCCTGGGAGAGTGCAGTAGGAGGGTAGTGGAGGACTGGGTGGGCAGGGAGTCATGCTGAGTAAGGGACAAATGGAGAGCAGTCACAGCCCTCACTGTCAGCCCAGGGCCACGACACACTGTGCACTGTCCAGGGCCACAGCCTGGCTATTGTACCCAGAGCCTTGGCATCGCTGGTAGCACTGGGTACCCAGTGATTCTCTGTTGCTGTTGGCAACCGAATAGCAGTACCTTGCCATTTTATGTCCCTTTCTCTGTCGGCACTCATGCTAGACTCCATTTCTCTTTTCTCTTAATCAGAGAAGTCCTGTTCATTAAATCCTCTGCCTGAAGCACTCTGTTAGCTGGAATATTGATCTCTTCTTGACTTTCAGATTATTGGCAGTGATCCAAGAATGGCCTTTTCTGGTTAAGTAGAGAGTTTCTACATGGCCATGCTACCCTCTGTTGGCTTCCCCAAAGGGTCTCCAAGAGTCCACGTTGGGGCTTGGAGTTCCAGGATTCTGTCCATTGATTTGTCTACCATTTCTGTTTATTGTGGTCATTTGAACTGTCAAGTTGGCAGTAGGGTGAGCAAGTAAGGACAGCCTCCTGACTCCAGAAGAGGCGAACTCCTTTTTCAGTGCTTCCATAGGCGAAACGACAAGAACCAACTGGAGGGACTTTTTAGATAAACAAGTACAAACTGTTTGCACCAAAACCCAGGGAATCCTAGTCCCTCTCTCTGGTGTAGATTCTGGTTAACTGTCACTTCTGCAAAGTTGCCCGGAAGATCCTAATGGGCAGCTAGAGTTGAGAATTTCAATCCTAATTTATGACACCCAGCCAGTAGGCATGTAGGCAGGACCAAACACAAGACCTAAAATGCTGGCCTCTGTTGCCTCAGACTTTCCATTTCAGGTTCTGCAACTATTGCTCTTTGGCTATGCAATCTCCCACTTTCCAGTACCGCTGCCCTGCAGTCCTGTAAGACAATACATTTCTGTGGTTCTAAGCCATCCAGATTGCTGTGCTTTGTTTTGATAGCACTAAGAGCTCACACAGAAGATGAGAACTGAGCAAAACCATGAGGGAGTGAGCCACATGGATACACTGCTCCCTAACTAACTTTTATGGGGCTTGAAACAAGAGTTCAAATGGAGGATCACATCCCATATGTCCAAATATTTACACTGTAAATTAAGCTGATAATCTGTTAACTACATAAAGTCCTATCTTCTTTTTTTTTAAAGATTTATTTATTTATGCACACAAGAGCTGTGCTACAGGCCAGAGTCCAGGGAGGTGAGAGGATTCACCAGACAGAGTGGGGAACAGAACAGGCAAACTGACTGAAACACACTGCTGAGGGCGAGGCAGGAGAGGTCTGCTGCACCATGTGGGTCCCCTCCCTGGCCGGCGGCAGGGATCGAACTCGTGCTGCAGTGGCTGCGGTTTGCTTCATAGTGCGTTGCTTAACCCACTGCGCCACCAGGGAGGCCCAATAAAGTTCTATCTTCTTACCAAAAAAAATGCACTACACTACGACCAACAGATGCTGCTGACAAATCAGAATTCTGCACCATAACTTGGCAGTACAAGCAGGGCAAGCCTAGGTCCTCTTCTCTTTTCTCCCCACCCAGTGCTCTATTCCATACTAGTGTTACTGGGTTGCAGCCTGCAGGAGGAGTGGTCTCTGGCTCCCCTGCAAGTTAGTGTGGCAGTCCTACCTCAGAGACCTTTTATGTAGCAGTGTGCTGCCTGGATCGTGGAATGGAC